>JASVEL010012851.1:0-362500 GCA_032618575.1 Nicotiana noctiflora
CCCCGAACAAGCCTAATTTGCGCTTGTGCCATGACTGAGATGTTATGTGGGCTAAGACGTCGCTGCTCACACTGGGATCCAACCTAGCCACACAAGCCGAACACCACTCATGTGCCGCACGTACACTTGCCTCATCGATAAAGGCAAACAACATCACCAATACGTGATGCGCAGCCATGTTTTGTTGCCGATGCTAACGTTGCAAGGCCAAGACAAGCCCCACAAAGCACGAATAGGGAGTTGAAGCAATGCCAGATACAACCCGCAAAAACCGATGGCAATCGGAAATTTACTGAGCTTTGCCCTATACGCACGAAACGTTTCAGCGCTACTTGCATGATGCGTTGCCATTGCATTGCAAAAACCCATCAACCGTCACGAGTTATGTCGCCTCCCAATGTTATTCCAGACATAACCCGCAACAATCGATTGCAATCGGCAGCTTAGTAAGCTTCGCCACATGCACTTCGCCCCTTCCGGTGCTACTTGCACGTTACTTTTCAGTTTCATTGCTAAAAGCCATCAGCCGCCACAAGCGTTGTCACCTCCCAATGATAGACAAAACAGCAACAAATGATGGCAATCGGCAATTTACTGAGCTTTTCCCATATGCACAGTACCTTTCGGCGCTACTTGCACGATGCATTGTCGTTCCACTTCAAAAATCCATCAGCCGTCATGAGCGATGTCGCCTCCCGATGTTAGACACAACCAGCAACAACCGAGGGTAATCGATAATTTACTAAGCTTTGCCCCATGAACTTCGTCCCATGCGATGCTAATTGTACGATGCGTTGCTGTTCCATTGCTAAAATCCATCAGCCGCCATGAGTGATGTCGCCTCCCGATATTATGCCAAACACAACCAGCAAGAACCGATGGCAATTGGTAACTTAGTAAGCTTCGCCCCATGCACTTCGCCCCTTGCTGTGCTAATTGCATGTTGCTTTGCCGTTCCATTGCTAAAAGCCATCAGCCGCCACGAGTGTTGTCGCATCCTGATGTTGCCCGCAACAACCGATGGAAATCGGCAACTTAGTAAGCTTCGCCCCATGCACTTCACCCCTTACGTTTCTACTTGAACGTTACTTTGTCGTTCTATTGCTAAAAGCCATCAGCAGCCACGAGCGTTGTCGCCTCCCGATGTTATATACAACCAGCAACAACCGATGAAAATCGGCAACTTAGTAAGCTTTGCCTCATGCACTTCGCCCCTTGCGGTGCTACTAGCATGTTGCTTTGCCATTCCATTGCTAAAAGCCATCAACCGTCACGAGCGTTGTCCCCTCCCGATGTTGCCCGCAACAACCGATGGCAATCGACAACTTAGTAAGCTTCGCCCCATGCACTTCGGCCCTTACGGTGCTACTTGCATATTGCTTTGCTATTCTATTGCTAAAAGCCATCTGCTGCCACGAGCATTGTCGCCTCCCAATGTTAGACACAAGCAGCAACAACCGATGGCAATCGACAACTTATTAAGCTTCACCCCATGCAATTTTCACCTTGTGATTTCACTAGCACGTTGCTTTGTCATTCCATTGCTAAAAGCCATCAGCCACCAAGAGCGTTATCGCCTCCCGTTGTTGCCCGCAACAACCAATGGCAATCGACAACTTAGTAAACTTCGCCCCATGCACTTCGCCCCTTACGGTGCTACTTGTACGTTTCTTTGTCGTTCCATTGCTAAAAGCCATAGGCGTCACGAGCGTTGTTGCCTCCCGATGTTAGACACAACCAGCAACAACCGATGGCAATCGGCAACTTAGTAAGCTTTGCCCCATGCACTTTGCCCCTTCCGGTGCTACTAGCACGTTGCTTTGCCATTCTATTGCTAAAAGCCATCAGCCGCCATGACCGTTGTCGCGTCCCAATAGTTCCCGCAACAAACGATGGCAATCCACATCTACTAAGCTTTGCCCATGCGTACGGCACCTTGCGGCGCTACTTGCGCGATGTTCCACCGTTCATTGTCTAAAACTATTAGCTGCCTCAAGCGATGCTAGACAAAACCAGCAACAACCGATGGCAATTCACAACTAATTAAGCCTCGCCCCATGCACTTCGTCCCTTTCGGTGCTACTTGCACATTGCTTTGCCCTTCCATTGCTTAAAGGCATTAGCCGTCATGAGTGATGTCTCCATCGGCTGTTGCCCGCAACAACCAATGGCAATCGACATATACTAAACTTCACCCCATGCGCACGGCGCCTTGTGGCGCTACTTTTACGATGCTCCGCCGTTCATTGTCAAAAGCCATCTGCCGTCACGGTTGGTGATGGGTTTACCGATATAACCCACAACCACCGATGGCAATCGGAAACTTAGTATGCTTTTCCCCATGCACTTTGCCCCTTTCGGTGCTACTAGAACATTACTTTGCCATTCCATTACTAAAAGTCATCAACCGCCATGAGTGATGTGATGCCAGACACAACCCGCAACAATCGATAGCAATCGGCAACTTAGTAAGCTTCGCCCCATGCACTTTGCCCCTTGCGGTGCTACTAGCATGTTGCTTTGCCGTTCCATTGCTAAAAGCCATCAGCCGTCATGAGCGTTGTCCCCTAACGATGTTGCCCGCAACAACCGATGGCAATCGACAACTTAGCAAGCTTCGCCCCATGCACTTCGGCGCTTGCGGTGCTACTTGCATATTGCTTCGCTGTTCCATTGCAAAAAGCTATCAGCGGCCACGAGCATTGTCGTCTCCTGATGTTAGACATAAGCAGCAACAACCGATGGCAATTGAAAACTTAGTAAGCTTCACCCCATGCACTTTGCCCCTTGCAATTTTACTAGCACGTTGCTTTGTCATTCCATTGCTAAAAGCCATCAGCCGCCAAGAGCGTTATCGCCTCCCGATATTTCCCGCAACAACCGATGGCAATCAACAACTTAGTATGCTTCGCCGCATGCACTTTGCCCCTTACAGTGCTACTTGCATGTTTCTTTGTCGTTCCATTGCTAAAAGCCATAGGCGTCACGAGCGTTGTTGCCTCCCGATGTTAGACACAACCAGCACCAACCGATGGCAATCGGCAACTTAGTAAGCATTGTCCCATGCACTTTGCCCCTTGCGGTTCTACTAGCACATTGCTTTGCCGTTCTATTGCTAAAAGCCATCAGCCACCATGAGCGCTGTCGCATCCTAATGTTTCCTGCAACAACCGATGTAAATCGACATCTACTGAGCTTCGCCCCATGCGTACGGCGCCTTGCGGCGCTACTTGCACGATGCTCCGCCATTCATTATCTAAAGCTATTAGTTGCCTCGAGCAATGCTAGACACAACCAGTAACAACCGATGGCAATTGGAAACTAATTAAGCTTCGCCCCATGCACTTCATCCCTTTCGGTGCTACTTTCACATTGCTTTGCCCTTCCATTGCTTAAAGGCATCAACCGTCATGAGCGATGTCTCCATCGTCTATTGCCCGCAATAATCAATGGCAATCGACATGTACTGAGCTTCGCCCCATGCGCATGGCGCCTTGTGGCACTACTTGCACGATGCTCCACCGTTCATTGTCAAAAGCCATCAGCCGTCACAGGTGGTGATGGGTTTACCGACATAACCCACAACCACCGATGGCAATCGGCAACTTAGCAAGCTTTACCCCATGCACTTCGCCCCTTGCGGTGCTACTAGCACATTGCTTTGTCATTCCATTACTAAAAGCCATCAGCCGCCATAAGTGATGTGATGCCAGACACAACCCGCAACAACCGATGGCATTAGGCAACTTAGTAAGCTTCGCCCAATGCACTTTGCCCCTTATGGTGCTACTCGTACGTTGCTTTGCCATTCCATTACTAAAAGCCATTTTCCGCCACGAGCGTTGTAAAAAACGAAAAATAGGAAAATAGTAAAAAATAGGAAATTATTATAAAAATAGGAAAAATAATGGAAAAATTTTCAAATACATCTAGTAATAATATTACATAAAAAGAGTAATTATATTTGTATAAAACTAAAATAAAAACTATTTAAAATTACAAAAAACAATAAAAATTAATAAAAACTAGATAAAAAAATAGGTAAAATACATAATATTTTTATAAAACCATATGGATGACCAACCACCATTAATCATGAGTAAATTCCACTATCGCAAACGCTATGAGTGATTCTGACTTAAACCGCCGGCGCCAACTACCAAGCGTCCACCAACCGTCACCGGTAGCTACCGCAAACCACCGCTACTTTCCATCACCTCCACCAATGACAACTACCATCATTGCGCTTGACATGTTACTAAGCATTTGGCTAGCACTAGACATTGAGCGGCGTGGAGCAGCGTGGAGACACGTCCTCACCCGTGCCATAACAATGCCCTGCCACATCCTGATCTGTGCCATGGCCTGCCACATCCTGCCACGCCTGACCCGTGCCATGGCCATGCACTGCCATGGCCTACCATGGCCTGCCACGTCCTGACCCGTGCCATGGCCATGTACTGCCACGTCCTGACCCGTGTCATGGCCATGCACTGCCATGTGCTAACCCGTGCAATGGCCTGCCACGTCCTGACCCGTGCCATGGCCACGCCCTGCCATGGCCTGCCATGTCCTGACCCCTGCCATGGACATACATTGCCATGTCCATGCACTGCCATGGCCTGCCACGTCCTGACACGTGCCATGGCCATGCACTGCCATGGCCTACCACGTCCTGACCCGTGCCATGGCCACGCTCTGCCATGGCCTGCCATGTCCTGCCACGGCTTGCCATGCCTTTGGCATAGGACTAGGCCTCTTGAGCGATGCCTTGTGCCATGCCATAGCCACACCTGCGGTGCATTGGGCCTTGTCTTCTCAAATGACACCCCGAGAAACAACTATTTTCGCACATCGCCCCTTGGCATAGGCCTCGACCTCGAAAGCGACACATCGAGAAATCGCTAGTAGTTTATTCGCACATAGTCGTTACCTCGACACGACTAAGTGTTAGGTCCCATTGTCCACCTAATACACAAATTGTACAGTTCCCAAGGTCTTGAGGACTTGTACGGTTGTCCAACACTTAGTATATTATTTAGTAACAAGAGAGGACTAAACCTCTTTTCGGAAAAGCTATAAATTGATTTGGATTGGAGAGGAAGGACGAATCGGAGTGACAAAGTGCTGAATCCTAGTGGATCGTGGCAGCAAGGACACTCTGCCACTAACAATACCCCGTCGCGTATTTAAGTCGTCTGCAAAGGATTCTACCCACCACTCGATGGAAATTGTACTTCAAGTCAGCCACCGCGGTTCTTCCGCTGTGATGACTTAGCCAATGACACGTGCCCTTAGGGGCCAAAGGTCCCTATTGCGGGTCGGCAAGCGGACGCCAGGTGCATGCGTCACTTCTAGTCCGTATTCTGACTTAGAGGCATTCAGTCAGAATCTAGCGCTCGGTAGCTTCGCACCACTGGCTTTTCAACCAAGCTCGATGACCAATTATGCGAATCAATGGTTCCTCTCATACTAGGTTGAATTACTATTGCAACACTGTCATCAGTAGGGTAAAACTAACCTATCTCACGATGGTCTAAACCCAGCTCACGTTCCTTATTGGTGGGTGAACAATCCAACATTTGGTGAATTCTGCTTCACAATGATAGGAAGAGCCGACATCGAAGGATCAAAAAACAATGTCGCTATGAACTCTTGGCTGCCATAAGCCAGTTATCCATATGGTAACAAATAATAGGTGAATTTGACTATATTTATGCCCTAAATAATTACACTTGATTTGTTTTTTGAAATTGTTTATGATGACAAAATGTTTTTATTAGTGTTTTTAGTGTGTTATAGGTACACATGAGCTAATGAAGACTAAAGGAGCAGTTTTGGAGTCATAAGATGGTGAAAAGTCCAAGTGTGGAACAAGTTAAAAATTTGTGCTGAAAAATAGCTTGAAGAATCCGCAGTACTGTTCTACCGCGGTCAAACCCCGACCGCGGTAGAAAGTGTCTGCGGAAGATTGTAAAGTTCAGAAAGCTTCTACAGTGGTTGGACCGCGTCCGCGATCGGACTACGGCGGAAGTCGAAATTTTAAAGGTTAAAATTGTCAAAACGGAAATTATGTAACCGAAACCCTATATTTAATATTAGGATTCGCCCAAGAGAGGCAAGTATTGTATTATTCATTATTTTTGCAAGCATACTAGTAAGAGAGAACTCTCTCAATATCTATCTTTCTTTTACTTTGAATCTTTTATTATGAATTTAATTATCTATCTTGTTTCTTTGATTATGAGTAGCTAAATCTTTATCTAAGGTTTTGATGGAATGTATTGAGTGATGAACTTCTGGATTACGTGATTACAAATTGATAACTAGATTTCTCTTTGTTCAACTTCGTTCTTGTTGTAGTTAATTGATAGGAACCTCAATTAGCTGTGCCTATTTAGTGTGCATAACTGGGAAAAGAGTGCATATTTAGGTTAATTGATAAACAACACCACACCGAGATTATTGGAGGAATCTATAATTATAGGAGTAAAGGTGGGTAAGGAATAACGAAACCTTTGGTGCAATTTAAAGTGAACCGTTCAAATTAAAGCTAGCTAGGGTAGCTCAAGAGAGTGCACTAGGAAATTATTGTAGTTGCTCGGGAGAGAATTATGGTAAAAATAGTGTTCATGATTGATAGAATAAAATTGACAATTTGTATGAGTATAAAAAGAAGGGATTCCATCAATAGGGGAAATCAATACCTTAGTCTTTCTCTTTAATATTTACACCACATTCAATTCCTTCTTTCAAGTCTTTAGTTTCTTGCAAAAGAGAGTTAGTACAAAACATCCACAAAAATATATTCAAAAGTTTGGGAAGCTGATTTAGAAGTGTTATTGGGTTTCGGAACTTGCAGTTGATAGATTAATTCCCTGTGGGATCGACTCTGGACTTAATTTATCAGATTATATTAACTACGACCGTTTTTTGGGCGTGAATCAATTTTGGCATCGTTGCCGGGGAATTAACGGAATTATCAATTTCCATTAATAGAACTACAAGATTCTTGTGTAGTCAGGTTCTTTCTACACACTTTACATTGAAAATTTTGACGGTTTTTGAATAGGATACTCAAGTGCATGCCTAGGAAATCTGCAAGGATTCGAGAACTAATTGAAGGACTCTCAGACCCAGAGCAAACTTTCCGGGCACGTAACAGGGCAATCAAACAACTTCAGCAATCTTAGCAACCAATTAAACTAATTTCGACATGGGAGACATGAATGACCCAAACCAGCAAGCTAGGTTGAATGTACATGAGGCGCAGGAGGAGCATGAAGGTGCATAATTTGACTGGGCATAGCCAACTGCGGATAATTTGGCTACTGCCATTATTGTGCCAGCGATTCAAGCTGAGTCATTCCAGTTTACCAATAACACGCTACACTTGCTGCAAAACAAGGGATTATTCTCTGGGCCTCAGGTTGAAGATCCACAACAACACCTGAAGAACTTTCTTTCTATATGCAAGATGCAGAGGCAACCAAACGTGACACCGGAAGCCATCGGATTATTGCTGTTTCTGTTCTCAATTACAGGGGCTGCACAGGTATGGCTAGACTCACTCCCCATAAACTCTATAGCAACATGGGATGAGTTATTCAAGCAATTCCACAACAAGTTTCATCCACCTAACAAGACAGCTTAGCAAATTGATGAGATTGTGAGCTTAAAGGAGAAACCAATGGAGATATTACATGAAACTTGGGGCAGATTCAAAGATATGATGGTTATGTGTCCTCACCATGGGGTTCCCGAACAGATGTTGGGTCAAAGGTTCTATATGGGGCTTTCAAACAGTATGAAGAATATAGTAGATGCCTCAGTAGGTGGGGCTTTTCTACGCAAGATTAGGAGAGAAGGCCAGAATTTGCTTGACAAGCTGGCTCAAAACTCCGGGTGGACGACCAAGAATGCTACTACCACTCCAGTGGTACACTATGTACCTCTGAATCCTTCCAACACTCTGGAGGAGAACGAGGCTACTTTATTGACACAAATGAGCATCCTAACGAAGAAGGTGGAAGAATCAGGGGTAAATCAATAGGTTCACATTGTATATACTACCAATGGTGGTTTATACACATCTTGCAATAGCCAACCCATAGGTAATCCATGGGTTGCAGACCAAGAACATCATCACCAGCATGAAGACATGAACTATATGGCTAATTATGGAGGGCAGCAACAGGGTAACAAAAGTTGGGGTCAGTAGGCTCCACAGCAGTACAGGCCTCCACAACCACAGTATAATGCAGCAGGTATGAGGCCATCAAACAACATGGCTCCATATCCTAGACCTCAGAATTTCAACAATCAGCAGCAGGGGTATCATCCACATCCACCACAGCATGGGGTAGACATGACGATGGGTTCGTAGAGGTTAATGCTATGATGCAGTAGGTAATTGGGTCACATGCCAAAATCAATGAGAGGATAGACGCAGATAACGCATCTATCAAGAATATTGAAGTACAGGTGGGCCAGATTGCTATGTTACTTAACAATCCTCCTCAAGGGACATTGCTTGCATATACTCAAACAAACCCAAAGGATCAAATCCCAAAGCAGCTGATGGCAGTTAATCTGAACAACGGAGGAGATCTGGATGATGAGCAGGAAAGAGATAGAGATAATTTGCAGGATGAGACACACTCTCCAGTACCCATTGAATTGGATGAGTCCACCGGGTTGACAAAAATTACAGTCCAGCTAGTAGCTGAAAGTAATGATGTGCAACAGGGAGCGGAGAAAGTAGCTGAACCGGTAAAACAGCCTGTTGTGGAACAATTGATAGAGAAAGAAAAGTCCCAAGTGATTGGGAAGAAAAGGCCTTCAGCCCCATTCCCCCAAAGGCTGGCCAAGCACTAGAAAGAGGAGTAATACAAGAGATTCTTCGAGATGCTCAAGCAAATCCAGGTAAACATTCCCTTAATTGAAGCTTTGAATGAAATGTCTGGGTATTCTAAGATGATGAAAGATTTGATGTCGCAGATATTTGATTTCCAAGACTTGGCCACCGTGGCGCTTACACTGACATGTAGTGCAGTGGTCTCTAGAACCTTAGCTGAGAAGCCATCTGACCCAGGTAGCTTCACTATTCCATGCGCTATAGGAAACTTTGCATTTGCTAAGGCATTATGTGATTTGGGGGAAAGCATAAATCTTTTGCCCTTGGTGATCTATAAGAGGCTGGGCATCGGGAGTGCCAAGCCTACTTCTATGTTATTATAGCTTGCTGACAGGACGATTAAGCGTCCATTCGGTATATTGGATGATGTGCTCATCCAGGTGGGGAAGTTCGTGTTTCCTGACGATTTTGTTATTCTTGACTGCAAGGTGGACGAGAAAATTCCTATAATCTTAGGAAGACCATTCCTATCCATAAGGAGAGCACTGAATGATTGTGAGACCGGGGAACTCAAGATGAGGTTGAATGATGAGGAGATCATATTCAATTTACAAAAATCCATGAGGCGCCCTAGTGAGTTAGCGAACTTCTCTCTCATTGATGCACTAGATGTGACAGTGGAGACATATAATGTAGAATTGACAGCTGAATATCCACTCCAGGCATGCCTGGTGAACTTAAAAGAGGTAAATGGTGAAAGCCTGGCAGAGTGGGTACTATCTCTGGAAGGTAAGAGGTTTTGGGATAGAGAGTTGGAGTTTGAACCTCTACACTTAGAAAAGAGAGAGACCCCACCAGCAAAACCATCCATTGAATAGCCACCAAAGCTGGAGCTTAACCCACTACCAGATCATCTCATGTATGAATTTCTAGGCCCTAACTCCACTTTTCCAGTTATTATCTCATCTGGTTTGCTAGATGTGTAGGCTCAAAAGCTTATACAGGTACTTAAAGAATGCAAAACTGCCATTGGGTTGACCATGGCAGACATAAAGGGGATCAGCCTGCATACTGCATGAACAAGATTCTCCTCGAAAAGGGGCACAAACCCTCCAGGGAACACCAAATAAGGTTGAACCCAAACATGAAGGAAGAGGTGAAGAAAGAAGTAATAAAGTGGCTAGACGCGGGAATTATTTTCCCAATCTCTGATAGTAGCTGGGTTAGCCCAGTTCAATGTGTTCCAAAGAAAGGTGGCATGACGGTGGTGCAAAATGAGAATAATTAATTAATATCAACAAGAAGCGTCACCGGGTGGACGATATGCATGAACTATAGGAAACTGAATCTAGCCACCCGCAAGGACCACTTCCCACTTCCCTTCATTGGCCAGATGTTTGACAGGTTGGCAGGGAGGTCACACTTTTGCTTCTTGGATTGGTACTCGGGGTACAATCAAATCACAATAGACCCTGAGGATAGAGAGAAGACCTCCTTCAGATGCCCAAATGGCATTTTTGCCTTCAGGAGGATGCCATTCGGATTATGCAATGCACCTGCCACATTCCAAAGGTGCATGATGGCCATATTCATCGACATGGTGGAAGATATCATGGAGGTGTTCATGGATGATTTCTCAGTGGTAGGGAATTCATTCGATGAATGCCTTGTCAATCTGACAAGAGTGTTTGATAATAGGTGAATTTGACTATATTTATGCCCTAAATAATCATGCTTTATTATAGTTTTGATATTGTTTATGATGACAAAATGCTTTTATTAGTGTTCTTAGTGTGTTATAGGTACACATGAGCTAATGAAGACTAAAAGAGCAAGTGTTGGAGTCAAAAGATGGTGAAAAAGGCCAAAGTGTGGTACAAGTCAAGACTTATGTTGAAAATAGCTGGGAAGGTGTGATTCCGAGCTATATGGATGTTATGGAATCAATTTAAGTGATTTGGAGCTTTGAAGTCTGAGTAAAAGCTCAATGAATTAAGCTGGGATCGAGTTCGGGGGTCAAAATTGATAAGTGTAGTACAAGCGAAGAATGGATGAGGCATATTGTGCACTGTCTAGTAAATTGGACATAACTGTTCTCTCAGAACTCTATTTTGGCTCGATAATATATGGTTGGAAAGCTAACTCAACGTTACACAACATTCGTGTTTTGAGTTGTTTCAAATTCGCAAGGGAACAGGGTGAAATTTCGCGGTTTATTCGCGAGCGCGGATGAACCGCGGAAAAACAGGCTTTCTGAAGTTTTACTGTTCGCGGTCAGCTCGCGGCCGCGAACCAACCGTGGAAGGTTCCGCAGCAGCAATCCCAGTTGGACTCAAACTTAGGTTTTTAGCCCTAAAACATCTATATAAACTCCTAGTTTGCCCCATAGAGTCAGGTTGTCTTTAATTCATTACTTTTGCAAGATATTTAGTAAGAGAGAATCCTCTCAAACTCCTTCTTTTTGTTTTTATCAATTATTTCTTTATGATTTCAATTGTTATTCTTGTTGCTTCAAGAATGAGTAGCTAATTTCTTTTCTAAGGTTTTGATGGAACCTATTTAGTGATGAACTTATCGTTTATGTGATTACAAATTGTGACTTAGATTTCTATTTGTTCAACTTCGTTCTTGTTGTAGTTAATTGGTAGACGTCCCAATTAGCGGTGCCTATTTTGTGTGCATAACTTGGAAAAGAGTGCATATTTAGGTTTATTGTTGAACAACACCACACCTAGATTATTGGAGGAATCTATAACTTTAGGCGTAAAGACGGGGTTGGGAATAACGAAGTCTTGGGTGCAATCTTAAGTGAACTATTCAAATTAAAGCTAGCTAGGGTAGCTCGGGAGAGTGCACTAGTAAATTATTGTAATTGCTCGGGAGAGGGTTACGATACACATAGCTTTCATGATTGATAGAATATATTAATAATTTGTAGGAGTATAACGATAACGGATTCCATCAATAGGGGAAATCAATACCTTAGTCTTTCTCATAATATTCTTTTTACTCTACATTCAAAGTAGATATTCGAAAATCACACAAAGATATATTCAAAGTTTCGGAACTTGATTCGGAAGTACTTTTGCGGTTGTGATAGTTGCAATTGGTAGGTTAATTCTCTGTGGGATCGATCTTGGACTTATTAGACCAAGTTATATTGACTGCGACCGTTGCTTGGATGTGAATCAAATTTTGGCGCCGTTGCCGGGGAATTAACGGAATTATCAATTGCCATTGACAGAACATCAAGATTCTTGTGTATTCAGGTTCTTTCTACACTCTACATTGAATATTTTGATGTTTGTTGATTTGGGTATTCAGGTGCATGCCTAGAAAATCTGCAAGGACTGGAGAACCAATTGAAGGACTCTGAGACCCCGAGCAAACCTTCCGGGCGCGTAACAAAGCCATCAAACAAATTCAACAATCTCAACAACCAATCAAACTAGAATTTAACATGGGTGACATAAACAATCAAAACCAGCAAGCCGGGCTAAATATGCAAGAGGCACATGAGGCACAGGAAGGTGCACTGTTCGACTGGGCACACCCCACAGCGGATAATTTGGCAACTGCCATCGTTGTGCCAGCAATTCAAGCTGAGTCTTTCAAGATTACCAACAACATGCTACACTTGTTGCAAAACAGGGGATTATTCTCTAGGTCTTAGGTTGAAGATCCACAGCAGCACCTCAAGAACTTTCTATCAATATGCAAGACACAAAGGCAATCGAATGTAACTCCAGAAGCTATCAGATTATTACTTTTTCCGTTCTCAGTTACAGGAGCAGCACAGATATGGCTAAACTCACTCCCAATAAACTCCATTGCAACTTGGGATGAGTTAGTCAAACAATTCCACAACAAGTTTCATCCACCCAACAAAACAACTCAACAAATTGATGAGATTGTGAGTTTCAAGCAGAAACCACTGGAAACATTACATGAAACTTGGGGCAGATTCAAGGGTATGCTTGTTATGTGTCCTCACCATGGGATTCCAGAGCAGATGTTAGGCCAAAGATTCTACGTGGGGCTTTCAGACAGCATGAAGAACATTGTAGATGCTTCAGCGGGTGGGGCTTTTCTGAGCAAGACTTGGAGAGAGGTCCAAAATTTGCTTGACAAGATGGCCCAAAATTCCGGGTGGACGCCCAGGAATGCTCCTATCACACCAGTGGTACACTCTGTACCCCTGGATCTAGTCACTATAACCAAAAGTATCCTACCCGTCTCGTAGCCAACATTACAACCCTTAAAGACCTCTTGATCTATGATTGAATAACTCGATTAATGGAGTATTACACTAGGGGCAAGCCTATGGTGTGTCTGTATGCATATGAATGTTCTTTGTTGAGAGTGAGTGAATTTTTCCGGTATTTATAAGTTCCATGTTCTGAATTGTTTATGTGTGGGAACTTCTCTCAATAAACTATGTGAGGGTGTGTAATTCAAGATGAAGAAGGTGAATGTGCAAGTTTTTGGTAATAAGTAGAGTAAGTAATAATGTGCGGGCATGAAAGTTTGCGGTTAGGTAAAGATTGTGCATATCTTAGGTTGTTCATGTATAATAGCTTTTGTGACATATTTTATGGGAGACAAATTGTTGTTAATTGGCCTAAAGTGTGATTAAGGTTCCTCGAGGACGAGCAAAGGTTTAAGTGTGGGGTATTGATAATAGGTGAATTTGACTATATTTATGCCCTAAATAATCACGCTTTATTATTGTTTTGATATTGTTTATGATGACAAAATGCTTTTATTAGTGTTCTTAGTGTGTTATAGGTACACATGAGCTAATGAAGACTAAAAGAGCAAGTTTTGGAGTCAAAAGATGGTGAAAAAGGCCAAAGTGTGGTACAAGTCAAGAACTTATGTTGAAAATACCTGGGAAGGTGTGATTCCGAGCTATATGGATGTTATGGAATCAATTTAAGTGATTTGGAGCTTTGAAGTCTGAGTAAAAGCTCAAGGAATTAAGCTGGGATCGAGTTCGGGGGTGAAATTTGATAAGTGTAGTACAAGCGAAGAATGGATGAGGCATATTATGCACTGTCTAGTAAATTGGACATAAATTTTCTTTCAGACCTCCATTATGGCTCCATAATATATGGTTGGAATTCTAACTCAAAGGGCTACAACTTTCATGTTTTAAGTGTTTTCAAATTCTCAAGGGAACAGGGTGACAATTCGCGTTCCATTCGCGACCGCGGATGCACCGCGGAAAACCAGGCTTTCTGAAGTTTTACTGTTCGCGGTCAGCTCGCGGCCGCGAACCAAACGCGGAAGGCTCCACTGCAGCAATCCCAATTGGACTCACACTTAGTTATTTTAGCCCTAAAACCTCTATATAAACTCCTAGTTTGCCCCATAGAGGCAGGTTGTCTTTAATTCATTACTTTTGCAATATATTTAGTAAGAGAGAATCCTCTCAAACTCCTTCTTTTTGTTTTTATCAATTATTTCTTTATGATTTCAATTTTTATTCTTGTTTCTTCAAGAATGAGTAGCTAAATTCTTTTCTAAGGTTTTGATGGAACCTATTGAGTGATGAACTTATCATTTATGTGATTACAAATTGTGACTTAGATTTCTATTTGTTCAACATCGTTCTTGTTGTAGTTAATTGGTAGACGTCCCAATTAGCGGTGCCTATTTAGTGTGCATAACTTGGAAAAGAGTGCATATTTAGGTTTATTGTTGAACAACACCACACCTAGATTATTGGAGCAATCTATAACTTTAGGCGTAAAGACGTGGTTAGGAATAATGAAGTCTTGGGTGCAATCTTAAGTGAACTATTCAAATTAAAGTAAGCTAGGGTAGCTCGGGAGAGTGCACTAGAAAATTATTGTAATTGCTCGGGAGAGGGTTACGATACACATAGCGTTCATGATTGATAGAATATATTAACAATTTGTAAGAGCATAACAATAAGGGATTCCATCAATAGGGGAAATCAATACCTTAGTCTTTCTCATAATATTCTTTTTACTCTACATTCAATTCTTTCTTTTAAGCATTCTCAATTACTGCAAAGTAGATATTCGAAAATCACACAAAGATATATTCAAAGTTTGGGAACTTGATACGGAAGTACTTTTGGGGTTGTGATAGTTGCAATTGGTAGGTTAATTCTCTGTGGGATCGATCTTGGACTTATTAGACCAAGTTATATTGACTGCGACCGTTGCTTGGATGTGAATCAGTGCTGAAACGGTGTTTGGAGACAAACTTGGTGTAAACTAGGAAAAGTGCCATTTCATGGTACAAGAAGGTATAGTGTTGGGGCATCGGGATTCGAGCAAGGCTATTGAGGTAGATCGATCCAAGGCTGATGTCATTGCAAAGTTGCCTCCACCAACGTCCGTCAAGGCCATATGAAGCTTTCTTGGACATGTCGGTTTTTACCAGAGGTTCATTAAAGACTTCTCCAAAATATCAAACCCACTCTGTAAGTTTCTTGAAAAATATCACCCCTTTTTATTTTCTGATGAGTGCATGATTGCACTTGAGGAGCTGAAGAAGAGGCTGGTCGCAGCACCAATCATCATTGCCCCCAACTGGGAGCAACCATTTGAGCTTATGTGCGATGCAAGTGACTATGCAATGGGGGCAATGCTTGGCCATCTCAACGACAAGATGATGCATCCAATATACTAATCTAGTAGAACATTGAGTGGATCATACTTGAATTACACAGTGACTGAAAAGGAGATGCTGGCGGTAGTGTTCGCGTTCGACAAATTCAGGTCCTATCTCATAGGATCCAAGGTAATAGTATACACTGACCATGCAGCACTAAGATACTTAATTGACAAGAAGGACTGTAAGACGCACCTAATTCGTTGGGTGCTACTTCTGTAAAAGTTTGATCTTGCAATCTGTTACCGTAAGGGCATCGAAAATCAAGTCGCTGATCAGTTATCACGACTTGAAGGAGCTGAAATTGTCAAAGAGAGTGGAGAAATTCTGGAAACCTTTCTAGACGACTAGCTGCTCGCTACCACCCTCCTTGAAGCACTATGGTATGCAGATTATGCAAATTACCTAGCCAGTGGTATTGTTCCTTATGATATATCATCGGTCCAGAGGAAAAGATTTTTTCATGAATGCCAGCTTTATTATTAGGACGAGCCCTATCTGTTTAGGATATGCCTTGATAACATGAGCCGGAGATGAGTCCCTGAGATCAAACAATCTTCTCTTCTGCAGGCGTGTCATGCTTCAACATATCGTGGCCACTTTTGAGGAGTTCGAACAACGGCCAAGATACTTGAGGCCGTTTTCTACTGGCCAATGATATTTAAAGATGCACACTTATAGGTAAAAGTGTGTAACGATTGTCAACACACCAGGAACATCTCACGGCATCATGAGATGCCTATGAACCCAATACAGTAGGTGGAAGTATTTGACGTCCGGGGTATAGACTTCATAGGTCCCTTTGTCAGCTCCTATGGCAATAAATACATTCTTGTTGCTGTAGATTATGTGTCCAAATGCGTGGAAGCAGTAACATTACCCACCAACAATGCTAAGGTGGTGGTGGGATTTCTGAAGAAGAACATTTTCACTCATTTTGGGACTCTAAGGGCAATCATTAGCGACGGGGGCATTCATTTCCGCAATCGGGCATTTGAGAAATTGTTGGCCAAGTATGATGTTAAGCACTGGGTGGATACTCCATATAACCCACGGACCAGTGGGCAAGTTGAAGTCTCCAATAGGGAGATAAAGAGTGTATTGACAAAAACAGTGAACGACATGAGGACCGACTAGTCTGGGAAGCTCGATGATGCATTATGGGCGTACAAGACAGATTTTAAGACCCCAATCGGCATGTCACCATCCAAATTTGTGTTTGGGAAAGCTTTTCATCTACCTGTTGAACTTGAGCACAAAGCATGGGGGGCACTCAAGCAAATAAATCTCGTTGGGATGAAGCAGGTAAATCAAGAGTCACCAGGTTACATGAGATGGAAGAATTCTGGTATCTGGCTTTCAAAAGTACAAGATTATACAAAGAGAGGATGAAGCGGCTACATGACCAGAATATCATAGAGCGCAACTTCAAAACCGGGGAGAAGGTACTTCTATTTAACTCAAGGTTATGGTTGTTCCCTGGCAAACTGAAATCGAGATGGTCTGGCCCATTCCGAGTGAGAGAAGCATTACAGTCTTGCATTGTGGAAATGCAAACTATAGATTTCTCTTGCACTTTCAGAGTCAATGGATAGCAGTTGAAATTATATGTTAGAATGGAAGACATCAATGAAAAGGTGGAATTACGATTAGATAAACCTCAAAGATTTAGCGAGCCTTGAAATGCGCTAAGTTGAGTCGTGACGCGACGTTAAATTAGGCGATACGTGGGAGGAAACCCACAAAATTGTTGTAAGTGTAAATCATTATAGTTAGTCTATACAAAGAAAAACTGTTGATGCCTAGGCAAAAAGTTCAGAGGAACTGTTTCACCGCGGTTGGACCAGGGTGAATTGCCCTCTCTAAACCTTCTGCTTCGCGGTTCCACCACGATCACGGTGCGACCTCGGTGGACCGCGATAAGAACCCCCCTCCCTTTTTAATAACCCTAACTAAACTCTCCCCCCCCCCTCATTCCCAAAAAAATACTGCCGACACTCCCATCACCCTCTCTCTCTAAAAACAATTTCCTCCTCTTTCTCTCAACTTCTTCCACCCCAAATTCCCTCATTCTTCCTCCACCACTTCTCCAAATTCTTCAATCATCACTCTCCCTTCTTTCCTCCTTCTACAAGTAAGTTTTCATTTATTTTTCTTTCTAGTTTCACTCTTTAATTTTGTTAGATTAATTAGTTAGTAAGCTTTAATTGTAGTAATTGATTAAACCCAATCTATAATTAGTGTAAAATATGTCAATATGCCATAATAATGTAGTAATATGGTGTATAATTGATATTTGGGATTTTGGTGTTAATTGAATTTGTTGGGTCTCCATTGTGTTGAATTATGATGTTTATGGTGGTTTGGATACCCTGGCCAAATATGTTGTAGTATATTATTGTTGTATTTTTAGGGGAGATAATGCTTAGGTTTTGGTTGATTGTTGTTGTATATAATTGGAGATGGTGTATGTATATGTGGGTGATGTTGGAATGCCAAAATGAGTAAGTGTGGGGTGCACTAGGTAGATTTGGTGATATTGTTGGAAAAATATGGCCAAAAGTAGGGGTTATGGTATGCTAGCACTAAAGGAGGTACATTTGTAGCCCACGGATGGTGAAGTCTGAGTAACCAACCGATGTACTAACGTAATGAAAATTTGTTGTTGCTTCTATTGTGAAGGATTATGGCCCCCAAATGATCCAGGAATGCGGCAAGCTCGTCTAGGCAGCCGAACTATGACGAGTATCGATTCGCGTGCGAGGAAGCTGAAGCTGACTTTCATGCTAAAGCTACTAAAGCTTGTCTACATGAGATCACAATTGACAGGATGGCTCTTCGGGATGAAAAGCCCGACATGTACGAGGAGATCAGACGTAGGGAGATGGAATTCCTGTTTGATGAACCGACCCTCGTTAAAAAGGTGCTAGTTAGGGAGTTCTATGCGAACGCACCATACGCAATGTCCATAGAAGTCTTTGTTAGAGGTAAGTATGTTTGGGCCAAATTGTCATGTCTTAGGCAGGTTGTGAGAATGCCCGCTTTTTCTAGCGACTTGGATTTCTACCACGATAGGCCCGGTGTCACTTGGGACACCATGATTGAGGCCTTGTGTGTCAATTGTCATCCCATCTGGATAAAAGACCAAATAAATCTGAATTCTAACAGCTTCTCTCATATTGCTAAGTGCTAGATTACGGTTGTTTGTAACCATTTTCTGCCCTCCAGCAACACAAGATGTTAACTTTAATCGGGCATTGCTAACATGGTGATTTGTCACCCAGCAGGACATTGCTATTGCCAGCTTGATATCTGACAATTTAGTACTGAGGGGACCCCTCAAATCCAAGGGATATTACTTCCCGTCTCTAGTCACTTCTCTGTGCCACTCCTACCGGACTCCCGTATTACCTACGGATGGTGAGCTTCCTCAAAAAGCTCCGTTCAAGGCTTCTTTTATCCGGGTAGGTAGATGCACCGACCCTATTGACGTAGATGATGAGGATAACCCTGTGCCGGTTGTCCAGTCCCGGAGATCCACTAATTCTGCAGGCCCTTCTAGGCACGCTCATTATGGAGTTGGCCTATCCAGGTCCTAGTCCACTAGACCTATGCTTAGGTTTTTGGAGCAGGAGGTTGCAGATCTACACACCCCCGTGGACGGCATACACACGTGCATGGATGTGATGTCTCAGAGGCAATCTTGGTCTAAGAACCAGCTCATGGCATGGTTCCGAGCTCTGGGTCATGCCTGCAATGTTGACCCCGCCACCGTCTCTAACTTTGAGTGAGTCACAGGTAAGTTTTCTCACCCTTCTGTGCTATACATTGATTATTATGCCATGAGGACATGTCATGATCTTAAGGTGGGGTGGGAGACTTATCTTGTATTATACATTGTACATAGTAGTTGTAGTTTTAAATTATATAAGCTGGCTTGGCTCGATGATGGACACTTGGCGATGGGTTTCTTAATGGTCTAAGTCGGAATAAAAACACAAAAAAAATAAAAAATTTGAAAATCCAAAAATTTGAGTAGAGGGCTCTTCCAGATGACGGACTATTTGGAGATGTACTCTTGAGGGAAGTAGTCCATGTGGGAATTTTTCTTTCTCTTATTTTCTTTTTCAAGGTAGTGTATCACCTCCCTCTTGGTTTTTTTTTGACCACGGTTCTTTCCCAAAAAGGTTTTTCTTGAACCGTGTTAGGTAGATTTCTTTTAGGATTAGAGGGTAAAGGTTAACTTGTAACCCCATGTATACACATTAGCAAAACTAAAATGAACCTGAGAATGTGTTATCTAAGCTTGACTATAGATTCTAGGATATGCCTTAAATTGCACAATACAGCTTGCTTGAACATTGATAGGACTCTGTAGATGAACCTGATTCTAAATGAGTTGCATGCTAAGTGTGTGTGAGCTTTTACCTATATTATATGTTTTTACATGATACCTAGAACTTGCCCTGTGTGTGTGCAAAGCGAAATAGAAGTTGTTTGGTTATAGATATGATAGAGGCAGTTCTTTGTGTAACCCCATAAATCTATAAACTGTGAATCCACCTGTACATAATATACTAGTTAATCCCTTTGAGCCTAAAGCAAATTATTTGATAAAGCTTGAATGTTCATAAATATCGAAATCACTACTTTACCTCCTAGAAGCACTTGCGCGGTAACGAATATGCAAAAGTCTAAGTGTGGGGTGAAGGGAAGTTCAAAAAGGGAAAATCAAGAATGAATGGTAGAAAATGGTGAACTGGCAAAATAATGTAAATGCGTTACAAAGCTATGTAAAAAAAGCAATGTATATATGTAAAATAAATAGGCCAGTAACACCAATAGAAAATTGGGGATTAAAAGTGAATAAAAGGTGAAGGAATGTTTAAGGGAGGCATAATGAAAAAGCCTAAAGGGAAGTTGTGAAAAAGAAAGAATGTGCTTAGGGAGGTTAGCCACTATAACCAAAATTATCCTAACCGTCCCATAGCCAACATTACAACCCTTAAAGACCTCTTGATATGTGATTGAATAACTCTATTAGTGGAGTATTACACTAGGGGCAAGCCTATGGTGTATCTGTATGCATATGAATGTTTTTTGTTGAGAGTGAGTGAAATATTTCCTATATCTATAATTTCCATGTTCTAAATTGTTTATGTGTGGGAACTTCTCTAAATAAATTGTGTGGGGGCATGTAACTCAGGAAGAAAAAGGTAAGTTTGCAAGTCTGTGATAATAATTAGAGTAAGAAATAATGTGTTGGCATTTGAGTTTACAGTTTGGTAAGGAGTGTGCATGTCTTAGGTTAATCATGAAAGATAGCTTTTGTGACATATTTTGGGAGAGACATTAATAAAATTGGCCTAAAGTGTGATTAAGATTCCTCGAGGACGAGCAAAGGTTTAAGTGTGGGATAATAGGTGAATTTCACTATATTTATGCCCTAAATAATTACACTTTATTGTTGTTTTGATATTGTTAATGACGACAAAATGCTTTTTATTAGTGTTTTAGTGTGTTATAGGTACACATGAGCTAATGAAGACTAAAGGAGCGGTTTTGGAGTCATAATATGGCGAAAAGGCCAAGTGTTGAACAAGTTAGAAATTTATGCTGAAAAATAGCTTGAAGAATCCGCAGCACTGTTCTACCGCGGTCCAACCGCAAACGCTGTAAAACCGCGGTAGAAAGGGTCTGTGGAAGATTGTGAAGTTTAGAGAGCTTGTTCCACCACGGTTGGACCGCGACCCCGGTCGGACCGCGACCCCGGTCGGACCGCGGTGGTAGCCGAAATTTTGAAGGTTGAAATTGTCAAGACGGAAATTATGTAACCTAAACCCTATATTTAATATTATGATTTGCCCAAGAGAGGCAAGTATTGTATTATTCATTACTTTTGCAAGAAAACTAGTAAGAGAACTCTCTCAACATCTTTCTTTCTTTTACTTTGAATCTTTGATTATGAAGTCAATTATCTATCTTGTTTCTTTGATTCTGAGTAGCTAAATCTTTATTTAAGGTTTTGATGGAACCTATTGAGTGATGAACTTCTTGGTTATGTGATTACAAATTGTTAGCTAGATTTCTATTTGTTCAACTTCATTCTTGTTGTAGTTAATTGATAGGATCCTCAATTAGTTATGCCTATTTAGTGTGCGTAACTTGGAAAAGAGTGCATATTTAGGTTAATTGTTGAACAGCACCACACCAAGATTATTAGAGGAGTCTATAATTATAAGCGTAAAGGTGGGGTTAGGAATAACAAAACCTTGGGTGCAATTTAAAGTGAACCATTCAAATTAAAGCTAGCTGGGGTAGCTTATAAGAGTGAACTAGGAAATTATTGTTGTTCCTCGGGACAGAATTATGGTAAAAATAGTGTTCATGGTTGATAGAATAATATTGACAATTTATATGAGCATAAACAGAAGGGATTCCATCAGTAGGGGAAATCAATACCTTAGTCTTTCTCTTTAATATTTACCCCGCATTCAATTCGTTCTTTCAAAACTTTAGTTTCTTGCAAAAGTTAGTTAGTAGAAAACATCCACAAAAATATATTCAAAAGTTTTAGAAGCTGATTCAGAAGGGTTATTGGGTGTTGGAAGTTGCAGTTGATAGATTAATTCCCCGTGGGATCGACTCTGGACTTAATCGACCGGATTATATTTACTACGACCGTTGTTTGGGCATGAATCATTAACTTTTCTGAAACCTCTGGCTTCGAATTCTGAAGGCCTAAAGGATCGTTAGGCCATGCTTTTATGGTTCGTATTCGTATTGGAAATCAGAATCAAACAAGCTTTTACCCTTCTATTCCACACGAGATTTCTGTTCTCGTTGAGCTCATCTTTGGACACGTACGTTATCTTTTAACAGATGTGCCAGCCTAGGCAAACTCTCCACCTGACAATGTCTTCCGCCCGGATCGGCCTAAAAGCAAGCCTTGGGTCCAAAAAGAGGGGCAATGCCCCGCTTTCGATTCATGGAATAAGTAAAATAATGTTAAAAGTAGTGGTATTTCACTTTCGCCTTTCGGCTCCCACTTATACTTCACCTCTCAAGTCATTTCACAAAGTCGGACTAGAGTCAATCTCAATAGGGTCTTCTTTCCCCGCTGATTCTACCAAGCCCGTTCCCTTGGCTGTGGTTTCGCTGGATAATAGACGGGGATAGTGGGAATCTTGATAATCCATTCATGCTCATCACTAATTAGATGATAAGGCACTTGGCTACCTTAAGAGAGTCATAGTTACTCCCGCCGTTTACCAGTGCTTGGTTGAATTTCTTCACTTTCACATTCAGAGCACTGGGCAGAAATCACATTGCATAAACATCCACAGGGACCACTGCAATGATTTATCTTAATTAAATAGTCGGATTCCCCTTGTTTGTACTAGTTCTTTGTTGGATGTTCGACGCCCGGGGAAGGCCCCCAAAGGAACCGTTCTGTATGTCCCCCCACCGGCACGCATCGACCCACTCTCGCCGTAGGAGCAGCTCGAGCAGTCTGCCGATAGCCGACGGGTTACGGATCCATTTTGCCAACTTCCCTTGCCTACATTGTTCCATTGACCAGAGGCTATTCACCTCGGAGACTTGATGCGGTTATGAGTACGACCGAGCATGAACAGTACTCGGTCCTCCGAATTTTCAAGGGCCGCAAGGGGTGCACCGGAAACCATGCGATGTGCGGTGCTCATCCAGCTGCTGGACCTTACCTCCGACTGAGTCCTTTCCATGGTGGGCAGGTTATTAAACAGAAAATATAATTCTTCCCGAGGCCCCTGCCGATGTCTCTGAACTTCCTAAAATTGCCGTTAAATGCCACATCTCGATTCAGGAATTTAAACCCGATTCCCTTTGTCGGGGTTTCCCCGACCCTTAGGATCGACTAACCCATGTGCATATGTAGTTCACATGGAACCTTTCCCCTCTTCGGCCTTCAAATTTCTCATTTGAATATTTGCTACTACCACCAAGATCTCCACCAACGGTCGCTCCGCCAAGGCTCACGCCCAAGGTTTTGCAGCGATCGCCGCGCCCTCCTACTCATGAGGGCCTGGAACTTGCCCCGACGGCCGTGTGTAGTTCGCGCGCTTAAGCGCCATCTATTTTTTAGGCTAGTTGATTCAGCAAGTGAGTTGTTACACACTCCTTAGCAGATTTCGACTTCCATGACCACCGTCCTGCTGTCTTAATCGACCAACACCCTTTGTGGGATCGAGGTTAGTGCACAGTTTTGCACCATAACACGGCTTCCGGTTCATCCCGCATCGCCAATTCTTCTTAGCAAAAATGGCCCACTTGGAGCTCTTGATTCTGTGGCACAGATGAACAAAGTAGCCGCGCCATCCTACCTATTTAAAGTTTGAGAATAGGTCGAGGGCGTTGCGCCCCCGATGCCTCAAATCATTGGCTTTACCCTATAGAACTCGCACGCGAGCTCCAGCTATCCTGAGGGAAACTTCGGAGGGAACCAGCTACCTGACAGTTCAATTAGTCTTTCGCCCCTATACCCTAGTTAGACGAATGATTTGCACGTCAGTATCGCTACGGGCCTCCACCAGAGTTTCCTCTGGCTTTAACCCGCTCAGGGATAGTTCACCATCTTTCGGGTACCGCCAGGTATACTTATACTCAAACCCTTCACATAAGATCAAGGTCGGTCGGCGGTGCACCTCTCAGGGGGATCCCACCAATCAGCTTCCTTACATCGTACGGGTTTACATGCCCATTGACGCACACACATGTCAGACTCCTTGGTCCGTGTTTCAAGACTAGTCGAATGTGAAGTCCACAGGCCAGCGTCTGGAGCGCATACATGACGAAGCACACCAAAAGCACGCGATTCCTACCATAATCAAGGATATGGTGTTCCACGAGCGTATCAAAAGCCCGGGCTTTGGCCAGACCCCCAATCCCTGCTAGTCCATACCTCGGGTCAATCGGCAGACCGCCTCATCACCGTTTTACATCCGATCAGAGCACATCGCCGGCCCCCATCCGACCGGAGCGCATCACCGGCCCCCATCCGCTTCCCTCCCGACAACTGCAAGAACTTTTTGACTCTATTTTCAAAGTCTTTTTCATCTTTCCCTTGTGGTACTTGTTCGCTATCGTTCTCTCGCCCGTATTTAGTCTTGGATGGAATTCACCGCCTGATTCGGGCTGCATTCCCAAACCTCCCGAATCGTAGATAGCACCTCATGGTGTGACAGGGTCTGGGAACGACAGGGCTCTAACCCTCTCTGGCGCCCCGTTCAAGGGGACTTAGGCCCAGTCCGCCGCTAAGGACGCTTCTCCAGACAATAATTCGGACGGTGGAGCCGCCCGATTCTAAGGCTGGGATTTTCCTTGTTCGCTCACTATTACTAGCATAATCCTTGTAAGTTTCTTTTCCTCCGCTTATTGATATTCTTAAACTCAGTGGGTAGTCTCGCCTGACCTGGAGTCGCGGTCAGAGCGCCTAAGCACGATAAGGGTCAGGGATCCCAAACGTGCGACGGGTGGGAGCTACAACATTATGAGAGTTGAGTTTCAACCACCACGTGTCGTGACGTCCGTCGCCATGGACTTTCATTTAGGCAAACCGCACGCTCGAGGGGCACGGAAGGCCAGTATCCTCCCCATGACACTGCCGCCACCATGATAATAGCACAGTTTGCGGGGGAAACACGATGCGTGATGCCCAGGCAGATGTGCCCTCAGCCTGATGGCTTCGGGCGCAACTTGCGTTCAAAGACTCGATGGTTCACGTGATGCTGCAATGCACACCAAGTCTCACATTTTTCTACGTTCTTCATTGATTCGAGAGGCAAGATATCCGTTGCCGAGAGTCATTTGTTTTTCAAAAGAAGCACAAGTCTCCACGCGCGCGCTGCGAATGGGGCGCGAGGGGCAGGCTTTTAACTTAGTATTCCTTGACGCTTTCCGCACTGGGGTTCGTTAAACACCCGACATGTATGCAAGCGCACGTACCGGGGATAGGAGGGAGATGTGCGGACGTAGGCAGAAGAACCTCGACCTCGCTGCTCCCTATTGCTTAAACATGTCCACGGGTCGTTCTACTTTGCAGGTTTCGACAATGATCCTTTCGCAAGTTCACTTACGGAAACCTTGTTACGACTTCTCCTTCCTCTAAATAATAAGGTTCAATGGACTTCTTGTGATGTCGCGGGCAGCAAACCACCCACGTCGCCTCAATTTGAACATTTCACCAAGTCATTCAATCGGTAGGAGCGACGGGCGTTGTTTACAAAGGGCAGGGACGTAGTCAACGCGAGCTGATGACTCGCGCTCACTAGGAATTCCTCGTTAAAGACCAACAATTGCAATGATTTACCCCTATCACGATGAATTTGAAAGATTACCGGCCTGTCGGCAAAGGCTATAAACTCGTTGAATACATCAGTGTAGCGCACGTGCGGCCCAAATCATCTAACGGCATCACAGACCTATTATTGCCTCAAACTTCCGCGGCCTAAAAGGCCGTAGTCCCTCTAAGAATCTGGCCGCGAAGGGATACCTCCACATAGCTAGTTAGTAGGCTGAGGTCTCATTCGCAAACGGAATTAACTGGACCAATCGCTCCACCAACTAAGAACAGCCATGCACCACAACCCATAGAATCAAGAAAGAGCTCTTAGTCTGTCAATCCTTACTATGTATGGACCTGGTAAGTTTCCCCGTGTTGAGTCAAATTAAGCCGTAGGCTCCACTCCTGATGCGTCCCTTCCATTAATTCCTTTAAGTTTCAGCCTTACGACTATATTCCCCCCCCGGAACCCAAAAACTTTCATTTCTCATAAGGTGCCGGCGGAGTCTTAAAAGCAACATCCACCGATCCCGGTTCGGCATCGTTTATGGTTGAGAGTAGGACGGTATCTTATTGTCTTTGAGCCCCCAAATTTCATTCTTGATTAATGAAAACATCCTTGGCGAATGCTTTCGCAGTTGTTCGTCCTTCATAAATACAAGAATTTCACCTCTGATTATGAAAAACGAATGCCACCTACTGTCCCTGTTAAGCATTACTCCGATCCCGAAGGCCAACGTAATAGGACCGAAATCCTATAATGTTATCCCATGCTAATTTATACAGATCATAGGCTTGCTTTGAGCAGTCCAATTTCTTCAAAGTAACAGCACCAGAGGCACGACCCGGCAAATTAAGGTCAGGAGTGCATCGCCGGCGGAAGGGACGAGACGACCGGTGCACACCTAAGGCGGACGGCCGGCTCATCCCAAAGTCCAACTACGAGCTTTTTAACTGCAACAACTTAAATATACGCTATTGGAGCTGGAATTACCGCGGCTGCTGGCACCGGACTTGCCCTCCAATGGATCCTCGTTAAGGGATTTAGATTGTACTCATTCCAATTACCAGACTCATAGAGCCCGGTATTGTTATTTATTGTCACTACCTCCCCATGTCAGGATTGGGTAATTTGCGTGCCTGCTGCCTTCCTTGGATGTGGTAGCTATTTCTCAGGCTCCCTCTACCAAAATTGAACACTAATTCTCTGTCACCCATCACCACCATGGTAGGCCACTATTCTACCATCGAAAGTT
This sequence comes from Nicotiana noctiflora, assembly GCA_032618575.1. NCBI lineage: Eukaryota > Viridiplantae > Streptophyta > Magnoliopsida > Solanales > Solanaceae > Nicotiana > Nicotiana noctiflora. Next base: position 27,083 of record JASVEL010012851.1, read on the forward strand.
GATAGGGCAGCAATGTGAATGATGCGTCGCCGGCACAATGGATGTGCGATCCATCGAGTTATCATGAATTATCGCAGCAACGGACAAAGCCCGCATTGACATTTTATCTAATAAATGCATCCCTTCCAGAAGTCGGGGTTTGTTGCACGTATTAACTCTAGAATTACTATGGTTATCCGAGTAGTAGATACCATCAAACAAATTATAACTGATTTAATGAGCCATTCGCAGTTTCACAGTCTGAATTTGTTCATACTTACACATGCATGGCTTAATCTTTGAGACAAGCATATGACTACTAGCAGGATCAACCAGGTAGCATTCATCATTGACGCCGACATCGCATGAGAATGGCTAACCCAAAGGCCACGGCCAAGTCCAAGACGAGCACGATCGTTATTCGTAAGGAGCATTCTTTGGGAAGATAGGAGCTAATGAAGACCCCGTGCCCATTGTGTTTACCGAATCCGAGAGTCCGAGCACACTAGTCATGGACCAAGCCATCGCAAGGTGAAGAAAGGACAACTTGGGACACAACTACAACTTTTTATTCACCCTGCATGTCAAAAGTGAGGGCTGAAAGGCAACCGATTGTGCTTGATAATTCCTTGGCATTAGGTATGCAACACCAAAAACTGATGCCGAACAAGCCTATTTTGCGCTTGTGCCATGACTGAGATGGGATGCGGGCTAAGACGTCGCTGCTCAATCAGGGATCCAACATAGCCACATAAGCCAAACACCACTCATGTGTCGCACGTACACTTGCCTCGCCGATACAAGCCAACAAAATCCGTAACACGCGATGCGCAGTCATATGTTGTTGCCGATGCCAACATTGCAAAGCCAAGACAAGCCCCACAAAGCACGAATAGGGGGTTGAAGCAACGACAAACATAACCCACAATAACCGATGGCAATCGACAATTTACTGACTTTGCCCCATGCGCACGGAACCTTTTGGTGCTACTTGCACAATGCGTTGCCGTTCCATTGCAAAAAGCCATCAACCATCACGAGTGATGTCGCCTCCTGATGTTATGCCAGACACAACCCGCAATAATCGATGACAATCAACAACTTAGCAAGCTTCGCCCCATGCACTTCACCCCTTGCGGTGCTACTTGCGCGTTGCTTTGCCGTTCCATTGCTAAAAGCCATCAGCCGCCACGACTATTATCGCCTCCTAATGTTAGACAAAACCAGCAACAACCTATAGTAATCGGCAATTTACTGAGCTTTGCCCTATGCACACCACACCTGTCGATGCTACTTGCACGATGCATTGTCGTTCCATTGCAAAATCCATCAGCCATCATGAGCAATGTCGCCTCCCGATGTTAGACACAATCAGCAACAACCGATGGCAATCGGTAATTTACTGCGCTTTTCCCCATGCACTTTTCCCATTGTGGTGCTACTTATATGACGCGTTGCCATTCTATTGCTCAAAGCCATCAGCCGCCACGAGCGATGTCGCCTTCCTATGTTATGCCAGACACAACCAACAACAACTGATGGCAATCTGCAACTTAGTCGGCTTCGCCCCTTGCGGTGCTACTTTCACGTTGCTTTGCCGTTTTATTGCTAAAAATCCACCAGCCGCCACGAGCAGTGTCCCCTCCCAATTTTAGGCAAAACCAGCAACAACCGATGGCGATCGTCAACTTAGTAAGCGTCACCCCATGCACTTCGCCCCTTGCGGTGCTACTAGCATGTTGTTTTGCCATTCCATTGCTAAAACACATCAGCCACCACGAGCGTTGTCGACTCCTGATGTTGCCCGCAACAACCGATGGCAATCGACAACTTAGTAAGCTTTGCCCCATGCACTATGCCCCTTGCGGTGCTAGTTGTACGTTGCTTTGCCATTCTATTTCTAAAAGCCAGCAGCCGCCACGAGCGAGGTTGCCTCCCGATGTTATGCTAGACACAACCCGCAACAACCGATGGCAATCGACAACTTAGTAAGCTTCGCCCCATGCACTTTGCCCTTTACGGTGCTACTTGCACGTTGCTCTGGCGTTCCATTGCTAAAAGCAATCAGCCACCGCGAGCGTTGTCGCCTCCCGATGTTGCACGCAACAACCGATAGCAATTGGCAACTTAACAAGTTTCGCCCCATTTACTTTGCCTTTTGCGGTGCTACTTGCACATTGCTTTGCCATTCCATTACTAAAAGCCATTAGCCGCCACGAGGGTTGTCCCCTCCCGATGTTAGACACAAGCAGCAACAATCGGTGCAATCAGAAACTTAGTAAGCTTAGCCCCATACACTTAGCCCCTTGCGGTGCTACTAGTATGTTGTTTTTCCATTCCATTGCTAAAAGCCATCAGCCGTCACGAGCGTTTTCGCCTCCTTATGTTCCCCGCAACAACCAATGGCAATCGATAACTTAGTAAGCTCCGCCCTATGCATTTTGCCACTTGCGGTGCTACTTGCACGTTGCTTTGCGTTCTATTGCTAAAAGCCATCAGCCGCCAAGAGCGTTGTCGCCTCTCGATGTTAGACACAACCAGCAACAATTTATGGAAATCGGCAACTTAGTAAGCTTCGCCCTATGCACTTTGCCCCTTGCGGTGCTACTAGCACGTTGCTTTACCGTTCCATTGCTAAAGCCACCAGCCGCCACGAGCATTGTCACCTCCCGATGTTGCCCTCAACAACCGATGGCAATTGACATCTAGTGAGCTTCGCCCCATGCGCACGGCATCTTGCGATGCTATTTGCATGATGCTATGACGTCCATTGTCTAAAGCCATTAGCTGCCACGAGCAATGCTAGACACAACCAGCAACAACCGATGGCAATCGGCAACATAGTAAGCTTCGCCCCATGCACTTTGCCCCTTGCGGTGCTACTCGCACGTTGCTTTGTCGTTCCATTGCTAAAAGCCATTTGCCGCCACGAGTGTTGTTGTAAGGCCCCGTAAAATTTTTGTGCATAAAACCTAGTAGATATGGTGTCATGGTCCGAATGATGTGTTAGGAATGCGTAGAAGCTCGCCGCGGTTCGGACCCTTGGTAGTGATTTAAGTTTCAAAAATGTAGAGAAATAATTTTTCCGAAAAAGTGTCAAATATGCGGTCAAGAATGCGACCGCAAACCCGACATGCGGACCACATTCTTGCCGCAAAACGTTCCAGAGAGCTTCCCAAAAATCGTGTCAAAAGTGCGGTCGATATGCGATCGCATGTAAAATCTGCGGTGCACTTTGCGACCGCAGAATCAACATGCGGTCCGCATAGTGACCGCATTCCTTAACAGAACCTGTGTAAAATTTGGGGCAATTCTGCGGTCACTATGCGGACCGCATGTTGATTCTGCGGTCGCATAGTGCACCGCATAATTGACCCCGGCCCAGATTTTTGTAACATTTTGACCCGATCTCTTCTTTAATATAACACCTTTCTTCTTCATTTTATCATATCATCTCACCAAAATTAGAGAGAGAAGAGAGGGTTTTTAGAGAGAGAAGTTCTTCATCTTCAAAGATTGTTCCAACTACTTAATTCCAAGGGATTCTAGGGCAAGGATTCAACTTCCCCAATATTTTCAAGGTAAAAACCCTAACTATTTTCTTTGATTTTCAGTTTTAAATTGGGTAAAGAGAGGTTTGCATATAATAGCTTTTGAAAATAGAATTTTTACACTCATGCATGGTTATTGAACTTGATTTCTAGTAAAAAGAAGTGAGTAGGAGTAAGAGTCTTCAAGAACAAGGTTGGCAAGAGTAGGATATCTTGGGTAAGCATAAAGTAGGAGGAAAAAATCATCACCAGGTATGTATGGCTAATTTTGATTCTTATGAAATCGCCTATATGTGTGAAGTTTGTTTGTTTCGTGTTAAATTGACAAATTGTGTGAAATTCTTGATGTTGTTGTTGGATATTCAAAGTTTGTTGTCGAGCTATGAATGATGTAAAATGAGAGTTTAATTTGGCAAAAGAATTATGAATAATGACTATGATGGCCTATATGGTACCTTGTGGAAAACAAATGAAACACTTGAGAATTGGTTTATTGTGGAAAGAGATGAAACACTTGAATTGTGGAAATATTGTAACATGGTTGTGATATTGGCATTGAGAAGAAATTGAGAACATGAACCAATGTGTAAGTTGCTTATTTGAACTTGTTGAAATTGTGTGTAGTACCTTATCTCCTGTTTGAAATTGTTGTGTTTTCAACTGTAAGGCGGGGTCGTGTTGCGCGCCGCAACGTGGGGAAATAAGGTGTGGGTTGGGGTGATAAGGGTGGCCGAGGTAATAAGGGTGGTCAGGGGCAATAAGGATGGAAAGCGATCGAAATCGCTATTGAAAATTGATACAAAAATCAATAATGTGAAATTGTGAAAGGAGACAGCAGGAGAGTTTGCAACCTGTGGGGCACCGATTGCCCCTTTGTTTGACTACTTGTGCTTTACGTGATTGATTGGTTATTGTTAAATTGGTTGATCGTAGAAAGTGCTTTGTGTGAGAATTATTTGAAATAAGGAAAATGTGGAAACATGGTTGGTTGGCTTAATTAATTGTTGATGTAATTTAATGGCTTGAGTTTACTTGGGACAAAGTTTGTCCATACATACCAGTACAATTTAAGTGTACTGACGTCCCTTTTGCCTGGGGCGCTACATTCGTGTCATGATTGTAGGTGGATCAGTAGCAGGCACTTCAGCTCATCGGCAGTAGTATCCTTCTCCTTCCACTGCCCGTTTCGGTGAGCCCCTTTCTTCCTCGGGGCCTTGTGTGGTTCATGCCACTTCGGTTTAGATTTCATTTTGGTTTTGTAAGGTATAGTCCGGAGCCTTGTTACCAGCAAGTATTGTATTTCCCTTTTTGTATCCTAGAGGCTCCATAGACATGTAAACTGTGGGATTGTGGCCTATGTATATGTATGGGGCGTTGTAAATATAAATTATGAAGTTGTTAGTGAATCAATCACATGGTTATGTTTATGCATTATGAAATCAGTCATTATGATTAGTAAGATATTTGGTTAATGAGAAACAATCAACACAGGGTAACGCGTGGGAATGAAAGGCACCTAGGTCCGCTTGACTGGGGCTACCCGATCAGGCGCCGGTCATGTCCCTCGATTTGGGGCGTGACAGGTGCCTGCAATAAAAAAACAAAACAAATAATATTTTTTGCCCCAGTTTGCACTAGGAAGATTTGTGAGTTGTTAGTAAAATTGTAAATCACTAAAACTACTGATGCAATGATGAGAGTAAATAAAGACTCGAATAGGATGTGCGTGCGGTAAAGTGCAATGTGGAAATATTTGTGTCTAATTCGCGCCTTGTTCTTAAATTTTTAGAATATGGCGCCTAAGAAGAAGGCTAGTCTCGGCCTTGGGGCTAATGCCGGCCCGATTGCGGCTGCTAATCATTTACCCGCTGCTATGGGCATGAATGACCCACCAGTCCTGAATTTGTCTGGCCCATCTGTTCAAAAACCAAGTGTCCCTATTCCACCGGCGGCAGATGATGCCACCATCCCTCCTGCCAGTGTTCCTGACTCGGATACGGTTCCTGCTTCTGGTTCTGGTATCTCAAATGGGGATTTTAGGGGAGCCATTCATATGTTAACACAGTTAGTGGCCGCCCAGGCCCAGAGATCCCATGATGCCACTGCATCCTCCAGCGGACAGGGAGATTCCTCCGGCTCTAGAGTCCACCAGTTCTTGCGGTTAGCCCCTCCAGAATTTTCAGGCACCGATCCAGAGGCTGACCCACAGGAATTCCTTGATGAGATATACAAGACCCTCAGAGTGATGAAGGCTACAGATATAGAAGGGGTAGAGTTGGCCTCTTACAGGCTGAAGGGAGCGGCACGTTCATGGTTCGAAATGCGGGAGGATTCCCGTGAGGAAGGGAGCCCTCCGGCCAGATGGGATGAGTTCGTGGATGCATTTATGGACCACTTCTTACCTGCTGAGGCAATGGCAGCCCGCGCCACGGAGTTCGAGGTTCTCAAACAGGGCAGTATGAGTGTTTGGGAGTATCACATGGAGTTCGTACGGTTGTCCAAGTATGCTCCTCATTTAGTGTCGACCATGGATGCCCGGGTTCGACGGTTTGTTCAGGGCCTTAGCCCTTTGGTAGTGAATGAGGCCGCCACGGCAGCTTTGCACTCAGACATGAACTATGGGAGGATTGTGGGGTTTGCTCAGGCCACAGAGGCCAGGAAATTGAAGATTCGTGCAGAAAGAGAAAGTAGCAACAGGGCCCGGTCAATGGGTCGTTCGGGGAGATCACTTCCAGGGAAGGGGTCATCAGGGCCATCCCAGTCATATGCTCAGTCCTCCGCGAGTGCACCGCCATCCGTGCACGGTCATCAGCAGGGCAGTTACTCGAGACCTGGTTCAGACAGCAGGAGGTCTCGTCAGTCTGGTCATCCTGGGGTGAGATCCCAGCAGCAGGGGAGACCTACATGCCCCAAGTGTGGGAGATTTCATATAGAGACTTGCTACCTTGACCTTCCAGTGTGCTTCGGGTGCGGGGTTAGAGGTCACATTCAGCGGGACTGCCGTGCACCCAGTCAGGGTATGTGTAGGGGATCCTGCTCAGTCATCCGGTTCTTCAGCTGCTACATCATCAGCGCGTACTCCAGCAGCAGCAGGGCGTGGTGCATCTAGGGGTGGAGCTCGGGGTAGGGGTGGACCTAGCCGATTCTATGCATTGAATGACCGCCAAAATGCCGAGGCTTCTCCAGATGTTGTTACAGGTATCCTGTCTGTTCAGACTATTGATTGCTATGCCCTTATTGATCCAGGGTCCTCCTTGTCTTATGTTACTCCATTCATTGCTTCAAGCTTTGGGATAGAACCCGAACAGCTTCATGAGCCGTTCTCTGTGTCGACTCCTATTGGTGATTCTATTACGGCCTCACGAGTCTATAGGAATTGTGTTGTTACGGTGGGTGGTCGTGATACCACAGCCGATCTTATTGAGCTTGGGATGGTAGATTTTGATGTAATTATGGGGATGGATTGGCTCTATTCGTGCTTTGCCAAACTTGACTGTCGAACGAGAGTTATGAGGCTCGAGTTCCCTAACGAGCCAATTATTGAATGGAGAGGAAATGGTGTAGTGCCAAGGGGTAAGTTTATTTCCTACCTTAAGGCTTCGAAGATGATTAAGAAAGGGTGTATCTATCACCTGGTTCGGGTAACGGACACCACCTCAGAGGTGCCTACCCTCGAGTCCGTGCCAATTGTGAATGAATTTCCTGAAGTGTTTCCAGATGAGCTTCCAGGCATCCCGCCGGATAGGGAGATTGAATTCGGGATCGATGTAATGCCAGATACTCAGCCAATATCCATTCCACCATATAGAATGGCGCCAGCAGAGTTAAGGGAGTTAAAGGAGCAGCTGAGGGATTTATTAGAGAAAGGGTTCATACGACCGAGTGTGTCGCCGTGGGGTGCTCCGGTTCTCTTTGTCCGAAAGAAGGATGGGTCACTTCGAATGTGTATTGATTATCGGCAGCTCAACAAAGTCACCATCAAGAATAAATATCCTTTGCCTCGAGTGGATGATCTGTTTGACCAATTACAGGGAGCGAAGTTCTTCTCAAAAATTGATTTACGGTCTGGGTACCACCAGTTAAAAATCAGGGAGAAGGATATTCCTAAGACCGCCTTTAGAACTCGTTATGGTCACTTTGAGTTTTTGGTTATGTCTTTTGGGCTAACCAATGCCCCAGCAGCTTTCATGGACCTTATGAATCGGGTTTTCAAGCAATTCCTAGATTCTTTGTGATTGTATTCATTGACGATATTCTCATCTACTCTCGGAGCAGGGAAGATCATGCCGTTCACCGCAGAGCAGCATTGCAGACCCTTCTTCAGCATCAATTGTATGCCAAGTTCTCAAAATGTGAGTTTTGGTTGGAGTCCGTAGCTTTTCTAGGGCATGTTATTTCCAGTGAGGGAATTATGGTGGATCCTCAGAAGATTGCGGCAGTGAAAGATTGGCCTAGACCCACGACCCCGACAGAGATTCGCAGCTTTTTGGGTCTGGCAGGGTACTATCGGAGATTTGTAGAGGGATTCTCAACCCTCGCCTCCCCATTGACTAAATTGACGCAGAAAGCAGTTAAGTTCCAGTGGTCCGAAGCATGTGAGAAAAGTTTCCAAGAACCGAAGTCAAGATTGACCTCGGCACCAGTATTGGCCTTGCCAGAAGGCACAGAGGGATTTGTAGTCTATTGTGATGCCTCCAGAGTCGGTTTGGGATGTGTATTGATGCAGCACGGAAAGGTTATAGCTTATGCTTCCAGACAACTCAAGAACCATGAGAAGAATTATCCGATGCATGATTTGGAACTTGCAGCTGTTGTGTTTGCCTTGAAAATATGGCGACACTATCTTTATGGGGTTCATGTAGATGTGTTTTCAGACCACAAGAGCCTCCAGTATTTGTTCAAGCAGAAAGAGCTGAATCTGAGACAGCGGCGGTGGTTAGAACTACTCAAGGACTATGATATGGACATATTGTACCATCCAGGGAAGGCAAATGTGGTAGGTGACGCTCTTAGTCGGAAATCCATGGGTAGTTTGGCTCATTTGGGTGTGGATCGGAGACCCCTGGCTCGAGAGGTCTACCAATTAGCCAGCTTGGGGGTTCGTATTTCGGCGTCAGACGAGGGGGATATCTTGGTGCATAATGGAGCAGAATCATCATTGGTCGCGGAAATCAAGGAAAAACAGTTCATAGATCCAGCATTGGTTCGGGTGAAGGAAGCAGTCATGAATGACAAGACCTCAACATTTGTACTCGGCAGCGAAGATGGTGTATTGCGGTGTCAAGATAGGCTATGTGTTCCGGATGTGGACGAGCTTCGGGAAAGAGTGATGGCAGAGGCTCATACTTCCAGGTATTCTGTGCACCCTGGTTCAACGAAAATGTATCACGATCTCAAGGAGATTTATTGGTGGAACGGTATAAAAAGGGATGTGGCAGGCTTTGTAGCTAAATGTCCGAACTGTCAACAAGTGAAGGCCGAGCATCAACGGCCTGGTGGATTAACTCAGCTTATAGAAATACCAAGGTGGAAATGGGAGATGATCAATATGGATTTCGTGGTGGGGTTACCTCGCACTCAGCGTAAGTTTGACTCAATATGGGTGATAGTAGATCGACTCACCAAATCAGCCCACTTCTTGCCTGTCAAGTCCACTGATACTGCGGAGCAATATGCAAGATTGTACATCAAGGAGATAGTAAGGCTTCATGGCACTCCACTTTCTATCATCTCGGATCGCGGGGCTCAGTTCACAGCTAACTTTTGGAAGAAGTTTCAGCAAGGTTTGGGAACTCAGGTGAATCTCAGCACAGCTTTCCATCCACAGACCGATGGACAGGCCGAGCGGACCATTCGGACGCTTGAAGATATGTTGCGGGCTTGTGTCTTAGATTTTAAAGGTAATTGGGATGAACACTTGCCACTGATAGAATTTGCTTACAATAACAGCTATCATGCTAGCATTCAAATGGCCCCGTTTGAGGCATTATACGGGAGAAGATGTAGATCGCCAATCGGGTGGTTCGAGGTAGGTGAAGCGGAATTGCTAGGGCCAGATATGGTGTACGAAGCTATGGAAAAGGTCAAGGTTATTCAGGAGAGAATGAAAACAGCACAGAGTCGTCAAAAGTCCTATGCAGACGTTCGTCGAAGGGATTTGGAGTTTCAAGTCGATGATTGGGTGTTCTTGAGGGTATCTCCTATTAAGGGAGTCATGCGATTCGGAAAGAAAGGGAAATTGAGTCCTAGGTATGTCGGGCCATATCGGATCGTTCAAAGGATTGGTCAAGTTGCTTATAGGCTAGAGTTGCCTCCCGAGATGTCATCAGTGCATCCGGTATTCCATGTGTCCATGTTGAAGAAAGTGATTGGAGATCCATCCACCATCATGCCAGTCGAAGCTATAGAGGTTAATGAAAATTTGTCATATGAAGAAGTTCCAGTTGCCATTCTTGATAGGCAAGTCCGTGAGTTGAGAAATAAGGAAGTCGCCTCTGTTAAAGTATTGTGGCGAAGTCAACAAGTTGAGGAGGGCACATGGGAAGCGGAAAAAGAGATGAAGGAAAAGTACCCCCATTTGTTCGATAAAGCCTAGAAGAAATTAGGTGACCCTCCTACTCCTAGTAGCTGTCATCTTGCCTAAGTTGTTTCCCTCTTAGTATTAGTAAAGTCTCCTTTATTTGTAATGAGTTAAATGTGTTGTTACCTTGGGTCACTTGAACCGTTCTTGATAAATGAAAGCCTTATAAAGATTTACGTGTTTAATAAACAACTAATAATAAGTGTAGATTGGTAATGGTTTGTTAAGTGTACATGGTGTGTTAAAATGGTTAAATAAGGTAAGAATTCATTGAAGTGACTAGTTTATGTGCAATTGTAACAATGTGATAGAATATGTGCATTCGTTGAGGTAAGAAAGTGTATACCAGTTGTGAAAAGTGTTGTATTTGTGTATTGTTGTTTGGTAATGTGTTTCGGGGGCCCTCTGTCAGGTGGATATGTCCATAATACAAAGGAAACTCTGGCGAAATTTTTCTAAAATATAAGAGTTAGTCAAAATTTTGATAGCTTGCATATCATGTCTTTCAAAACTCATTTATTTCAAAATCCTCATTCGAGGACGAATGATCTTAAGGGGGGGAGGATGTAAGGCCCCGTTAAATTTTTGTGCATAAAACCTAGTAGATATGGTGTCATGGTCCGAATGATGTGTTAGGAATGCGTAGAATTCTTCGCGGCGAGCAAGCTCGCCGCGGTTCGGACCCTTGGTAGTGATTTAAGTTTCAAAAATGTGGAGAAATAATTTTTCCGAAAAAGTGTCAAATATGCGGTCAAGAATGCGACCGCAAACCCGACATGCGGACCGCATTCTTGCCGCAAAACGTTCCAGAGAGCTTCCCAAAAATCGTGTCAAAAGTGCGGTCGATATGCGATCGCATGTCAAATCTGCGGTGCACTTTGCGACCGCAGAATCAATATGCGGTCCGCATAGTGACCGCATTCCTTAACAGAACCTGTGTAAAATTTGGGGCAATTCTGCGGTCACTATGCGGACCGCATGTTGATTCTGCGGTCGCATAGTGCACCGCATAATTGACCCCGGCCCAGATTTTTGTAATATTTTGACCCGATCTCTTCTTTAATATAACACCTTTCTTCTTCATTTTATCATATCATCTCACCAAAATTAGAGAGAGAAGAGAGGGTTTTTGAGAGAGAAGTTCTTCATCTTCAAAGATTGTTCCAACTACTTAATTCCAAGGGATTCTAGGGCAAGGATTCAACTTCCCCAATATTTTCAAGGTAAAAACCCTAACTATTTTCTTTGATTTTCAGTTTTAAATTGGGTAAAGAGAGGTTTGCATATAATAGCTTTTGAAAATAGAAATTTTACACTCATGCATGGTTATTGAACTTGATTTCTAGTAAAAAGAAGTGAGTATGAGTAAGAGTCTTCAAGAACAAGGTTGGCAAGAGTAGGATATCTTGGGTAAGCATAAAGTAGGAGGAAAAAATCATCACCAGGTATGTATGGCTAATTTTGATTCTTGTGAAATCGCCTATATGTGTGAAGTTTGTTTGTTTCATGTTAAATTGACAAATTGTGTGAAATTCTTGATGTTGTTGTTGGATATTCAAAGTTTGTTGTCGAGCTATGAGTGATGTAAAATGAGAGTTTAATTTGGCAAAAGAATTATGAATAATGACTATGATGGCCTATATGGTACCTTGTGGAAAACAAATGAAACACTTGAGAATTGGTTTATTGTGGAAAGAGATGAAACACTTGAATTGCGGAAATATTGTAACATGGTTGTGATATTGAATTGAGAAGAAATTGAGAACATGAACCAATGTGTAAGTTGCTTATTTGAACTTGTTGAAATTGTGTGTAGTACCTTATCTGCTGTTTGAAATTGTTGTGTTTTCAACTGTAAGGCGGGGTCGTGTTGCGCGCCGCAACGTGGTGAAATAAGGTGTGGGTTGGGGTGATAAGGGTGGCCGAGGTAATAAGGGTGGTCGGGGGCAATAAGGATGGAAAGCGATCGAAATCGCTATTGAAAATTGATACAAAAATCAATAATGTGAAATTGTGAAAGGAGACAGCAGGAGAGTTTGCAACCTGTGGGGCACTGATTGCCCCTTTGTTTGACTACTTGTGATTTACGTGATTGATTGGTTATTGTTAAATTGGTTGATCGTAGAAAGTGCTTTGTGTGAGAATTATTTGAAATAAGGAAAATGTGGAAACATGGTTGGCTGGCTTAATTAATTGTTGATGTAATTTAATGGCTTGAGTTTACTTGGGACAAAGTTTGTCCATACATACCAGTACAATTTAAGTGTACTGACGTCCCTTTTGCCGGGGGCGCTACATTCGTGTCATGATTGTAGGTGGATCGGTAGCAGGCACTTCAGCTCATCGGCAGTAGTATCCTTCTCCTTCCACTGCCCGTTTTGGTGAGCCCCGTTCTTCCTCGGGGCCTTGTGTGGTTCTTGCCACTTCGGTTTAGATTTCATTTTGGTTTTGTAAGGTATAGCCGGAGCCTTGTTACCGGCAAGTATTGTATTTCCCTTTTTGTATCCTAGAGGCTCCATAGACATGTAAGCTGTGGGATTGTGGCCTATGTATATGTATGGGGCGTTGTAAATATAAATTATGAACTTGTTAGTGAATCAATCACATGGTTATGTTTATGCATTATGAAATCAGTCATTATGATTAGTAATATATTTGGTTAATGAGAAACAGTCAACACGGGGGTAACGCGTGGGAATGAAAGGCACCCAGGTCCGCTTGACTGGGGCAACCCGGTCAGGCGCCGGTCATGTCCCTCGATTTGGGGCGTGACAGTTGTCGCCTCCCGATTTTTCCCGCAACATCCATTGGGAATTGGCACTTACTATGCATTGCCCCATGTGCACGGCACCTTGAGGTGCTACTTGCACGATGCTCCACCTTTTGTTACCAAAAGCAAATGTTTGCCACGAGCGGTGTCACTCCCAGTCATGCTACGAGCCCATACGAGTACTTGCCGGCGTGGTTTGTGAACTTCGGGGACGTAGCACGGACTAGCCATGCATGCCCCCTATGCCCACGCCCCATGCCAGCGTCGCCTATGCGTGCCCGCACTGCCTGGCAGACGGCACCAGAGGTGCCTTTCAACACCTCTACCCCCCTTATATATGCTTAAAAAAACACAAGTTTCAAGAGAAGACTTTTCTTGTCTAGAGAATCATAATGGAGTTGTACAACGCCAAATAGCACAAACCAAGGTACAACTTACCTAATATATTCACAAATGACTTATAAACATTGGAAATGATATTTCTAAATATATATATATATATATATATATATAAATACATGGAAAAATAGTAAAAAATAATGGAAATTATTTTAATACTTCTAGTAAAAATATTACACATAAAAGAGTAATTATTTTTATATAAAACTAACATAAAAACTATTTAAAATTACAAAAAATCATAAAAATTAATAAAAACTAGATAAAATACATAATATTCTTATAAAACCATATGGATGACAAACCACCATTAATCATGAGTAAATTCCATTGTCGCAACCGCTATAAGTGATTTGGACATAAAACCGTCGCCGCCAACCACCAAGCGTCCACAAACCGTCGCCAGTCGCAATCGCAAACCACCGCTACTTACCATCACTGCCACCAACGACCACTACCATCATTACGTTTGACATGTTGACTAAGCATTTGGCTAGCACTAGACACTGAGCGATGTGGCACTACTAAAAAATTCACCTATGGCTACGGATGCAAGACCGTTCCAATAGGTAAGTAAAGCGTTGCCATAGATTTGTTGCTACGGTTCAGCACCCGTTCCACAAGCTGACGTGGCTATAGAGCTTAAGGAATGGTTTTTGGAAAGGTTCAGATAACCATTGCTATAGTAAAGTCTATCGCAACGGTTTTTCCTCTTCCTGTTGGAACGATTATTCTCATCAACTGCAACGGTTATTTTTCGTTACCATAACAGAAACTGCAACGATCCATAACCGTTACTATATCTATTAATCTGTTACATGCAAGACAGAAATGGCAACAATTTCTTCAAGAAATTACAATGGTTGAATTACCTATTGCAACAGTTTTTAGAATATTTTGAAACGGTTTACAGGTCCGATTTCTGCGATTTGTAGAATATTTTGGAACGACTACAGGTGCTATTGCGACGCTTAAACTACCCATGGCAACGGTTCTGTTAGCTGTAACACTTTAATTGAATTGAAAATAGTGTCCCTGTTGCAATAAACTATAAAACACTAAAAGTTTTATAAATAACAAAATATAACTATTCATAATCCAAATTATCTAACAAGCTAATTAACAATAAATCCATAGATAGTAATGAAACCAATAAGTATATACAATTGATCTTTCAAGTCCAAAATTTTAAAATGTTTTGATAACAAACATATATTCTTAGAAACTGCCACATGCATCTGTAACAATCACCAATTCAAAAATCTCTTAAGTAAGATCAAGATCTTCATCACTACCTTCATCACTACCTCTGTCTTCCATTGCTTCATCTACTCAACCTACAAAATAGTATAAATAAATTGTGGTCTCAGTCTTGATTTGGTAGCTCAGACAAATCTCCAAAACTTAAGAAAGCATTTCCCAATTTCTGGCAGGGAAAAACAGTCCAATGAATTTCTAGTTATGCTGGTGATGTCAATACATACACAAACTGCAGTAGAAAAGATCAATAAAATCTCAAATGGCGCAACCGTCTTTGCAGTAGGTTTTATGAATTTAACAAGCCCTTATCTATTTGGGTTCGGATACACCTCTATTTCCTTACATCTACTTCTCATATCACATACCAATACCTGCAAAATAGTTTCTAGTTAACCTAGCGTTTTCTATAGATCAAAGACATCAAAACCACCGTCTCCAATCTCTGAAACGGAAAAAGTATGATGCTAGATTGTCATGGACTGATTGAGCTTGTCCTTTAGTTAAGTACTGATACACTAGCCATTTTGCTGAATCTAGATCCTATTTACTATCATCAACTTCATGGAAATCCAATGACATAAATCCTGATATATACTCACAACACAGTTTTGTTCATCATCCTACTTATATGGACTTCTCACAATACGTCTTCCCCCGGATACTCTTCACGGCCATGTTTAACCTCAAGAACACCAAAAAGATGCAATATTAGCTCTACTAGCTACATGAAAAATATCAAAAACTCAAGTTTCCATTGAAGCCACTACTAACTAGATAACTACCCAACCAACACCATTACGAGGAGCGTTAAAGCAGTTTGCATGTAGGAAATACTGGCAGCTATTGCAGCCATAGAATGGCTTATTTCTATTGCTTGGTTTCTCACCAGCATTGCATGTGAGAGTTTCAGCTTCAGCTGGATTCATAAGTTTCAAGTTGTGAGGGTGGCTGAAATGTTGTTTATCTGGTTGTGCACGAGCACTGAATATTAGCATATCAGGATCAAGTCTTAAATCGAGGTTGAGACGTTGAAGTCGTGTAACGACGTTCATCGTAATATCTTGTTCCATAGCATCCTTTTGTGCATTGAGCTCTTCCAACATTTTTTTCCTTTTGTGCATTGAGCTTTTCCATCAATTTTTGTTGCATCCTCTCTTCCATTTCCTCCATTTTTTGTTCCATTATCTCATTAGTAACATTTACAGAGGATCCAAAATCTCCTTTTGTTTCTTTTTTAAGAGAGTCTTATTAATCGCTTGTCCATATATTCTTACCCGACCTGGGTGCTCAGGTCCCATGACAGATGCAAATGCGTCAACTGAATCACTTTCATCTCTACTTTCTTGATTTGATTGGATCCTCTCCATTTCATCCTACAATCCAAATTCAAGAGAATAGAGTTTAAGTAAATAAAACTAAGACGATAATAAAGAAGAAATAAATAATCACAACAAACTTTAAATTAAAACTTTCTTAGAATTTTACTAATTGTATTCTCATAGTAGTCTTTGTAAACTCGGCCAGGTTTTCTTTTTCTTGTGGCCACAGAGATGTCCTTACTTGATAAGGTATCCGGAGTATCAGCCATTTCCTTCTTTTTTTTCCTAATAACATGAAAACTGGTACGATAATCTTTTCATGCAAAGTTGGCCAGTTCATATTTTAGAAAAAAGAAGAGAAAAAATCAAACATCGGTGATTCTAGCAAAACTTGTTTTCCTAGCAGTATGTGGATGGTTCAACTTTTTTCGATTTTTGATATTGGTTTTAGACGTTTTCTACGAATAACAAGCAGAAATTGACAATAAAGTTACTTATACAGAGGGCGTGGAATAGTTACAAAGGTGACTTCCTACTATTAACTTATTATTGGTAAATAATTTACTACAAAATAGAAAAAAAAGGGTGAACATTCCTTATTATATATCCTACAAAGTTGGTAAAAGTTGGATGTAATTACCTTGGCGGCATCAGAGTTCCAACATTCAAGAAGATCTTTAAAGTTAGACTCCGGAACATCTTTTGGCCTATTCTCCATTCGAAGCTCGTCATTCTCATATGCTTCAAAGTGCTTTCTCTTTAACTGACTTTTATACTTTCTCCAAGCAGTACAAACTTAATCAAAAACCCGATTCTTCGCCCCTTCAGGAATGTCATATTTCTCCTACAAATTTAGTGCAATTAGGTTAATATGACAAATATGAAATATTATTGACACTTATTGAATATTAGGAAGTTCAAACCTTGACATATTTCCAAATATCATTTTTTGTATCGACTTTCCTCCAATTAAATACATTAAGAGGACAAAAGGTCTCATTCCTTCCCAATATTCCGAGGAAGCTACCCAACTCTTTTACAACTTCATCAGTAGGACCAACAGGTTTATTTAACTCATTTAGTACGATTATTTTATGATCCTTCCTACCATGCTCACTTTGAATTTGAGTAGGGCATCTTTTCCTTTTTGGCGTGGGAGGACCTGCACTAATACAAAACAAGGATAATCACTAATCACCACTGTTATTTAATTTTATGATTAAAATTTATATATACTTGCCTGGTTCCTCATATTGTTCAATTGCTTCATGATTGGTAGAATCTTGAGATGGTCCATGCACTGATTGTGATGTAGGAGTGATGGTATCCATTGGCACTTGCCACACTTGTTCTTGCACTCCTTGTGCTGTAGAAGAGGTAGAAATCAATGGCACTTGCCGCACTTTTTCTTGCAATTGAGATCTTTGGGAAACCTTCTCAGCTTTTGATTGTCTTTCTTCATTTTCATGAAAGGTTCTTTTTGTTGTCAACGACTGATTTCGCAAAAATGCAAGTGATCGAGATTCTGATTGTGTTTCTTCATTTTCATTAGACCTTATAGGTTGAGATGTTCTTTTTGTTGTCAACGACAAAAACTTTTGATTTCGCAAAGAATAAAGTGATCCAGCTGGAATGCGGTTGGATATTTTTTTGTTTTTGCTTTAGCACCCTTCTTGATTCATGCTGCTACCATTGAACAAAGAAAAACATGGGATTTGATTCAACAAGTGCATCAAGATGGCACGTATTGTCATACCTGTGCGTATAGTAAAGGTAATGAAGAGTAGTTTGGAATTGCAAATGATTTATATCACTGTAACTTTTCCTTGTGTTCTCTCTAAAGTGTTCTTCATGTGCAGGAGTATGTGCAATGTGTGGAAAGAAAGTTCTTGACACCATGTTATCCAAACAGAGCAATGTATGATGTGAACATGAACAATCTAACTTGGCTGTTACCTCAGCACTCTTATCCTAGAAAATTGTTCTTTCTTTGTGAATGCTATCAAATGTGATGAGAAGCAATTAGTCCTGTATAATACTTAAAGAGTTGTAGTGATTGAGGAGCTAGAAATTGATCTTTGGAAACATTAATTCAGTCAATCTTCATTACCAATCAAAACAATATGAAAAAGAATATTAGACAGTCTTCATAATTATTATTTTGTGCTTTGGTCTCTCTTACCTTTCGCCTACTGCCTCTTTTATAGACAAGGGGTTGGATTGTCATCGATACGTATCCTGAAAGGTTTAAGGGCAGTGCTTTTAGTTATGTGACTAATTTCGTGAAAATTTGTTGCTTATGAGGAACCCGGATAGTTTAAATCCTGTTTGCAGTAGATAAATAGCAAAGGAACTAAAAAATTTCTTAGATTAGCCTTTATTATTAGCAAGTGGAAATCAAATAACCAATTAGCATGAATGTAATTAATGGAAGAGGGGTGATCTGAACCTGTCAATTAGAGTGACTCAACCAAAATTTTCAAACCCTCAATACACTGTGGTAAGGGAAAATATGATGCTATAATCTGCAATATTAACAACAAGAGCAGTTCTATCAAGAAACGGTCTTTAATTACATTGAGAGATGACAAAACAAAAAAAGAACCTTTAGAGCATGTAAAAGTCTTCATCAGAGCAGCAATTAGTACTTCATATGCCAGATTTGTTATCAGGCAGATGCTCGTGTTGTTTACATTACCAAAGTAAACTAATAAGAGAACTAAGAAACAACTCCTCTTTTTTCCTTATCCTTTCTGACCAAAAGCTTCAGAAAGCAGACCTTTATAACCATTGAATTGTTTGGGCTCTACCTAGCTGGTCTGTAACTCTAAATATTTATTTCTAATGACTGATCAATTATATAAGATATATGACTTTTTCATGAAGAATAGGTTCTTTGAAGTTGAAAGTCAAGCTGAATTTCTTGTAGTATTACCCCTTAATGGTTATCAATGCAACCCATTCACAAGGGCTATCACTACATTGGGAAACTTTCACATGATTATATAGCATTACCTCTTCTTTAACTCCAAATTGACAGCAGAAAAAGCAACACCTGCAACTATTGCTTTTTAGAATGCAATCTGCAGTTCCAAATTATAATTTTGATATCTAGATTCCATACTTTCAGGAGGATAGTATGATAAATAAAGATGTAATACATAAATTAAGAATAGGATGACTGAAATGGATGAGTACTGCCATAGTGTTATGCAATCAGTAGATGCCTAATAAAGTGAAATAGAAGTTCTATGGAACAGTTTTGAGACCAACAATCTTTTGACCGATGCCTCATATCTGCATTTAGAATACTTATAAATTCATCATCTTCAACGTCCATGCTAATCTTCTTAGCATTGAGGTGGTCTATGTCTGACTTCAATTACTTCAGAAGCTGTTGTCCACTTAAATGATCTCATCTCCGCAATAAACAATTTTTTGAAGCTAGTTTGCAGAGAATGATCTCATCGAATGTGTCAAAGATATTCTTTCTGTGCATTTTCTGATTAAACTTTATCCAAGCACTCTTTTTACTGTGTCCATATTCTGGCACGTTGTGTTCCTCCACTTTATCAAATGATATTGATATTCCTCTCAAGGGATTTTATCAATCAAGTCATGGCGTGGAGGAAAGAATTGATTGTTCACCAGTCAAAACTGCACATTCTAATGATGGGGGTGAGTTACTATATTTTTCTCTTTACTTGGGTTTTGATAACTACTCGTCAAGAACTTAACTGCTAAATTGGCATCCAGGGATACAACCTTTTCGAAGAAGAGACTGGAGATGCAAGATACTGAGACTAGCACGGTACAACCCCTGAAGAAGTTGAAAAGTAGAAAACATGTTTTTTTTTTGCGTTGGAGAATCAAGAATTTCTCAAGCACACCAGAGATAAAGGATGGGAAGCAAAGTGATTCTGGATTTGTGATTTTTGAGGTAACATGTTATTATAGGGGCTCATTCATCTGTGTCTATTCTATTATATAGAATCTGGTAACAGACACATGCATATGATAGATGGGTTAACAGAATACCATAACCCAGATGCTTTTTTTGAATTCATATGGCAAAAACTAAAGTCAGATATACCTATTTCTCATGGTAAGATATACTTATAGCAATAATCACTGTTTATGTTTAGTATGAACATGGAAAATACCGAGATAGATTAAATATCTGATGTAAATAGCAATCAACTAGACAAGAAATGCAGAAACGTTCTTTCTCAGATCACCTGGACAGGAAATGCAGAAACGCACTTTCTCTGATCACTCTGGAGTTAAAAAAACATTAAAAACAACAATAGCAGATGACATATAATAACAAAACTAAAGAATAGCCATGATGTTGTAAGACATTTAACAAACAGATAACAATCTCCCTAAAAAGAAAATGAAACGGAATTAGAAGTGATCGACAACACAAAAAAAATCTTAAAATATCTAAATGCATTATCACTTACTGTAAAAAGAATATATTTAAAAGAATTTTAGAAATTTCTTATTTAATCATCTGCTTCCATCCAGTCCCAATCAGTATCATAAACCCATCATCCTCTTCCGGTTCTTTTGATTCTATAGTCATATCATGCTAATGTTGTGTGTTAGTTGGAATATTAACAATACAAAGGTTAGATATTCTCTTGACCATCTAACGTCAACATCAAGTAATCTATAAGAGGAACCAATGTCATTATTAGGTTCCCTCCAAAATGTTTCTTCAATATTGGGACATTTCTCTTCCTCTAGATCATACAAATCAACAGGTACTTTATTTCTTGCATAATAAACATCTTTTTCAGTTGGATACTCCACATAAAAAACTTGTTAAACTTGTGATGCCAACATAAAAGGGTCATCTGTACTGCATAATCTATTGAAAGACACCTGAGTTAACCCATAATTATCTATTTCATTACGAAACCAATCACATCTAAATAGTACAACGCTAAAACAACCCCAATAATCAACCTCAATGATATCCTGAATAGCTCCATAGTATATAACCTCACCATCGATGGGATTTTGGTCCCTAGCAC
The DNA here is from genome assembly GCA_032618575.1 of Nicotiana noctiflora. NCBI lineage: Eukaryota > Viridiplantae > Streptophyta > Magnoliopsida > Solanales > Solanaceae > Nicotiana > Nicotiana noctiflora. The sequence goes on from JASVEL010012851.1 coordinate 47,983, forward strand.
TAGCAAAACTATAAGTTGTTGCAAATAAAGTCACTCCACTATTTTGAGTCTTGCCTCGAGAATCCTGTTCTTTGGTATGAAAATGGTATCCATTAATAAAATATGAAGTATATCTTTTGGCAACCATATTGGGTCCTTTGGCTAGCCATCGTAAATAATCTGGCACCACAATATTTTTAACTTTCTCCTTAAACCAATTACTGAATTCCCGACTATGATTCCTTGCTCTTTCCCATGCATTTGATCTACCATGACTAACAATTAAATTCTTATGTTCTCCGCGATCATGATATTTCAAGTTTAATCATTTAATAAACAAATATAAATATAAATAAACATATATAAAATTATCTTACTTGATAAAATTTTCCATTTTTTCATCTACAGTATTGAACAAAGCATATCGATGTGCTTCAAAAAATAACTGTGAATCCATGAGAATTTCTTTTTCTTACTTCAAATTGGATGGCCTATATTAGGGAATAAAGGTGACAAATTTTGAGAGCACTAATCATCTACTGTTTGGTACCTACTGAATTTTGTCTTCACACCATCATGTACGTATCTCGAACAAAAAGTCAAGCACTCGTCAGCCAAAAACCCCTCTACTATTGACGCTTCTGGATAAGCTCGATTGCGTACAATTGCCTTGTAGTTCCTCTATTGTTTGTTTTTGGTTGTAGCTCCTTTCGTATCCCCATTTCTTTCAGGTCATAGCGAGAATTTTCATGGTCCTTTGACTTTCCATCTATTTCCAATAACGTCCCGAGCAAACTATCACATATGTTTTTCTCAATGTGCATCGCATCAAGATTGTGCCTCAATTTGTTATGCTCCCAATATGGCAATTCAAAAAAAAATGGATCTCTTTTTCCATGGACCCTTAGCACTCCGAGACCTTTTTTTAGTTCCCTTTCCAAAGATATTGTTGAATTCAATCAGCACTTCAAACTTCCTCACCCGACAAAGGAGGAGGTGCAAGTTTGTGCTCCTCTTTACCGTTAAATGACTTCTTATCTCTTCGAAATGGATGATCAAGAGGCAAAAATATTCGATGACCCAAGTAGCACATCTTATGACTATGTTTGAGATATTGAGAGCATGTGCCATAATTACAAGTGGGGCATGCCAATTTCCCCTTAGTGCTCCATCCTTAAAGCATAGCTAATGCTGGAAAATCACTAACTGTCCACAATAAGGCAATATGCATTCGGAAATTTTGGTTGGTTACAGCGTCAAATGTGTATATCCCTATTTCCCATAGTTCCTTCAATTCTTCAATTAATGGTCGTAGGTACACGTCTATATCAGTTCCCGGAGATGATGGACCTGGAATGATCATAGACAACACTATATACTATGGCTTCATGCAAATCCACGGTGAGAAATTATAGTTTATTAACATAACATGCCACGTGCTATGAGAAATGCTCATCGTACGAAACAGGTTGAAACCATCACTTGAAATACCCAATCTAACATTACAAGGATCGCTAGAGAAATATGGGTGCAAAGAATCAAAATCCTTCCAAGATTCCCCATCAGTAGGATGTCTTATATTCCCATCATTAAGTCGTTCATTAGCATACCATCGAATCATAGCAGCCGTTTCAGGACACATGAATATCATTTAAAGCCTAGGCTTTAAAGGAAAGTACCTTAAAATCTTTGTAGGGATTTTAGAGCTTGCATTATTCAAAGGACCAGCATTCTTCCATCTTGACGGCTGGCAAATAGAGCAATTATCGGCCTTCTCATTTTCTTTCCAAAATAACATGCAATCATTGGGATATGCATGTATTTTTTTATAATGAAGACCCAAATATTTTATCAAGTTTTTATCCTTGTTGAAAGATTCTGGTAATTGAGCAAAGGGAAATGCCTCATTTATCAACTCTAACAAATCTGAGAAAGCCACATTACTCAACCCGTGCAAGGATTTAAGAAAGTACAATTGAATAGTGAAACTCAGTTTACTGATATTTTCACACCCCGGATATAACTCTTGTTTTCCTTCCTCTAGTAATTTGAAAATTTTCCTTGCATCTTCAGATTGTCTTTCCCCAGCCCCTTCTTCGTCCCCTGCCTAACCATCTATATTACTAATTGTATCATGAAGCATTCCATCTGTATCGTCACACATGTTAGAATCTTCATCATCATTGCTTGGAGAAGGTGTATTTCTGGAGGAAAACTCCTCCACATGGAAAACCCATTTGGTATAACCATCAACAAACCCATGATCAACTAAATGATCCTCTACCTCATTTCTATAATGCCAATAGTGATTAATGCACTTTTTGCAAGGACATAAAATTTCATTTCCTTGGGCGGCTCATTAAAATGCCTTATCAAGAAAATTATTGACTCCACCTATATACTCATCCGTCCATCTAAGGAGATTCATCCAACTTTTATCACCATAATCCATGGATATCCTATATAATATATTCAAATCACCGAAATTAGTATTCAATGTAAGCAAGATCCAGGGATCAAGAAGGACATACTTGGAGGTAAAAAAAAAGAATCAACCTTTTTAAACAAGACACAAACAGATATAGGATAAGGGATTGCGAATAACAATTATTCAATTAAATATCCTCCTTCCCAACATTGCTCGTCGTTACTAGGGAATCCTTGTAAGTTTCTTTTCCTCAGCTTATTGATATGTTTAAACTCAGCGGGTAGTCCCGCCTGACCTAGGGTCGCGGTCGGAGCGCCTAAGCACGATACAGATCAGGGTGCCCAAACGTGCGATGGGTTGGAGCCACGACATTACGAAAGTTGAGTTTCAACCACCACTTATCGTGATGTCTGTCGCCGTGGACTTGCATTTAGGCGAACTGCATGCTCGAGGTGCATGGGAGGCTACTATCCTCCCCACGACACTGTTGCGACCATGCTAATGGCGCGTTGTGAGGGGGAGACGCAATGCGTGATGCCCAGGAAGACATGTGCTCGGCCTGATGTCTTTGGGTGCAACTTGCATTCAAAGACTCGATGGTTCACGGTATTTTACAATCCACACCAAGTATCGCATTTAACTATGTTCTTAATAAATGCGAGAGCCGAGATATCCGTTGCCGAGAGTTCTTTGTGTTTCAAAAGAAGCACAAGTCCCCCCGCGTGCTCCGCGAACGGGGTGCGAGGGGCAGGCTTTCAACTTAGTATTCCTTGAAGCTTTCCACGCCGGGGTTCGTTAATCACCTGACACACACGCAAGCGCATGCACCATGGATAGGAGGGAGCCTTGCGGACGGAGGCCAAAGCACCCTGACCGCACTGCTCCCCAGTGTTTAAACAGGTCCCCGGGTCGTTCTTCTTTGCAAGTTTGACAATGATCCTTCCGCATGTTCACCTACGGAAACATTGTTACGACTTCTTCTTACTCTAAATGATAAGGTTCAATGGACTTCTCGTGACATCACGGGCAGCGAACCGCCCACATTGCCGCAATCCGAACATTTCACCGGATCATTCAATAAGTAGAAGCGACGGGCGGTGTGTACAAAGGGCAGGGACATAGTCAACACGAGCTGATGACTCGCACTTACTAGGAATTCCTCATTGAAGACAAACAATTGCAATGATCTATCCCCATCATGATGAAATTTCAAAGATTACCCAGGCCTGTCGACCAATGATATAAACTCGCTGAATAGATCAGAGTAGCGCGCGTACGGCCCAGAACTTGTAAGGGCATCACAAACCTATTAATTCCTCAAACTTCTATGGCCTAAAAGGCCGTACTCCCGCAAAGAAGCTGGCCGCGAAGGGATACCTCCGCATAGCTAGTTAGCAGGTTGAGGTCTTGTTCATTAATGGAATTACCCAGATAAATCACTCCACTAACTAAGAACGGCCATGAATAACCACCCAAAGAATCAAGGAAGAGCTCTCGGTCTGTCAATTCTTAATATGTCTAGACCTGGTAAGTTTCTCCGTGTTGATTCAAATTAAGCCACAGGCTCCACTCCTGGTGTTGCCCTTTCGTCAATTCCTTTAAGTTTCATCCTTGAGACCATACTCCCCCTGGAACCCAAAAACATTTATTTCTCATAAGGTGCCGGCAGAGTCCTAAAAGCAACATCCGTCGATCCCTGGTCGGCATCGTTTATGGTTGAGACTAGGACGGTATCTGATTGTCATCGAGCCCCCGTATTTTGTTCTTGATTAATGAAAACAACCTTGGAAAATGCTTTCGCAGTTGTTCGTCTTTCATAAATCCAAGAATTTCACCTCTGACTATGAAATATGAATGCCCCCGAATGTCCCAAATAATCATTACTCCGATCCAGAAGACCAACATAATAGGACAAAAATCCTATAATGTTATCCCATGCTAATATATACAGAGCATAGGCTTGCTTTGAGCAGTCTAATTTCTTAAAAGTAACAGAACCGGAGGCACAACCCGACCAATTAAGGCTAGGAGTGCATTGTCAGCAAAAGGGACGAGACAACCGGTGTACACCTAAGGAGGACTGGTCGGTTCATCCAAAGACCAACTACGAGATTTTTAACTGCAAAAACTTAAATATACGCTATTAGAGCTGGAATTACAGCAGCTGCTGGCACCAGACGAGACCTCCAGTGGATCCTCATTAAGGGACATAGATTGTACTCATTCCAATTACCAGACTCATAGAGCCCGGTACTACCTCCCCGTGTCAGGATTGGGTAACTTGCGCACCTGATGCCTTCCTTCGATGTGGTAGCCGTTTCTAAGGCTCCCTCTCCATAATCGAACACTAATTCTCTATCACCCATCACAACCACGGTAGGCCACTATCCTACCATCGAAAGTTGATAGGGCAGAAATTTGAATGATGTGTCGCTGGCACGATGGCCGTGTGATCCGTCGAGTTATCATGAATCATCGCAACAATGGGCAAAGCCTGCGTCGACCTTTTATCTAATAAATGCATCCCTTCTAGAAGTCGGGGTTTGTTGCACGTATTATCTCTAGAATTACTACGGTTATCCGAGTGGTAGATACCATCAAACAAACTATCACTGATTTAATGAGCCGTTCACAGTTTCATAGTCTGAATTTGTTCATACTTACACGTGCAAGGGTTAATCATTGAGACAAGCATATGACTACTAGCAAGATCAACCGGGTAGAATTCCTCATTGACTCCATGATCGCATGGGCATGGCTGACCCAAAGGGCACGGCCAAGTCCAAGACAAGTACGACTATTATTGGTAAGGAGCATTCTTTGGGCAGATATGAGCAATTGAAGACCCCGTGCCCGTTGCGTATACCGAATTTGAGAGTCCGAGCATACTAGTCATGGACCAAGTCATCGCAAGGCGAAGCAAGGACAACTTTGGACACAACTATAGCTTTTGGTTCACCCCGCACGTTGAACGTGAGGGGCGAAAGGTAAACGACTATGCTTGCTAATGCCTTGGCATTAGGTATGCAACACAAAAAACTGACCCCGAACAAGCCTAATTTGCGCTTGTGCCATGACTTAGATGGCATGTGGGCTAAGACGTTGCTGATCAAGCAGGGATCCAACCTAGCCACACAAGCCAGACACCATTCATGTGCCACACGTACACTTCCCTCGCCGATACAAGCCAACAACAACCCCAACACGCGATGTGCAGCGATGTGTTGTCGCCGATGCCAATGTTGCGAAGTCAAGACAAGCCCCGCAAAGCTCAAATAGGGGGTCGAAGAAATGCTTGACACAACCCACAACAATCGATGGCAATTGGCAATTTACTGAGCTTTGACCCATACGCACGGCACCTTTCGGTGCTACTTGCACGATGCATTGGTATTCCATTGCAAAAAGCCATCAGCCGTCACGAATGATGTCGCCTTCCGATGTTATGCCAGACATAACCCGCAACAACCGATGGAAATTGGCGATTTAGTAAGCTTTGCCCCATGCATTTCACCCCTTGCGGTGCTACTTGCACGTTTCTTTGTCGTTCCATTGCTAAAAGCCATCAGCTGCCACGAGCGTTGTTGACTCCCGATGTTAGACACAACCAGCGACAACCAATGGTAATTGGCAATTGACTGAAATTTGCGCCATGTGCATAGCATCTTTCAGCGCTACTTGCATGATGCATTGCCTTTCCATTGCAAAAAGCCATCAGCCGTCGCGAGCGATGTCGCCTCCCGATGTTAGACACAACCAACAACAACATATGGCAATCGGCAATTTACTGAGCTTTGCCCCATGCAGTTCGCCCATTGCGGTGCAACTTGCACGATTCGTTGACATTGCATTTCTAAAAGCCATCAGCCGCCACGAGCGATGTCGCCTCCCGATGTTATGCAAGACACAACCGGCAATAACCAATGGCAATCAGCAACATAGTAAGCTTCGCCCCATGCACTTGGCCCCTTGCAGTGCTACTTGCACGTTGCTTTTCCATTCCATTGCTAAAAGCCATCAGCCGCCACGAGTGTTGTCGCCTCCCGATGTGACACACAACCAACAACAACCGATGGCAATCGGCAACTTAGTAAGTTTCGCCCCATTCACTTCGGCCCTTGCGGTGCTACTACCATGTTGCTTTGCATTCCATTGCTAAAAGCTATCAACCGCCACGAGCGTTGTTGCCTCCCGATGTTGCCCACAACAACTGATGGAAATCGACAACTTACTAAGCTTCACCCCATGCACTTTGCCCCTTGCGGTGCTACTTGTACGTTGCTTTGTCGTTCCATTGCTAAAAGCCATCAGCCGCCATGAGCTATGTCGCCTCCCATTATTATGCCAGACACAACCGGCAACAACTGATGGCAATCGGCAACTTAGTAAGCTTCGCCCCATGCACTTTGCCCCTTGTGGTGCTACTTGCACATTGCTTTGCCATTCCATTGATAAAAACCATCAGCCGCCACGAGCGTTGTCGCCTCCTAATGTTGCATGCAACAACCGGTCGCAATTGGAAACCTAGTACGCTTTGCCCCATGCACTTTGCCCCTTCCAGTGCTATTATCATGTTGCTTTGATGTTCCATTGCTAAGTGCCATCAGCCGCCACGAGCGTTGTCGCCTCATGATGTTGGACACAACAAGCAATGACCGATAACAATCGGCATCTTAGTAATCTTCTCCCCATGCACTTTGCCCCTTGCGCTGATACTAGCACATTGCTTTAGCGTTCCATTGATAAAAGCCATCAGCCGCCACAAGCATTATCGTCTCCCGATGTTGCCCGCAATAACCGATGGCAATCGACAACTTAGGAAGCTTCACCCCATGCACTTTGCCCATTTCGATGCTACTTCACGTTGCTTTGTTGTTCCATTGCTAAAAGCCATTAGCAGCCATGAGCGTTGTCACCTCCCAATGTTAGACATAACCAGCAACAACCGATGGAAATCGGAAACTTAGTAAGCTTCGCCCCATGCCCTTCGCCCCTTGCGGTGCTACTAGCACATTGATTTGTCGTTCCATTTCAAAAAGCCATCAGCCGCCACGAGCATTGTCGCCTCCCGATGTTGCCCAAAACAAGTGATGGCAATCGACATCTACTGAGCTTTTCCCCATGCGTACGGCGCCTTGCGGCGCTACTTGCACGACGCACCGCCGTTCATTTTCTAAAGCCATCAGCTGCCGCGAGTGATGCTATACACAACTAGCAACAACCGGTGGCATTCGGCAACTTAGTAAGCTTCGCCCCATGCACTTCTCCCCTTTCGGTTCTACTTGCACGTTGCTTTGTTGTTCCATTGCTAAAAACCATCAGCTGTCATGAGCAATGTCTCCATCAGTTGTTTCCCGCAACAATCGATGGCAATCGACATCTACTGAGCTTCGCCCCATGCGCACGGCACCTTGTGCCGCTAATTGCAAGATGGTCCGCCGTTTGTTGTCAAAAGCCATCAGCCGTCATGGGCGGTGGGAGGGGGAGATTTACAGACATAACCCACAACAACCGATGGCAATGGAAAACTTACTAAGCTTCGCCCCATGCGCTTGGACCCTTGCGGCGCTACTTGCACGATGCTTTGTCGTTCCATTACCATAAGCCATCAACCGCCATGAGTGATGTGATGCCAGACACAACCCGCAACAAACAATGACAATCGGCAACTTAGTAAGCTTCGCCCCATGCACTTTTCCCCTTGCGGTGCTACTCACACGTTGCATTGGCGTTCCATTGATAAAAGCCATTTGCCACCACGAGCGTTGTCGCCTCTCGATTTTGCCCGCAACATCCATTGGAAATCGGCACTTACTAAGCTTTGCCCCATGTGCACGGCACCTTGAGGTGCTACTTACATGATGCTCCACCTTTTGTTGCCTTAAGCCAATGTTTGCCACAAGCGGTGTCACCCCCAAGCATGGTACAAGCCCACACGAATACTTGTCGGCGTGGTTTGTTATCTTCGGGGACGTAGCACGGACAAGCCATGCATGCCCCCTATGCCCACGCCCCATCCCAGCATCGCCCATGCGTGCTCACACTGCCTAGCAGCCGGCACCTGAGGTGCCTTTCAACACCTCTACCCCCCTTATATATGCTTAAAAAGAATCCAAATTTCAGGAGTAAACATGCCTTGTCTAGAGAATCATAATGGAGTTGTACGACACCAAATAGCACAAACCAAGGTAAAACTTACCTAAAATATTCACAAATGACTTTTAAACATTGTAAATGATATTTTTTACAAACAAAAAAATATTTTTTTATTTTTATTTTTATTATAAAATGAAAAATACAATGAAAAATAGTAAAAAATAGGAAAATTATTATAAAAATAGGAATAATAATGGAAAAAATTTCCAATACAAACAGTAATAATATTACACATAAAGGAGTAATTGTTTTTATATAAAACGAACATAAAAAGTATTTATAATTGCCAAAAAAGCATAAAAATTGATAAAAACTAGATAAAAAATAGGTAATATACATAATATTTTTATAAAACCATATGGATGATCAACCACCATTAGTCATGAGTAAATTCCATTGTGCAACTGCTATAAGGGATTCCAACTTAAAACCACCGGCGCCAACCACCAAGCGTCCACCAACCATCGCCGGTCGCTACCGCAAACCACTGCTACTTTCCATCACCGCCACAACGACCACCACCATCATTGCGCTTGACATGTTGCTAAGAGTTTGGCTAGCACTAGACATTGAGCGACATGGAGCAGCGTGGAGACATGTCTTGACCCGTGCCATGGCCACATCCTGACCCGTGCCATGGCCATGCCCTGCCACGGCCTGTCACGTCCTGACCCATGCCATGACCATGCACTGCCAAGGCCTGCCACGTCTTGCCACATCCTTCCACATCCTGACCCATGCCATGGCTTGCCACGTCATGGCCCGTGCCATAGCAATGGCTTGCCACGTCCTGCCACGTCCTGACTCGTGCCATGGCCATGCACCGCCAAGGCTTGCCATGGCCTGCCACGTCCTGACCCGTGCCATGGCTATGGCCTGCCACGTCCTGACCCGTGCCATGGCCATGCACTGCCATTGCCTGCCATTACATGACCTATGCCATGGCCTGCCATGTCCTAACCCGTGCCGTGGCCATGGCCTGCCACGTCCTGCCACATCCTGACTCGTGCCATGGCCATGCACTGCCATTGCCATGGCTAGCCATGTCCTGACGCGTGCCACGGCCATGCACTTCCAGGGCTTGCCACGTCTTGACCCATGGCATCGCCATGGCGTGCCACGTCCTGACCCGTGCCATGGCCATGCGCTGCCATGGCCTGCCATGTCCTTACCCTTTCCATGGCCATGGCCTGCCACGTCCTGAGATGACCTAACCCATTCCATGGCCAAGCGCTGCCATGTCCTGCCACGTCCTGACCCGTGCCATGGCCATGCACATACATGGCCTGCCACATGGTGCCACGTCCTGACCTGTGCCATGGCCATGCACCGCCATGGCCTGCCACGTCCTTCCACATCCTGACCCGTGCCATGGCCATGGCCCGCCATGTCCTGCGACGTCGTGCCATGCCTTTGGCATAAGATTTGGCCTCTCGAGCAATGCCTTGTGCCATTCCTTGGCCACGCCGTGGTGCATTGGGCCTTGGCTTCTCAAGCGACACCCCGAGAAACAACTATTTGCACACATCGGCCGTTGGCATAGGCCTTGACCTCGGAAGCAACACACCGAGAGGCCGCTAGTAGTGTATTCGCACATAGCCGTTCCTTCCACGTGACTAAGTGTCAGGTCCCATTGTCCACCTAATACACAAATTGTATATGTCCTAAGGCCTTGAGGACTTTTACGGGTTTCATACTCTTAGTATATTATTAGCATCAAGAGAGGACGAAACCTCTTTTCGAAAAAGTTATAAATTGATTGGATTGGTGGGGAGAGACGAATTGGAGAGACAAAGGTCTGAATTTCAGTGGATCATGGCAGAGAGGCCTCTTCCACTTACAATACCCCATCACGTATTTAAGTCATCTGCAAAGGATTCCACCCGCCACTCAATGGAAATTGTACTTCGAGGCGGCCACCACGGCTCTTCCGCTGCGATGACTTAGCCAACGACACGTTCCCTTGGGGGCCAAAGCCCCCTAATGCAGGTTGGCAAGCGGATGGCAGGCACATGTGTCACTTCTAGCCCGAATTTTGACTTAGAGGCGTTCAGTCATAATCCAGCGCACGGTAGATTCGCGCCACTATCTTTTCAACAAAGCGCGATGAAGAGTTATGCGAATCAATGGTTCCTCTCGTACTAGGTTGAATTACTATTGCGACACTGTCATCAGTAGGGTAAAACTAACCTGTCTCACGATTATCTAAACTCAGATCACGTTCCCTATTGGTGGGTTAACAATCCAACACTTGGTCAATTCTGCTTCATAATGATCGGAAGTGCCGACATCGAAGGATCAAAAAACAACGTCGCTATGAACGCTTGGCTGCCGCAAGCTAGTTATCCCTGGGGTAACTTTTCTGACACCTCTAGCTTCGAATTTTGAAGGTCTGAAGGATTCCTAGGCCACACATTCACGGTTAATATTCGTACTGGAATTTAGAATCAAACGAGCTTTCACCCTTCTATTCTAGATGAGATTTTTGTTCTCATTGAGCTCATCTTAGGACACATGCATTATCTTTTAACATTTGTGCCACCCCAGCCAAACTCCCCACCTGACAATGTCTTCCACTGGATCAGCCTGCAAGCAAGCCTTGGGTCTGAAAAGAGGGGCAGAGCCCCGTTTCCGATTCACAGAATAAGTAAAATAATGTTAAATGTAGTGGTATTTCACTTTTGCCTTCTGGCTCCCACTTATACTACACCACTCAAGTCATTTCACAAAGTCGGACTGGAGTCAAGCTCAATAGGGTCTTCTTTCCCTGCTGATTCTGCTATGCCCGTTCCTTTGGCTGTGGTTTCGCTAGATAGTAGACAGGGACATTAGGAATCTCATTAATCCATTCGTGCATGTCACTAATTAGATGACGAGGCATTTCACTACCTTAAAAGTGTCATAGTTACTCCCGCCGTTTAACCACGCTTGGTTGAATTTCTTCACTTTGACATTCAGAGCACTGGGAAGAAATCACATTGTGTAAACATCCACAGTGACCATCGCAATGCATTGTTTTTATTAAACAGTCGAATTACCCTTGTCTGTACCAGTTCTGAGTTGGCTGTTTGACGCTTGGGAAAGGCCCCCTAAGGAACCGTTCCCAGTCCGTCCCCCGGCCGGTACGCGGTGACCCGCTATTGCCGTGGAAGCAGCTCGAGCAGTCCGTTGACAACCAACGAGTTTGGAACTGGGACCCCCGTGCCTAGCCCTCAGAGCCAATCATTTTCCCAAAGTTACGGATCCATTTTGCCAATTTCCTTTATCCTAAATGGTTCCATCGACCAGAGGATGTTCACCTTGGAGACCTGATGCGGTTATGAGTAAGACTGGGCATGTACGACACTCAGTCCTCCAAATTTTCAAGGGCTGACGGGGGCGCATCAGAAACTACGTGACGTGCGGTGCTCTTCCAGCCGCTGAACCTTACCTCCGACTGAGTTGTTTCTAGGGTGGGCAGGCAATTAAATAGAAAAGATAGCTCTTCCAAGGCCCACGCCGATGTCTCCTGACTACCTAATGTTGCCGTCAATCGCCACATCCTAGTTCAGGAATTTTAACCTAATTCACTTTCGGAGTACGCGCGAAACACGCTATCTGTCGGGGCTCTCCTGACCCTTAGGATAGACTAACTCGTGTGCAAGTGCCATTCACATGGAACCTTTCCCCTCTTCGGCCATCAAAGTTCTCATTTGAATATTTTCTACTACCACCAAGATCTGCACCGTTGGCCGCTCCGCCAAGGCTTATGCCTACGGTTTTGCAGCGACTACCGAACCCTCCTACTCATCGGGGCCTAGCACTTTCCCCATGGCCAGGTGTAGGTCGCGTGCTTAAGTGCCATCCATTTTCGTGGCTAGTTGATTCAGTCGGTGAGTTTTTATAGATTCCTTAGCGGATTTCAACTTCCATGACCACCGTCCTACTGTCTTAATCGACCAATACCCTTTGTGGGATCTAGGTTAGCGCTTAGTTTGGCACCGTAACCCGGCTTTTGGTTCATCCCGCATCGCCAGTTCTGCTTACTAAAAATGGCTGACTTGGACCTCTAGATTCTGTGGTGCGGCTCAGCAAAGTAGCCGCACCGTCCTACCTATTCAAAGTTTGAGAATAGGTCGAGGGTGTTGCGCCCCCGATGCCTCTACTGATTGGCTTTACCCAATAGAACTCGCACGCGAGCTCCAGCTGTCTCGAGGAAAACTTCGGAGGTAACCAGCTACTAGACGGTTTGATTAGTCTTTCGCCCCTAATTTGCACATCAGTATTGCTGCGGGCCTCCACCAGAGTTTCCTCTGGCATTGCCCCGCTCAGGCATAGTTCACCATCTTTTGGGTCCTGACAGCTATGCTTACACTCGAACCCTTCATAGAAGATCAAGGTCGGTCGGTAGTGCACCCCTCAAGGGGATCCCACCAATCAGCTTCCTTACACCTTATGGGTTTACTTTCCCAATGACTCGCACACATGTTAGACTCCTTGGTCCGTGATTCAAGACGGGTCGAATGGGGAGCGCACAGCCAGCGTCCGGAGCTCGCAGATGCCAAAGCATGCTAGAGGCGCGCGCTTCCTACCACAATCAAGCAGACGGCGTTCCACGAGCATATAAAAAGCCCGAACTTTGGCCCCCCCAATCCACGCTGGTCCACACCCGAGTCGATCGGCGGACTGGCTCAACACCATTCAATATCCGACCAGAGCGCATCGCCGACCCCCACCCACTTCCCTCCCAACAATCTCAAACACATTTTGACTCTCTTTTCAAATTCCTTTTTCTCTTTCCCTTGCGGTACTTGTTCGCTATTGGTCTCTTGCCCGTATTTAGCCTTGGACTAAATTCACCGTCCGATTTGGGATGCATTTCGAAACAACCCAACTCGTAGATAGCACCTCGTGGTGAAACATGGTTCGGGCAAAACAAGGCTCTCACCCTCACTGGCGCCCCTTTACAGGGGACTTGGGCCCGGTCCACCACTGCGGACGTTTCTCCATACTACAATTTAGACGGTAGAGCCGCCCGATTCTAAGGCTAGGCCATTCCTGATTAACTCGCCATTACTAGGGGAATCCTTCTAAGTTTCTTTTCATCCGCTTGTTGATATTCTTAAACTCAGCGGGTAGTCCCACCTGACCTGGGGTCATGGTTAGAGCGCCTAAGCGCGATAAGGTTCAGGGAGCCCAAACGTGCGATGGGTTGGAGCCACATCATTATGAGAGTTGAGTTTCAACACCACTTGTCATGACGTCCGTCGCTGTGGACTTGCATTTAGGTCAACTGCATGCTCGAGGCGCACGGGAGGCCAGTATCCTCCCTACGACACTACCGCGACCATGAGAATGGCACAGTGTACGGGGGCGAGGCGATGCGTGACATCGAGGCAGACGTGCCCTCGGCCTGATGGCTTTGGGTAAAACTTGCATTCAAAGACTCGATGGTTGACGGGATTCTGCAATTCGCACCAAGTATCGCATTTTGCTACATGCTTCATCGATGCGAGAGCCGAGATATCCGTTGCCGAGAGTCCTTTGTGTTTCAGAAGAAGCACAAGTCCCCCCCTGCGTTCCACGAACGGGGCACGAGGGGCAGGCTTTCAACTTAGTATTCCTAGACGCTTTCTGTGCCGGGGTTCATTAATCACCCAACATGCACGCAAGCGCATGCGTCGGGGATAGGAGGAATCATTACGGACGGAGGCTGAAGCACCCCGACATTTTACCGTGAACCACCCACACCGCCACGATCTAAACATTTCACCAGATCATTCAATCGATAGGAGCGACGGGTGGTGTGTACAAAGTGCAGGGACGTAATCACCGCGAGCTAATGACTCGCGCTTACTAGGAATTCCTCATTGTAGACCAACAATTGCAATGATCTATCCCCATCATAATGAAATTTCAAAGATTACCCAGGCTTTCCGGCCAAGGCTATAAACTCATTGAATACATCAGTGTTGCATGCGTGCGGCCCAGAACATCTAAGGGCATCACAAACCTATTACTCCCTCAAAATTTCAAGGCCTAAAAGGCCGTAATCCCTCTAAGAAGCTGGCCGCGAAGGGATTCCTCCGCATAGCTAGTTAGTAGATTGAGGTCTCATTTGTTAACATAATTAACTAGACAAATTGCTCCACCAACTAAGAAATCTATGCACCACCACCCATATAATCAAGAAATAGCTCTCGGTCTGTGAATCCTTACTATGTGTGGACCTGGTAAGTTTCCCCGTGTTGATTCAAATTAAGCCGCAGGCTCCATTCTTGGTAGTGCCCCTCCGTCAATTCCTTTAAGTTTCAGCCTTGCGACCATGCACCCCCCCGGAACCCAAAAACTTTGATTTCTCATAAGGTGCCGGCGGAGTCCTAAAAGCAACATCCGTCGATCCCTGGTCGGCATCGTTTATGGTTGAGACGAGGACGGTATCTGATCATCTTCGAGCCCCCAACTTTCATTTTTGATTAATGAAAACAACCTTGGCAAATGCTTTCATAGTTTTTCGTCTTTCATAAATCCAAGAATTTCACCTCTGACTACGAAATACGAATGCCTCCGACTGTCCTTGTTAATCATTACTCCGATCCCGAAGTCCAACGTAATAGCACCGAAATCCTATAATGGTATCCCATGCTAATATATACAGAGCGTAGGCTTGCTTTAAGCACTCTAATTTTTTCAAAGTAATAGCGCCGTAGGCACGACCCAGCCAATTAAGGCCAGGAGCGCATCGCCGGCTGAAGGGACAAGACGACCAGTGCACACCTAAGGCAGACCGGCCGGCTCATCCTAAAGTCCAACTATGAGCTTTTTAACTACAACAACTAAAATATACTCTATTTGAGCTAGAACCGTGGCTGGTGGAACCAGACATGCCCTCCAATGGATCTTCGTTAAGAGATTTAGATTGTACTCATCCAATTATTAGTCTCATAGAGCTCAGTATTGTTATTTATTGTCACTACCTTCCCGTGTCACGATTGGGTAATTTGCGCACTTACTGCCTTCATTGGATGTGGTAGTCGTTTCTCAGGCTCACTTTTCGTAATCAAACCCTAATTCTGCGTCACCCACCACCACCATCGTAGGCCATTATCCTACTATCGAAAGTTGATAGGGCATAAATTTGAATAATGCGTCGTCGGGACGATGGCCGTGCGATCCGCTGAGTTATCGTGAATCATCACAGCAAGGGGCAAAGCCCCCATCGACCTTTTAACTAATAAATGCATCGCTTCCAGAAGTCGGGGTTTGTTGCATGTATTAGCTCTAGAATTACTATGATTATCCGAGTAGTAGATACCATCAAACAAACTATAACTTATTTAATAAGCCATTCATAGTTTCACAGTCTGAATTTGTTCATACTTACACATGCATGGCTTAATCTTTGAGACAAGCATATGAGCAGTGGCAGGATTAACCAGGTAGCATTCCTCATTGACGCTGGCATCGTATGAGCATGGCTGACCCAAAGGGCACGGCCAAGTCCAAGACGAGCACGATCGTCATTCGTAAGGAGCATTCTTTGGGCAGATAGGAGCCAATGAAGACCCCGTGCCCATTGCATTTACTAAATCCGAGTGTCTGAGCATACTAGTCATGGACCAAGCCATCACAAGTTGAAGCAAGGACAACTTGGGACACAACTACATCTTTTGGTTCACCCCGCACGTCAAACTTGAGGGGAGAAAGGCAACTGATTGTGCTTTATAATTCCTTGGAATTAGGTATGCAACACTAAAAACCGACGCCGAACAAGCCTAATTTGTGCTTGTTCCATGACTGAGATGACATGCGGGCTAATACATCGCTACTACAGCAGGGATCGAACCTTGCCAAACAAGCCGAACACCACTCATGTGTCGCACGTACACTTGCCTCGCCGAAACAAGGCAACAACAGCCCCAACACGTGACGCGTAGCCATGTGTTATTGCCGATGCCAACATTGCAAAGCCAAGACAAGCCCCGCAAAGCACGAATAGGGGGTTGAAGCAATGCCAGACACAATCCGCATCAATCGGTGGCAATTGGCAATTTGCTGAGCTTTACCCGATGCGCACGGCACCTTTCGGTGCTACTTGCACGATGCATTGCCGTTCTATTGCAAAAAGCCATCTGGCGTCACGAGCGATGTCACCTCCCAATGATATGCCAGACACAACCCGCAAACACTGATGGCCATTGACAACTTAGTAAGCTTCGCCCCAAGCACTTTTCTTCCTTGCGGTGCTCATTGTTTTGTCGTTCCATTGCTAAAATCCATCAGCCACCACGAGCGTTGTCGCCTCCCGATGTTAGACACAAATAGCAATAACCTATGGAAATCAACAATTTAATGAGCTTTACCCCATGCGCACATCATCTTTCGGTGCTACTTGCACGATGAATTGCCTTTCCATTGCAAAAAGCCATCAGCCGTCATGAGCGATGTCGCCTCCCAATGTTAGACATAACCAGCAATAACCTATGGAAATCGGCAATTTACTGAGCTTTGACCCATGCACTTCGCCCGATGCGGTGCTAATTGCATGATCTGTTATCGTTCCATTGCTAAAAGCCATCAGCCGCCACGAGCAATTTCGCCTCCCGATGTTATGCCAGACACAACAAGCAACAACTAATGGCAATCGGCAACTTTGCCCCATGCACTTTGCCCCTTGCGGTGATACTTGCACATTGATTTGTCGTTCCATTGCTAAAAGCCATTAGCAGCCACGAGCGTTGTCACCTCACGATGTTAGACACAACCAGCAACAACCGATGGCAATTGGCAACATAGTAAGCTTCGCCATATGCACTTCGCCCCTTGTGGTGCTACTAGCATGTTGCTTTGTCGTTCCATTGCTAAAATCCATTAACGGCCACGAGCAATGTTGCCTCTCGATGTTATGCTAGACACAACCCGCAACAACCAAAGGCAATCATTTACTTAGTAACTTCGCCCCATGCACTTCGATCCTTGCATTGCTACTTGCACGTTGCTTTGCCGTTCCATTGCTAAAAGCCATCAGCCTCTACCAGCGTTGTCGCCTCCAGATGTTGCACGCAATAACCGATGGCAATTTGCAACTTAGTAAGCTTCGCCTCATGCACTTTGCCCCTTACAGTGCTACTTGCACATTTCTTTGTTGTTCCATTGCTGAAATCCATCAGTCGTAATGAATGTTGTTGCCTCACGATGTTAGACACAACCAGCAACAACCGATGGAAATTGGCAATTCAGTAAGCTTCACCCCATGGACTTTGCCCTTTGCGGTGCTACTATCATGTTGCTTTGACGTTCCATTGCTAAAAGCTATCAGCCGCCACGAGCGTTGTCGCCTCCCGATGTTGCCCACAACAACCGATAGCAATAGACAACTTAGTAAACTTCGCCCTACGCACTTTGCCCCTTGCGGTGCTACTTGCATGTTGCTTTGCCATTCCATTACTAAAAGCCATCAGCCGCCACGAACGTTGTCGCCTCCCAATGTTAGACACAACCAGCAACAACAGATGGAAATCGGCAACTTAGTAAGGTTCGCCCCATGTACTTTGCCCCTTGCGGTGCTACTAGCACGTTACTTTTCCGTTCCATTGCTAAAAGCCATCAGCCTCCGCGAGCGTTGTCACCTCCTGATGTTGCCTACAACACGCCATGGCAATCGACATCTACTGAGCTTTTCCCCATGCGCGCGGTGCCTTGCTGCACTACTTGCACGACACTCCGCCGTTCATTGTCTAAAGCCATCAGATGCCACGAGCGATGCTAGACACAACCAGCAACAACAGATGGCAATCGGTAACTTAGTAATCTTTGCCCCAAGCGCCTCGCTCCTTTCCGTGCTACTTGCACATTGCTTTGTCGTTCCATTACTAAAAGCCATCAGCCGTCATGAGTGATGTCTCCATCGGTTGTTGCTTGCTACAACCAATGGAAATAAACATCTACTGAGCTTCGCCCCATGCGCAGGGTGCCTTGTGGCCTTACTTGCACGATGCTCCGCTGTTCATTGTCAAAAGCCATCATCCATCATGGGTGGTGGTGGTGGGGGGGGGGTTTATAGACATAACCCACAACAAACCGATGGTTATGCGCAACTGTCTGAACTACGCCCCATGCGCTTTTCCCCTTGCGGCGCTACTTGCATGATGCTTTGCCATTCAATTGGCAAAAGCCATCAACCGCCATGAGTGATGTGATGCTAGACACAACCCGTAACAACCGTGTCACGACCCAAACTGGAGGACCATGACTAGCACCCGACCATACTTGCCGAGAACCAACGTACATTATTTCTAACCTTTTTTATTATCTTTTAGGGCTGATGAGAGCAATATAAATGGTAGACATGGATCATGGACAAACAACAATAAAATATGATGGCATGAACCTACATAACATGGGATGACCAGACAATCAAGAAACTATATACATATGGTACAAGCTACCATGCTAAAATGAAAGACTATACAACAAAAACCAGCCGACAAGGCATACCAAACTATACATGAGTTGACACTTGCCTATGACCCTCTAAAGGAACATAAGTGCTGCAACATACACGGAACAGGGCCCCAACATACCCATAATGTCTATAACAAAAATGCATATCATGACTATGGCAAGTCCGGAGAATGGATCTCGCCAATCACCACTGAACTGGATAACCTAGTGTGATGGGGGAGCTGCACCTGCCTGTCTATCAGGACCTGCAGAATGACATGCAGGGTCCACAAACAAAAGGACATCAGTACGAATAAAGTATTGAGTATGTAAGGCAGAGAACCATAAATACGAACAGTAATGTAAGAAGGGATAGAGAATATACAACTTGTAACATCTGAGTACCTCTGAAGGCTACTGACATGAAATGTACAACCTTTGCATTAATATGGAAAATATACAAAAGACCCTCACTTTCGGCAAGAACACAAGTTGTTCTTGCCCAACACTAAGACCTGCCATTGCCCAGTCTTAGCCCCTTTTGAAATACTAGAAACCCTCACGTTTATTTCTTGTTTCCAACTATAATTTCTCGCACAAAATTATACCTTCCCATATGCCTAAGTCACAAAGGCCTTATTTATAACATATAGGCAGCCTTAAGACTTGGCAGCACATGATACCCATTGCCTACAACTTTTACACTTGTCCGACTAAGATTAAATCTTGTTCCTAACTTGTAGATGACATCCCCAACTACTTAGGACACAAATAATCACGAAATGACACATAATACAAGCACTATCTAGTCATGGCAGATCATGGGAGATCATGGCCTAAAAACAAGGTAACCGCCAACTGCTTCCATGTGCATTCCATGTGCTTCCCTCACTTGGCCAGCTAAATTTTGTCCAAGGCATGCTCTGTGCCATGCCTTAGCTCGCATGGACATTGCTCTGCACCAATGTCTCGCTCGAAACTCGCTGCCACAGTTTTCCCGCACACGCCCGGTGCCGCTGCCGCCCAAGCACTGCCTTGGCCTTGTTCCTGCCTTGTTTGTGCCAACCTTCTTTTCCCTCGTGCCATTGTTTGTATTATCCTTCACATAGACTTGCCTTGGCTATTTTAAGTCATAACAATCATTCCGCATTCCCACTTTGATTTATCTTAGCCCACACTTAGTTGTCGCAACCCAACCGTGCCACCCGACAGGTCATTGGCGCGCATGCCATGCCATGCCGCTGAACTTCAACCTTGCTATCTTCTCAAGCCTTTGCCAACCACGCCTTGACCATGCCAAGTTCTTGGCCAATACATTTTCATAACAGCCTGTTGCCCGCATGATCGTTCCACCCGTACGTAGGCCATTGGCAAGGCCATCACACCCAAATCCTTGCTACAACCGTACCACGCCTGATGTTCAAAAGTCGGGGTCCTAACAGTTGGCCACTATCGTTCCATCAAAAGTCGACAGGGCAGAAATTTGAATGATGCATCATCGGCATGATGGCCGTGGGATCCGTCGAGTTATCATGAATTATCGCAGCAACGGGCAAAGCCTGCGTCGACCTTTTTTCTAATAAATGCATCCCTTCTAGAAGTACGATTTTGTTGCACATATTAGCTCTAGAATTACTACAGTTATCTGAGTTGTAGATATTAATAAACAAATAATAACAGATTTAATGAGCCATTCGTAGTTTCACTGTATGAATTAGTTCATACTTACACATGCATGGCGTAATCTTTGAGACAATCAACCAGGTAGCATTCCTCATTGACGCTGGCATCGCAAGAGCATGGCTAACCCAAAGGGCATGGCCAAGTCCAAGACGAGCACTGCCGTCATTCGTAAGGAGCATTCTTTGGGCAAGACCCCGTGCCCATTGCGTTTACCGAATCTGAGAGTCCAAACATATTAGTCATGAACCAAGCCATCACAAGGTGATGCAAGGACAACTTGGGGCACAATTGTAGCTTTTGGTTCACCCCACACGTCGAATGTGAGGGGACAAAGGAAACCGATTATACTTGATAATGACTTGGCATTAGGCAATCAATATAAAAAACCGACGCCAAACAAGCCTAATTTACGCTTCTGCCATGACTGAGATGGCATGCGGGCTAAGACGTTGCTACTCAAGCAGGGATCCAACCTAGGCACACAAGCCGAACAGTACTCATGTGTTGCACGTACACTTGCCTCGCCTATACAAGCCAACAACAGACCCAACACGCGATGTGCAGCCATGTGTTGTTGTCGATGCCAATGTTGCAAAGCCAAGAAAAGCCCCGCAAACAACGAATAGGGGGTTGAAGCTGTGCCAGACACAACCCGCAACAATCGATGGCAATCAACAATTTACTGAGCTTTGCCCCATGGGCATGACACCTTTCGGTCCTACTTGAACGATACGTTGCCATCCCATTGCAAAAATCCATCAGCTGTCACGAGCGATGTCGCCTCGCATTGTTATGCCAGACGCAACCCACAACAACCAATGGCAATCGGCAACTTAGTAAGCTTCGCCCACGCACTTTGCCCCATGTGGTGCCACATGCACGTTGCTTTGCCATTCCATCGCTAAAAGCCATCAGCCGCCACGAGCGTTGTCGCCTCCCGATGTTAGACACAACCAGCAACAACCGATGGCAATCGACAATTTATCGAGTTTTGCCACATACGCACCGCACCTTTCGATGCTACTTGCACGATGCATTGCTCTTCCATTGCAAAAAGCCATCATCCATCACGAGCGATGTCGTCTCCCGATGTTAGACATAACAAAGAACAACTGATGCAATTGGCAATTTATAGAGCTTTGCCTTATGATTTTCGCCCCTTGCAGTGCTACTCACACGATGCGTTGTCGTTCTACTGCTAAAGGCCATCAGCTGCCACGAGCAAGGTCGCCTCTCAATGTTATGCCAGACACAACCAGCAACAACCAATGGCAATCAGCAACTTAGTAAGCTTCGCCCCATGAACTTCGCCCCCTGCGGTGCTACTTGCACGTTGCTTCGCCGTTCCATTGCTAAAAGCAATTAGCTGCCACGAGCGTTGTCTCCTCCCGATGTTAGACAAAACCAATAACAACCGATGGCAATCAACAACTTAGTAAGCTTTACCCTTTGAACTGCGCCCCTTGCAGTGCTACTAGCACGTTGCTTTGTCGTTCCATTGCTAAAAGCCATCAGCCGCCACGAATGTTGTCGCCTCCCGATGTTGCCCGCAACAACTGATGGCAATCGACAAATTAGTAAGCTTCGCCCCATGCACTTTGCCCCTTGCGGTGCTACTTGCACGTTGCTTTGCGGTTAAATTGCTAAACGCCACTAGCCGCCAAGGGCGATGTCCCCTCCCAATGTTATGGCAGACACAACCCTCAACAAATGATGGAAATCGCTAACTTAGTAAACTTTGGCCCATGCACTTTGCCCCTTGAGGTGCTACTTGCACGTTGCTTTGTTGTTGCATTTGTAAAAGCCATCATCCTCCACGAGTGTTGTCACCTCCCGAAGTTTCCTGCACCAACCGATGGAAATTGGCAACTTAGTAAGCTTTGCCCCTTGTGGTGCTACTTGCACGTTTCTTTGCCGTTCCACTGCTAAAAGCCATCAGCCACCACGTGCGTTGTCGCCTCCCGATGTTAGATACAACAAGCAACAACCGTTGGCAATCGGCAACTTAGTAAGATTTTCCCCATACACTTCGCTCCTTGTGGTGCTACTAGTACGTTGCTTTGTCGTTCCATTGCTAAAAGCCATCAGCCACCACGAGAGTTGTCGCATATTGATTTTTCCCGCGGCAATCGATATCTATTGAACTTCGCCCCATGTGCATGGTGCCTTGCGGTGCTACTTGCACGACGCTTCACCGTTCATTATCTAAAGCCATCAGCTACCACGAACGATGCTAGACAGAACCAGCAACAACCGGTGGCAATCGGCAACATAGTAAGCTTCACCCCATGCACTTCGCCCCTTTCGGTGTTACTTGCATGTTTCTTTGTCATTTCGTTGCTAAAATACATCAGCCGTCACGAGCGATGTCTCCATCGGTTATTGCCCGCAACAACCGATGGCAATCGAGATCTACTGAGCTTCTCCCCTTGCGCACGGCGCCTTGTGGCTCTACTTGCAAGATGCTCCGCTTTCGTTGTAAAAAGCCATCAGTCGTCACGGGCGGTGGGAGGGGGGGTTTGTAGACATAACCCACAACAATTGATGACAGTGGGCAACTTACTAAGCTTTGCCCCATGCGCTTTGCCCCTTGCGGCGCTACTGCACAATGCTTTGCCGTTCCATTGCCAAAAGCCATCCACCGCCATGAGTGATGTCATGCCATACACAACTCGCAACAACCAATGGCAATCAATAACATGGTAAGCTTCGCCCCATGCACTTTGCCCCATGCAGTGCAACTCGCACGTTGCTTTGCTGTTTCATTGCTAAAAGCCATTTGCCGCCATGAGCTTTGTCGCCTCCCAATTTTGCTCGAAACATCCATTGGCAATTGGCATTTACTAAGCTTTTCCCCATGCACACGGCACCTTGAAGTGCTGCTTCCACGATGCTGCACCTTTTGTTGCCAAAAGCCAATGTTTGCCACGAGCGGTGTCACCCCCAGGCATGCTACGAGCCCACACATATACTTGCCGACGTGGATTTTAAACTTGGGGGACGTAGCACAGACAAGCCATGCGTGCTCCATATGCCCACGCCACATGCTAGCATGGCCCATGTGTTCCTGCACTACCTGGCAATCGGCACCTGAGGTGCCTTTCAACACCTCTACCCCCCTTATATATGCTTAAAAAAACCCAAGTTTGAGGAGTAAACATGCCTTGTCCAGAGAATGATAATGGAGTTGTACAACACCAACTAGTACAAACCACGGTACAACTTACCTAATATATTTACAAATTACTTTTAAACATTGTAAATGATATTTTTTACCAAAAAATAGTTTTTATTTTTATTTTTATTATAAAACAAAAAATACATATAAAATAGTAAATAATAGGAAAATTATTATAAAAATAGGAAAATAATGGAAAAGATTTCCAATACAACTAGTAATAATATTACACATAAAAGAGTAAATATTTTTATGTAAAACTAACATAAAAACTATTTAAAATTACAAAATAAGCATAAAATTAATAAAAACTAGATAAAAAATAGGTAAAATACATAATATTTTTATAAAACCATATGCATGACCAAACCACCATTATTCATGAGTAAATTCCACCGTCTCAACCGCTATTAGTGATTCCGACTTAAAACCACCGGTGCCAACCACCAAGCGTCAACCAACAGTCGCCGGTCGCTACCACAAACCACCCCTACTTTCCATCACTGCCACCAACGCGCACTACCATCATTGCGCTTAAGATGTTGCTAAGCATTTGGCTAGCACTAGACATTGAGCGGCGTGGAGTGGCGTGGAGACACGTCTTGACCCGTGCCATGGCCACGCCCTGCCATAGCCTGCCACATCCTGACCCGTGCCATGGCCATGCACTGCCATGGCCCGCCACGTCCTAACCCGTGCCATGGCTATGCACTGCCATGGCCTGCCACATCCTGACCTGTGTTATGGCCATGGCCTACCACATCCTGACCCGTGCCATGGCCATGCACTGCCATGGCCTGACATGTCCTGCCATGTCCTGACCCGTGCCATGGCCATGCACTGTCATGGCCTGCCATGTCCTGACCGGTGCCATGGCCATGGCCTGCCACGTCCTGACCCCTGCCATGGCCATGGCCTGCCACGTACTGACCCGTACCATGGCGATGCACTACCATGGCCTACCATATCCTTACCCGTGCCCTGGCCTACCATGTCCTGACCCGTGCCATGGCCATGGCCTGCCACGTCCTGACCCGTGCCATGGCCATGCACTATCATGGCCTGCTATGGCCTGCCACATCCCGACTCGTGCCATGGCCATGCACAGCCACAGCCTGCCATGTCCTGACCTGTGCCATGGCCATGCACTGCCATAGCCAGCCACGTCCTACCATGTCCTGACCTGTGCCATGGCCATGCACTACCATGGACTGCGATGTCCTGACCCGTGCCATGGCCATGCATTGCCATGGCCTGCTACGTCCTGAGCCGTGCCATTGCCATGCACTACCATGGCCTGCCATGCCCTTCAATTTCCTGACCCGTGCCATGGCCATGCATTGTCATGGCCTGCCATATCCTGACACGTGCCATGGCCATGCACTGCTATGGCCTGCCACATCTTGACCCGTGCCATGGCCATTGCCTTCCACGTCCTGCCACGTCGTGACCTGTGCCATGGCCATGGCCTGCCCTATCCTGCCACGTCCTGACATGTCCTGACCCGTGCCATGGCCATGCACTTCCATGGCCTGCCACGTCTTGCCACGTCCTGACCCATGCCATGGCCATGGCCTGTTATGTCCTGCTATGTCCTGCGACGTCTTGCCATGCCTTTTGCATAGGATTTGGCCTCTCGAGCGATGCCTTGTGCCATTCCATGCCCACGCCCGTGGTGCATTGGGCCGTGGCCTCACAAGTGACACCTCGAGAAATAACACACTATGAGGCCGCTATTAGTGTATT
This sequence comes from Nicotiana noctiflora, assembly GCA_032618575.1. NCBI lineage: Eukaryota > Viridiplantae > Streptophyta > Magnoliopsida > Solanales > Solanaceae > Nicotiana > Nicotiana noctiflora. Next base: position 73,575 of record JASVEL010012851.1, read on the forward strand.
CGCATATAGCCGTTCCCTCGACACGACTATGTGTCAGGTCCCATTGTCCACATAATGCACAAATTGTATAGGTCCCAAGGTCTTGAGGACTTGTATGGTTTTCCAAAACATAGTATGTTATTTAGCATCAAGAGAGGACCAAACCTCTTTTCAGAAAAGTTAGAAATTGATTGGATTGGAAGGCGTGGGGGACAAATCGGAGCAAAAAGCGACTGATTCTCAGTAGATCGTGGCAGCAAGGCCACTCTGCCACATACAACACCTCGTCGCGTATTTAAGTTGTCTGCAAAGGATTCTACCCGCCGCTTGATGGTTATTGTACTTCAAGGCGGCCACCGCGGCTTTTCTACCGCAATATATTAGCCAACGACATGTGCCCTTGGATGCCAAAGGCCCCTACTGCGGGTTGGCAAGCGGACGGCAGGCGCATGCGTCTCTTCTATCACGAATTCTGACTTAGAGGCATTCAATCATAATCCAGCTTATGGAAGCTTTGCGCCACTGGCTTTTCAACCAAGAACGATGAACAATTGTGTGAATTAACGGTTCCTCTCATACTAGGTTGAATTACTATTACGACACTGTCATTAGTAGGGTAAAACTAACTTGTCTCATGACGGTCTAAACCCAGATCACGTTCCCTATTGGTAGGTGAACAATCTAAAACTTGGTGAATTGTGCTTCACAATGATAGGAAGAGCTGACATTAAAGGATGAAAAAGCAATGTCGCTATGAACGCTTGGCTGCCACAAACCAGTTATCCCTGTCGTAACTTTTCTGACATCTCTAGCTTCAAATTCCAAAGGTCTAAAGGATCATTAGGCCACGTTTTCGCAATTCGTATTCCTACTGGAAATCAGAATCAAACAAACTTTTACCCTTTTATTCCACACGAGATTTTTTTTCTCGTTGAGCTCATCCGAGGATACATGCATTATCTTTTAACAGAGGTGGCGCCCTAGCTAAGATCCCCACCTAACAATGTCTTCCATCCGGATCGGCCTGCAAGAAAACCTTGGGTCCAAAAAGAGGGGCAGTGCACAGCTTCTGATTCACGGAATAAGTGAAATAACGTTAAAAGTAGTGGTATTTCACTTTCACCTTTCGGATCCCACTTATACTACACCTCTCAAGTCATTTAACAAAGTCGTACTAGAGTCAAGCTCTACATGATCCTCTTTCCCCGCTGATTCTGCCAAGCCCGTTCCCTTGGCTGTGGTTTCGTGGGATAGTAGACAGGGACAGTGGGAATCTCGTTAATCCATTCATGCGTGTCACTAAATAGATGACGAGGCATTTTGCTACCTTAAGAGAGTCATAGTTACTCTCGCCATTTAGCCACGCTTGGTTGAATTTCTTCACTTTGACATTCAGAGCACTGGGCAGAAATCACATTGCGTAAACATGTGCAGCGACCATCACAATGCTTTGTTTTAATTAAACATTCAGATTACCCTTGTCCGTACTAGTTCTAAGTTTGATATTCAACGCCTGGGGAAGGCCATCGAAGGAACTGTTCCCAGTCCATCCCCCGGCCGGCACGCGGTGACCCGCTCTCATCGTAGAAGCAGCTCGAGCAGTCCGCCGACAGCCGACGGGTTCCGGACTAGGACCTACGTGCCCAGCTCTCAAAGCTAATCCTTTTCCCAAAGTTACGGATATATTTTGCCGACTTCCGTTGCCTACATTGTTCCAGCGACTAGAGGCTATTCACATTGGAGACCAGACGTGGTTCTGAGTACGATCGGGCATGGACGACACTCGGTCCTCCAAATTTTCAAGGGCCACCGGGGGCGAATAGGGCAACACACGACATGCGGTGCTCTTCCAGCCGCTCGACCCTACCTCCAACTGAGTCGTTTCCTGGGTGGGCAGGATGTTAAACAAAAAAGATAACTCTTCTTGAGGCCCTCGCCGACGTCTCCAGACTTCCTAATGTTGTCGTCAATCGCCACATCCCGATTTAGGAATTTTAACCTGATTCCCTTTCGGAGTACGCATGAAACTCACTATTTTTCGGGGTTCCCCCGACCTTTAGGATCAACTAACCCATGTGCAAGTGTTGTTCACATAGAATCATTCCCCTCTTCGGCCTTCAAAGTTCTCATTTGAATATTTGCTACTACCACCCAGATCTGCACTGACGGCCGCTCTGCCCAGGCTCACGCCCAAGGTTTTGCAGTGACCACTGCGCCCTCCTACTCATCGGGGCCTGGCACTTTCCTCGTCGGCTGGGTATAGGTCGCGCGCTTAAACGCCATCCATTTTCAGGGCTAGTTGATTTGGCAGGTGAGTTGTTACACACTCATTAGCAGATTTTGACTTCCATTACCACTGTCCTACTATCTTAATCGACCAACACCCTTTGTGGGATCTAGGTTAGCGCATAGTTTGGCACCGTAACCTGGCTTCCGGTTCATCCTGCATCGCCAGTTCTGCTTACCAAAAATGGCCCATTTGTAGATCTTGATCCCGTGGCACGGCTCAACAAAGTAGCCACTCCGTCCTGCCTATTTAAAGTTTGAGAATAGGTCAAGGGTGTTGTGCCCCTGATGCCTCTAATATTGGCTTTACCCGATTGAACTCGCACGCGAGCTCCAACTATCCTAAGGGGAACTTCGGAGGGAACCAGCTACTAGATGGTTCGAATAATCTTTTGCCCTTATACCCAAGTCATACAAACGATTCACACGTTAGTATCGCTGCGGGACTCCACCAGAGTTTCCTCTGGCTTTGCCTCGCTCAGGCATAGTTCACCATCTTTCGGGTCCCGACAGGTATGCTCAGACTCGAACCCTTCATAGAAGATCAAGGTCGGTCGGCGTTGCACCCCTTAAGGGGATCCCACCAATCAGCTTCCTTACTCCATACGAGTTTACTTTCCCATTGACTCGCACACATGTCAGACTCTTTGGTCCGTGTTCCAAGATGGGTCGAATGGGGAGCCCACAGGCTAGCGTCTGGAGCGTAGATACCAAAGCACGCCAGAGGCACGCGCTGCCTACCACAATCAAGGACACAATGTTCCACGATCATATCCAAAGCCCGAACTTTGCCCCCCCTCCCCAATCCACACTTGTCCACACCTCGAGTCGATCGTCAGACCGGGTCAACACCATTCGACATCCGACCGCAGCGCATTGTCGTCCCCTATCAGCTTCCCTCCCAAAAATTTCAAGCACTTTTTTACTCTCTTTTCAAAGTCGTTTTCATCTTTCCCTTGCGGTACTTTTTTGCTACCGATCTCTCGCCCGTATTTAGCCTTGGGCGGAATTCACCGTGCGATTTGTACTGCATTCCCAAACAACCCAACTCATAGATAGTGCCTCGTGGTGCGACAGTGTTCGGGCACAACGGTGCTCTTACCCTCTCTGGCGCCCCCTTCCAGGGGACTTGGGCCAGGTCTACCACTGAGGACGCTTCTCCAGACTATAATTCGGACGGCGTAGCCGCTCGGTTCTAAGGTAGGGCGCTTCCTTGTTCACTTGCTGTTACTAGGAGAATCCTTGTAAGTTTATTTTCCTCCGCTTATTGATATGCTTAAACTCAGCGGGTAGTCTTTCCTGACTTGTGGTGCCGGTCGGAGCACCTAAGCGCGATAAGGGTCAGCGAGCCCAAACGTGCGACAGCTTGGATCCATGACATTACGAGAGTTGAGTTTCAACCACCACTTGTCGTTACGTCCATCGTTGTGGACTTTCATTTAGGCCAACCGCACGCTTAAGGAGCACGGGAGGCCAGTATCCTCCCCACGACACCGCTTCGACCATGAGAATGGTGCGGTGTGTGGGGGAGATGCAATGCGTGATGCCCAGGAAGACATGCGCTCTGCCTGATGGCTTCAGGCGCAACTTGCATTCAAAGAATCGATGGTTCACGAGATTCTGCTATTCACACCAAGTATCGCATTTCGCTACGTCCTTCATCGATGCAAGAGCCGAGATATCCGTTGTTGAGAGTCCTTTGTGTTTCAAAAGAAGCATAAGTCCCCCTCGCACGCCGCAAATGGGGTGCGAGGGGTAGGCTTTCAACTTAGTATTCCTTGATGCTTTCCATGTCGGGGTTCGTTAATCATCTGCCATGCCCGCAAGCGCACATGCTAGGGATTGGGGGAGCCTTGTAGATGGAGGTCGAAGCGCCCCAACCTCGCTGTTCCTCAGTGTTTAAACAGGTCCGCGGGTCATTTTGCTTTGCAGGTTTTGACAATGATCGTTCCGCAGGTTCACCTACCGAAACTTGTTACGACTTCTACTTCCTCTAAATGATAATGTTCAATGGACTTCTCGTGACGTCGTGGGCAGCGAACCGCCCACATCACCGCAATCCAAAAATTTCATAAGATCATTCAATCGGTAGGAGCTACGGGCGGTGTGTACAAAGGGCAGGGACGTAGTCAGCGCGAACTGATGAATCCCGCTTACTAGGAATTCCTCGTTGATGACCAACAATTGCAATGATTTATCCCCATCACGATGAAATTTCAAAGATTACCTAGGCATGTCGGCTAAGGCTATAAACTCATTGAATACATCAGTGTAGCGCACGTCCAGACCAGAATATCTAAGGGTTTCACAGACCTGTTATTGCCTCAAACTTTCGCGGCCTAAAAGGCCGTAGTCTATCTAAGAAGCTGGCCGCGAAGGGATACCTTTGCATATCTAGTTAGCAGGTTGAGATCTCATTCGTTAACAAAATTAACCGGACAAATCACTCCACTAACTAAGAACGGCCTTGCACCACCACCCATAGAATCAACAAAAAGCTCTCAGTCTGTCAATCCTTACTATGTCTGGACCTGGTATGTTTCCCCGTGTTGAGTCAAATTAAGCCGCAGGCTCTACTCCTGGTGGTGCCCTTCCATCAATTCCTATAAGTTTTAGCCTTGGGACCATACTCCCCATGGAAACCAAAAACTTTGATTTCTCATAAAGTGCCGGCGGAGTCCTTAAAGCAACATCTGTCGATCCCTAGTTGGCATCGTTTATGGTTGAGACTAGGACCATATCTAATTTTCTTGGAGCCCCCATCTTTCATTCTTTATTAATGGAAACATCCTTGGAAAATTCTTTCACAGTTGTTCGTCTTTCATAAATCCAAGAATTTCACCTCTGACTATGAAATACGAATGCCCCCGACTGTCCCTGTTAATCATTACTCCAAACCTGAAGGCCAACGTAATAGAACCGAAATCCTATAATGTTATCCCATGCTAATGTATACAGAGCGTAGGCTTGCTTTGAGCACTATAATTTCTTCAAAGTAACAATGTCAGATGCACGGCCTGGCCAATTAAGTCCAGGATCGCATAGCCAGTAGAAGTGACGAGATGAATAGTGCACACCTAAAGCGGACCAGTCGGCTCATCCCAAAGTCCAACTACAAGCTTTTTAACTGCAACAACTTAAATATATGATATTGGAGCTGGAATTACCGCGGCTGCTGGCACCAGACTTGCAATCCAATGGATCCTCGTTAAGGGATTTAGATTGCACTCATTCCAATTACCAGACTCAGAGAGCCCGATATTGTTATTTATTGTCACTACCTCCCCATGTCAAGATTGGGTAATTTGCACGCCTGCTGCCTTCCTTTGATGTGGTAGCCGTTTCTCAAGCTCCCTCTCCGGAATCGAACTCTAATTCTCCATCACCCGTCACCACCATGGTACGCCACTATCCTACCATCGAAAGTTGATAGGGTAGAGATTTTAATGATGTGTCATCGGCACGATGGCCGTGTGATCCGTCGAGTTATCATGAATCATCGCAGTAACAAGCAAAGCTCGCATCGAACTTTTATCTAATAAATGCATCCCTTCCTGAAGTTGGGGTTTGTTGCACATATTAGCTCTAGAATTACTACGGTTATCCAAGTAGTAGACACCATCAAACAAACTATAACTGATTTCATGAGCCATTCGCAGTTTCACATTCTAAATTTGTTCATACTTATACATGCATGGCTTAATCTTTGAGACAAGCATATGACTACTGGCAGGATCAACGAGGTAGCATTTCTTATTGACGCCAGCATTGCAGGAGCATGGCTGACCCAAAGAGCACGGCCAAGTCCAAGACGAGCACGGCCATCATTCGTAAGGGGCATTTTTTTGGGCATATAGGAGCCAATGAAGACCCCGTGCCCATTGCGTTTACCGAATCCAAGAGTCCGAGCATACTAGTCATGTACTAAACCATCGCAAGGCGAAGAAAGGACAACTTTGGACATAAATGAAACTTTTGGTTCACCCCGCACGTCAAACGTGAGTGGCAAAAGGCAACCGGTTGTGCTTGATAATGCCTTGGCATTAGGTATGCAACACAAAAAATCAACGCCGAAAAAGTCTAATTTGCGCTTGTGGCTTGACTGAGATGGCATGCGGGCTAAGACATCACTACTGTAGCAGGGATCCAACGTAGCTACACAAGCCGAACACCACTCATTTGTTGCACGTGCACTTGCCTCGCCGATACAAGCCAATAACAGCACCAACACGCGATGCACAGCCATGTATTGTTGCCTATGCCAATGTTGCAAAGCCAAGACAAGCCCCACGAAGCACGAATAGGGGGTTGAAGCAATACCAGACACAACCCGCAACAATTTATGGCAATTAGCAATTTACTGAGCTTTGCCCCATGCACACGGCACATTTCAGTGCTACTTTCATGATGTGTTGCCGTTCCATTGTAAAAAGCCATTAGCCGTCTTGAGCGATGTCGCCTCCCGATGTTATGCCAGACACAAGTCGCAACAACCGATGACAATCAGCAACTTAGAAAGCTTTGCCCCATGCACTTTGCCCATTGCATTTCTATTTGCACGTTGCTTTGCCTTTCCATTGCTAAAAGCCATCATCCACCACGAGCGTCGTGGCCTCCCGATGTTAGACACAAACAGCAACAACCGATGGCAATTAGAAATTTAGTAAGCTTTTCCCCATGTGCACAACACCTTTCGGCGCTACTTTCACTGCCGTTCCATTGCAAAAAAAGCCATCAGCAGTCATAAGCGATGTCGCTTCCCGATGTTAGACACAACCAGTAACAACCAATGGCAATCGGCAACTTACTGATCTTTGCCCCATGCACTTTGCCCGTTGTGGTGGTACATGCACGATGCATTGCTATTTCATTGCTAAAAGCCATCAACCACCACGAGCGATGTCGCCTCCCGATGTTATGCCAGATACAACCAGCAATAACCGATGGCAAACAACAACTTAGTAAGCTTCGCCCCATGCACTTTTCCCCTTGAGGTGATACTTGCACGTTGCTTTGCCGTTCTATTGCTAAAAGCCATCAGCCGCAACGAGCGTTGTCGCCTCCCGATGTTAGACACAACCAACAATGACCTATGGCAATCGACAACTTAGTAAGCTTTGCCCCATGTACATCGCCCCTTGCGGTGCTACTAGAACATTGATTTGTTGTTCCATTGCTATAATCCATTGGCCGCCACGAGCATTTTTGCCTCCCAATGTTGCCCGCAACAACCGATGGCAATGGACAACTTAGTAAGCTTCGCCCCATGCACTTTTCCCCTTTAAGTTCCATGGCCACGCCCTACCATTGCCTACCATGTTCTGCCACGTCCTGAACCATTCCACGGACATGCCCTGCCATGGCCTACCACATCCTGAACCGTGCCATGGCAACGCCCTGCCATGGCCTGCCACATCCTAACCATGGCTATGGCCATGCCCTGCCATGGCCTACTATGTCCTGATACGTGCCATGGCCATGCCGTACCATGACCTGCTACGTGCTGACACGTGCCACGGCCACGCCCTGCCATGGCCTACCTCATCCTGCCACGTCCTGACCCGTGCCATGGCACCGCCATGCCATGGCCTGCCACGTCCTGACCATGGCTATGGCAATGCCCTGCCATGGCCTAAAACGTCCTAATACGTGCCATGGCCACTCCATACCATGGCCTGCCATGTCCTGTCACGTCCTGACCCGAGAGATGGCCTACCACGTCCTGACACATGCCATGGCCACGCCCTACCATGGCCTGCCACATCCTGACCCATGCCATGGCCACGCCCTGCCAAGGCCTGCCATCTCCTGCCACGTCCTGACCCATGCCACAACCATGCCCTGCCATGACCTGCCACATCCGGACCCATCCCATGACCCCGCCCTACCATGGCTTGCCACGTCCTGCCACGTCCAGACATGTGCCATAGCCATGCCCTACCATAGCCTGCCACGTCCTGACCATGGCCATGGCCATGCCCTACCATGGCCTGCCACGTCCTGACCCGTGCCATGGCCACACCTTTCCATAGTCTGCCATGGCCTGCCATATCCTGACCCGTGCCATGGCCACGCCCTGCCATGGCCTGCCACGACCTGACCCGTGCCATGGCCATGCCTTGCCATGGCCTACCACGTCCTGAACCAGTGCCATGGCCTACCACATCCTGACCCGTGCCACGGCCACGCCCTGCCATGGCCTGCCAAGGAATGCCACATCCTGCCACGTCCTGAACTGCGCCATGGCCTGCACATCCTGACCCGTTCCATGGCCACGCCCTACCATTGCCTACCACGTTCTGCCACGCCTTGACCCATGCCATGGACATGCCCCGCCAAGGCCTGCCATGTCCTTACCCATGCCATGGCAATGCCGTGCCATGGCCTGCCACGTCCTGACCATGGCTATGGCCACACCCTGCCATGGCCTGCTACGTCCTGATATGTGCCATGGTCATGCCCTACCATGGCCTGCTACATCCTGACACGTGCCACGGCCATGCCTTGCCATGGCCTACCTCATCCTACCACGTCCTGACCAGTGGAATGGCCACGCCCTGCCATGGCCTGCGACGTCCTGACGATAGCTGTGGCCACGCCCTGCCATGGCCTACAACGTCCTGATACGTGCCATGGCCACTCCCTACCATGGCCTGTTACATTCTGACACGTGCCACAGCCACGCCTTGCCATGGCCTACCTCATCCTGCCACATCCTGACCCATTCCATGGCCACGCCCTACCATGGCCTGCCATGTCTTGACCATGGCCATGGACACACCTTACCATGGTCTGCCATGTCGTGAACCATGCCATAGCGATGACCTGCCATGGCCTGCCATGTCCTGTCAAGTCCTGACTCGTGCCATGGCCTGCCATGTCCTGACACGTGCCATGGCTACGCCCTACAATGGCCTGCCACGTCCTGACCCATGCCATGGCCACGCCCTGCCATGGCTTGCCATGTCCTGCCACGTCCAGACCCGTGCCATGGCCATGCCCTGCCATGACCTGCCACGTCCTGACCTCTGCCATAACCACGCCCTGCCATGGCCTGCCACGTCTTGCCACGTCCAGACCCGTGCCATGGCCTGCCACATCCAGACCCGTATCATGGCCACGCCCTGCTATGGCCTCCCACGTCCTGCCATATCCTAACCCATGCCATGGCCATGCCTTGACATGGCCTGCCACGTCCTGAACAGTGCCATGGCCACGCCCTGCCATGGCTTGCCACGTTCAACCACGTCCTGACCCGTGCCATCGCCACGCTCTGCCATGGCCTGCCACGTCGTAACTTATTCCATGGCCACGCCCTACCATGGCTTGCCACATCATGAACTGTGTCATGGCCACGCTGATAATAGGTGAATTTGACTATATTTATGCCCTAAATAATCACGCTTTATTGTTGTTTTGATATTCTTTATGATGACAAAATGCTTTTATTAGTGTTCTTAGTGTGTTATAGCTACACTTGAGCTAATTAAGACTAAAAGAGCAAGTTTTGGAGTCAAAAGATAGTGAAAAGGCCAAAGGGTGGTACAAGTCAAGAACTTATGTTTATAATAGCCGGGAAGGTGTGATTCTGAGCTATATGAATGTTATGGAATGAATTTAATTGATTTGGAGCTTTGAAGTCTGAGTAAAAGCTCAAGGAATTAAGCCGGGATCGAGTTCGGGGGTCAAATTTGATAGTGTAGTATAAGCGAAGAATCGATGAGGCATATTGCGCACTGTCTAGTAAATTGGATATAACGTTTCGCTCAGAATTCTATTTTGACTCCATAATATATGGTTGGAAAGCTAACGCAAAGGGCTACAACTGTCCCGTTTTGAGTTCTTCGAAATTACCAACGGAACAGGGGTAAAACTCGTGGTTTCTCCTCGACCACAGTGGAACAGTGGAAAAACAGGCCTGCAGAAGATTTTTGAAGATTCAGAGAATTGTTCTGTCCGCGGTTCGTCCGAGACAGCGGAAGAACTGCGGAAGGTGCCGAAAATATTATTCCTAGTTGTGTACAAATTCAGTTTTTAAGCCCTAATCCCTTTATATAAACCCCTAGTTCGCCCAATAGAGGCAAGTTGTCTATTTTTCACTACTTTTGCAAGACAATTAGTAAGAGAGAACTCTCTCAACTCATTCCTTTATTTTATATCAAGTATTTATTGACGAATTCAATTATTATTCTTGTTTCTTTGAGCATGAGTAGCTAAATCCTTTTCTAAGGTTTTGATGGAACCTATTGAGTGATGAACTTCTCGTTTATGCGATTACAAATTGTTAGCTAGATTTCTAGTTGTTAAACTTCATTCTTATTGTAGTTAATTAGTAGGATCCTCAATTAGCTGTGCCTATTTAGTGTGCATAACTTCGAAAAGAGTGCATATTTAGGTATATTGTTGAACAACATCACACCTATGTTATTGGAGGAATCTATAACTTTAGGCATAAAGACGGGGTTAGGAATAACAAAGTTTTGGGTGCAATCTTAAGTGAACTATTCAAATTAAGCTAGCTAGGGTAGCTCGGGAGAGTGCACTAGTAAATTATTGTAATTGCTCGGGAGAGGGTTACGATACAAATAACATTCATGATTGATAAAATATATTGACAATTTGTATGAGCATAACGAGAAGGGATTCCATCAATAGGGGAAATCAATACCTTAGTCCTTCTCCATATTATTTTACTCAATATTCAATTCTTTCTTTTAAAGCCTTTTTAATTCTTGCAAAGGTAGTTAGTCGAAATTCACATAAACACATACTCGAATTTTTGGGAACTTGATTCAAAAGTACTCTTGGGTTGTGAAAGTTGTGATTGGTAGGTTAATTCACTGTGGGATCACTCTTGGACTTATTAGACCAGGTTATATTGACTACGATCGTTGCTTGGACGTGAATCAATTTTGGCGCTGTTGCCGGGGAGTTAACGGAATTATCAATTGCATTGACAGAACTTCAAGATTCTTATATAGTCAGGTTCTTTCTACACTTTACATTGAATATTTTGACGGTTATTGATTTGGGTACTCATGTGCATGCCTAGAAAATCTGCAAGGACTGGAGAACTAATTGAAGGACTCTCAGACCCCGAGCAAACTTTCCGGGCACGTAATATGGCAACAAACTAATTCAGCAATCTCAACAACCAATCAAACTAGACTTCAACATGGGTGACATAAACGAACCAAACCAGCAAGCCGGGTTAAATATGCAATAGGCGCAGGAGGCACAGGTAGGTGCACTATATGACTGGGCACAACCCACATCGGATAATTTGACAACTACCATTGTTGTGCCAGCAATTCAAGCTGAGTCTTTTCAGATTACTAACAACACGCTACACTTGTTGCAAAACAAGGGATTATTCTCTGGGTCTCATGTTGAAGATCCACAGCAGCACCTGAAGAACTTTCTCTCGATATGCAAGACACAGAGGCAACCGAATGTGACTCCGGAAGCCATCAGACTATTGCTCTTTCCGTTCTCAGTTACTGGGGCTGCACAGGTATGGCTAAAGTCACTCCCCATAAACTCTATTGCAACTTGGGATCAGTTAGTCAAGCAATTCCACAGCAAGTTTCATCCACCTAACAAGACAGCTCAGCAAATTGATGAGATTGTGAGCTTCAAGCAAAAACCAATGGGGACATTACATGAAACTTGGTGCAGATTCAAGGGTATGCTTGTTATGTGTCCTCACCATGGGATTCCTGAGCTGATATCGGGTCAAAGGTTCTACATGGGACTTTCAGACTATATGAAGAATATTGTAGATGCTTCAGGTGGTGGGGCTTTTCTGAGAAAGACTTGGAGAGAGGGCCAAAATTTGCTAGACAAAATGGCTCAAAATTCTGGGTGGACAACCAAGAATGCTCCTATCACTCCAATTGTACACTCTATACCTCTGAATCCATCCAACACTCTAGAGGAGAACGTGGCAACTTTATTGACACAAATGAGCATCCTGACAAAGAAGGTGGAAAAATTAGGGGTTAAGCAGCAAGTTCATATTGTAGACACTACCAATGGTGGTTTATGCACATCTTGCATTAGCCAACCCATAGGTAATCCATGGGCTGCATACCAAGAACATCATCATCAGCATAAAGACATGAATTATGTGGCTAACTATGGAGGGCAGCGACAAGGTAACTAGAGTTGGGGTCAGCAGGCTCCACAGGAGTATAGGCCTCCTCAGCCACAATATAATGCAGCAGGTATGAGGCCACCACACAACATGGCTCCATATCCTAGACCTCAGAAGTTCAGCAATCAGCAACAGGGATATCATCCACCTCCACCACAACATAGGGGTAGACATGACGATGGGTTAGCAAGGTTGGAAGCTATGATGCAGCAGGTAATTTGGTCAAATGCCAAAACAAAAGAAAGAATAGATGCACATGATGCAACAATCAAAAATATGGAAGTACAGATGGGCCAGATTGCTATGTCACTTAACAATCGTCCTCAAGGGACATTGCCTGCAGATACACACACAAACCTAAAATACCAAGTCCCAAAGCAGCTGATGGCAGTAACTTTGAGAAGTGGTAGGGATCTTGATGCTGAGAAAGAAGAAGAGAAAAGCAACACAAATGTTGAGACACACACTCCAATGGCCATTGAACTGGACGAGTCCACATGGTTGACAGAAGTTACAGTCCAGCCAGTCGCTGAAAACAAAGAGGAGCAGCAGGGAATGGACAAATTGGCTGAAAAGGTAAAGCAGCAGGTTGAAGAGAAAGTGATAGAGAAGGAAAAGTCCCAAGTCATTGGGAAGAAGAGGCCTCCTCCACCATTCCCTCAAAGGTTGGCCAAACACCAAAAAAAAGAGCAATACAAAAAGTTCTTTGAGATGCTCAAGCAAATCCAGGTAAACATTCCTTTAATTGAAGCTTCAAAAGAAATTCCTGGGTATGCTAAGATGATGAAAGATTTGATGTCGCGGAAATTTGATTTCCAAGACTTGGCCACCATAGCCCTTACCTAGACTTGTAGTGCAGTGGTCTCCAGACCCATTGCTGAGAAGCTATCTGATCCCGGTAGCTTCACTATCCCATGCACTATAGGAAATTATGCCTTTGCAAAGGCATTGTGTGATTTGGTGGCGAGCATTAATCTCATGCCATTCATTATTTATAAGAGGCTAGGCATTGGGAGAGCCAGCCTACCTCTATGTTATTACAACTTGCTGACAGGATGGTTAAACGTCCATTTGGTATTTTAGATGATGTGCTTATCCAGGTAGGAAAGTTCGTGTTTCCCGCCGATTTTGTGATTCTTGATTGCAAGGTGGACAAGGAAATTCCTATAGTCTTAGGAAGACCATTCCTAGCCACCGGGAAAGCTCTAATTGATTGTGAAACTGGGGAACTGAAGATGAGGTTGAATGATGAGGAGATCATATTCAATGTGCAAACATCCTTGAGGCGCCCTAGTGAGTTCGCGAATTGCTCTCTTATTGAGGCGATTGATGTGATAGTGGAGATAGATGATGCAGAGTTGACCATTGCAGATCCACTTCAAGCATGCCTGATGAACATGGAAGAGGTAAATGGTGAAAGTTTAGCAGAATGGGTACTATCTCTGGAAAGCAAGGAGTTTTGTGAGAGAGCTTGAATTCGAGTCTCTACATTTAGAGAAAAGAGAGACCCCTCCTGCAAAGCTATCCATAGAAGAGCCACCAAAGCTTGATTTTAAACCACTACCATCTCATCTCAGGTTAAATTTCTAGGTCCTAACTCCACTTTACCTGTTCTTACTTCATCTGGTTTGCTAGATGTGCAGGCTCAAAAGCTATTACAAGTACTCAAGGAATGTAAAGCTGCTAATGGTTGGACCATGGCAGACATAAAGGGGATCATCCTTGCATACTGCATGCACAAAATTCTCCGGGAAGAGGGGCACAAACCTTCTAGGAAACGCAAAAGAAGGCTGAACCCGAATATGAAGGATAGGGTAAAAAAGAAAGTGATAAAGTGGCTAGACATGGGGTAGATCCCAGGTATGTTTTCTCAACCTTCTGTGCTATACATGTATTATTATGCCATGAGGACATGGCATGATTTTAAGTGTGGGGTGGGAGACTTATCTTGTATTGTATATTGTATATAGTAGATGTAGCTGTAAATTATATTAGCTGGCTTGGCCCGATGATGGACACTTGGCGACGGGTTTCTTAAGGGTCTAAGTCGGAATAAAAACACAAAAAAAAATCAGAAATTTTGAAAAAATACAAAAATATGAGTAGAGGACTCTTCCTTATGACGGGCTATTTAGGACAAGTTCTCTTCCAAAAGTCTAAGTGTGGGGTGAAGGGAAATTGAAAAAGGGAAAATCAAGAATGAATGGTAGAAAATAGTGAATTGACCAAAATAATGTAAAGTTGTTGCAAATCAATGAGAAAACAAATGAGAAAAAGAGCTATATCAATATATATATATATATATATATATATATATATATATATATATATATATATATATATATATATATATATATATATATATATATATATATATATATATATATATGAAAATTAGGAAGGCAGTTACACCAACAAAAGAAAAGTGGGGATTAAAAGTTAATAAAGGTGAAGGAATATTTAGGGGAGACATAAGGAAGAAAACTAAAAGGGAAGTTATGAAAAGGAAAAGAAAAATGCTTAGGGAGGTTAGTGATGAGTTGGTATTTTACTGACTAATCTTGTCTTTAAATCGATACTTTTGCTATGTTTGAGAAATAAAATCGTGTATTTGATGCCATTTACTTCTATTTTACTGGTGGTATGTGATTTAGAAGTAATGGTGAAGAAACCAAGCGAAAACAAGGCAAAAATGAGCTAAAATGGACAAATAATCTGCCTAGGTGAAATACTATTCGCGAACGCGATGGTTCAATAACCCAAGCTATGTGAATGCGATGATCAACGGCGCGAACGAGATGCAGGATGAAAAGGATCTTCGCGAACGCGACGCACGAACGCGATGTTCAACGACAGGAACCTTCGCGAACGCGAAGGTATGTACGCGAACGCGTTGACCAAAAACTCCTACTCATTGCGAACGTGAAGGTAGGAATGCGGACACGATGAACAAATCTGGCGAGAAGACTGGGCAGTTCTATAATTTTACATTTTCTACCCCAAATCAATTATATACTCGCCCAAACAGCCACGGGAGACATCTCTCTGCATCTCTCATTATTTTCTTATCTTTGGCATCTTGGACATATTTTTGGCTTAGAGAGAACAAGTTTGAAGGCTAGGGTTTTGCACACACACTTGGGTCTTGAAGATTAAAGCTTGTGGTTAAGGATTTCTTACCCATTTATGTTTATTTGTTCATTTCCTTGCTTTGTATTGTATATCTAAGTGTGTAGTATTTATTTCCAACACTTGAAACTTGTTTATGGGAATATTCATATTTAAAGTGTGGATTAAATACCTTGTTGTGCTTATGTATTGAATGATTATTGTATATTTATGAAGTGTGTTATTGTTACTTTAATTATTCTTGTTCTTTAATGTTTCCAAAGAGAATAGCTAACTCTAGGACTCGCCCATTTACTTTGAATTAATTTTGGGAAAGATAATTCGGAGTTGGGAAAGATTAATTAACAAGAACTTGAGGCATTAACCCTCACTTTATAGATTCGACCTAGGGATAGGATTGAACTACTTGTAGCCCATTGGGTGTGCTTAATCTTCTAATTGTGATTAAGTATAATTCAATTAAGAAGTCTTGCTAGTCTTCGGAAGAAGCTAATTAAGAATTATTATCCGTGGCTAATAAACATAAACTCGCTCATATTTGTAAAATCGTGAAATACATTGGATCGTTACTTGAGTGTAATTCCTGATGCATTCATACTTGTAGCCATTGATCATTTTATTTGCTTTCTAGGTTAGTTTACATTTCCGCTTTTAGATATAGAAATCTTTTCAACCCAAAATCTTAAGTGTTTGGCTTAGCGCGACTAGCGATACTTTTCTTGCATTCCTAATCGCCTACATATTGTTCTCTGTGGGATTCGACCCTGACTCATAGTTGGGTAAATATATTGCGTACGACCGTGTCTATTGCTTTTTAGCGGTGGAATTGGACGTTGCCAAAAATGGTGCCATTGCCGGGGACAGGAGGAAGCTTATGACCATGACAGGTTTCTATCTGCAGCATGCGAGCAAAAATACGATGAACTGATATCCAAAAGAATTGTTCGAGAAAAAGGAATAAATTTGGAAATGGTTGAGGAGAAAATGACCGAGTTCTATGCACGCTTTATCGAGAATGGCTGGATGTGTTTAGCTGAGCCGCCTATCAATGCCAACCACACGGTTATTTTGGAATTCTGTGCAAATGTCACACGAACTAATTTGCAGGGTGTGTTGGTAACTACTGTGCAGGATGTGGAAGTTCCTTTCAAATCTCAAGTGATCAATGCTGTTTATGACCTCCCCAATGTTGACAATGAGGTTTACAAAGAGAGAGCAAGAGCATGGGGCAACCAGTGGCTAATAGACAGGCTACACGGCGGAGTCACTCTAAAGAAGCTAACATTGCAGAAGAGGGTGGACTCTCATGATTTTACAGCGGAATCAAAAACATGGCTTTCCATCATTTGTTCCAGAGTGTCACCTTCCACAAATGACACTGATGTAACAATGGATAGAGCTCTCATGATTGCTGCTCTCATCGAGGGATTGCCTGTGAATGTGGGGGAGCATATTGTTCGAGAAATTGAGGAAGCTGCTAATGGTAGGTCTAAGAGTCTATTCTTTCCCTGTTTGATCACCAGGTTGTGCTATGATGCAGTGGTACTTAAACGCACCAAAGATGTTGAGAAGGGTCCCGGCAAGCCAATGATCCATCCTTTACTAAAAAGGGGACCAAGCGATAAGCAGAAAAAGAGGAGCATTAGTGTAGCCTCCACTTCATTCGGGCAGTTCACGGAGATCACCACTGACCCTACCGGATCGTTTGACCCTGTGGGACCCCTCCAGTCTGGACCACAAACTATGAGAGATCTGTCTAGCCAGATTTATGGGGTTGTTGCACATGTTAGGCAGCTGATAGCTGGCCTTCCCACTGGCCCATCTGGGGCAAGCACATCTGGGACGAGCACCTCTGCGGGAGCTAAAGCCCCACCAACCCTGGAAGATATGGCCAAGAATCAAAAAGAGATGACAACACAAATGGAGGCCATGTACACCATGCTAGAAAACATGTGTCGCAGGCTGGGAAAGATAGAAAAGCGGCAAAGAAAATTCAAAGAGCATGAGAAGAAGAAGAGCAAGCTGCTTTCTAAGATAATGCAGAAGCTGAGCACACTTTGTGGTTCACAGGACTCGGATGATGATGATGATCATGCAGAAATGGAGCTTAAATTTCCCACCACATCCAGTTCTGATTGATGCAGTATTCAGGGAGCACTCTCCACCATTTTACTTTATCATCTTTATTGTTGCATTGGGGACAATGCAACATCTTTAGTTGGGGGTGGCTTATTGTATAACTGTTCTTCTTGTATAACTGGTTTTTTGGCGGATTGGTATAGTAGTTATTTTCACGATGTTTCTAGTATATTCTTATGTTATGTGTTATATTAGTTTGTTTATATGTGTTTGTTTTTCATGTTGTTATTAGTATATTTTCATGTGACATGTGATATTAGTATGTTTAGTTACATAATTTTTTATTAGCTTCCTAATTTATTTTATGTTGTTATGTTATATGATAGTGACAATATCCTTGGTTTTCTTTATACCACGGTTCTTTTTCCAAGGATGCCAATTTTCTTCTTGAACCGGGTAAAATTTTTGTTGACTTTTCCCGATGATGGATGGATTGACAACTTTCTTAAGGGAATTAGTCTTGTAAGTAGGAGTAGCTTTTGTTGAAATTAGAAAAATAAATGGTTTGGAGTTAGGATTTGTGTCCATTGGCCTAGTCGTGGCTCGCTTGGTACCAACACACTTAAACCTCGGCATATGAATTTTAGTTGTTGAAAAAGAAAAATGATTGAAGTAATGATGTCATGACTTTTAGACTCAACTTTTGGCTTTTTAATTCACTAAATAGCTTCTTTTATGTTATATGTGACCTCTTTGAGTCATTTATTTCAATTGGATTTTGGATTTGTATTCCACTTGAGTTTTCATGTGCCATGTGTGGTGAGATTTATTTGTGAGTTCTTTTGTATTATTTGTGGTCTAGAACTTTCCCGAAATGTGCTTCAAAGCGAAATCATAGACTAACTTGGTTTGAAAAATGATATTAGGCCTTCCTTGGACCGCTAGCATGCCTTAAAAATTCCTACCCGTAAATATTTTCCCTAGTCAACCCATTTTGAGCCTTTAACCTTATTTTTTGGCAACCGTATTACAAGCTTAAATGCTTTGTTCTTAATTGATCTAGCTTTTGGCACCCTACCTCCCTAAGTACTTTGAAAGTATAAGCATAGGCTAAAAGCCTAAGTTTGGGGGTAAAGGTTGGAATTTGTGATATGTAAGTTGCTTGAAAATGGTGGAAGGTAGAACCAAAAAAAATTGAAAATAAAAGAAAAGAAAAGAAAAAAAAATTTTAAAAAAAAGAAAGGAAAAAAAAAAATATATATATATATATATAGAATAAAGTGATGAGAAATTGTGAAAAAAGGAAGACTAGGTGTGAAATGAAAAAGCGAAGAAAGGATGGAAAATACTTTTGAAGGAAGGAGGCTTTAATGGTAAATATTGTAGTGCTTTGGGAGGTTTTGAGTCACTTTAACCGAAATTTTGCCTTACCTTAACCAAAAGCCTAAACTACAACCCTTAAGTCCTAATTGATTTTGAACCAAGTTGTCTACATTAGTGGAGGAATACATGAAGGGCAAGCTTATGGTACTACTTGTATGCATTTGAACATCTTTTTGAGAGAGAGTGAATTCTTTCCATTTGATGTCCCATTTTTGTTTGAAATTAAGATTCATGAGTGTGGGATTCTCTCTTAAAGGTGAGGGCACATGAAGTTTGGGTTGTGGATTTAATCCCATCTTCAATTGGAAAGAATGGCCAAAGAAAGTTGATTGTGATAAAGAGGCAAATTTTGAAGGTTTAGTGTCATGACTTGGTTATTACTTTGATTTGCATTAGTGGTTGAGCACTTGAAGTACAATGAAATTTATGTGAAGTGCTTGATAATTCATATGCCTTGGAATAATTTTTGGTACCAATTGAAGTCATGCAATTGTGCTTAAAGTAGACTTTCTTTTTGGCTTGGTATTATGGAGATGCATTCTTGAGTTAACCACTTGGGAAGAGATTTTGTTCCTTTTGTTGCTTGAGGACAAGCAATAGTTCAAGTTTGGGGTGTGATGAGTTGGTATTTTACCGACTAATCTTGTCTTTAAATCGATACTTTTGCTATGTTTGAGCAATAAAATCGTGTATTTGATGCCATTTACTTCTATTTTATAGGTGGTATGTGACTTAGAAGTAATGGTGAAGAAACCAAGTGAAAACAAGGCAAAAATGAGCTAAAATGGACAAATAATCTGCCTAGGTGAAATACTCTTCGTGAACGCGATAGAGGTCTCGCGAACGCGACGGTTCAGTAATCCAAGCTACACGAACGAGATGATCAATGGCATGCCACGTCCTGCCACGTCCTGACGCGTGCCATGGCCATGCCGTACCATGTCCTGCCAAAGCATGCCACGTCTTGCCACGCCCTGACCGTTGCAATGGACATGCCCTACCATGGCCTGCACATCGTGACCCGTGCCATGGCCACGCCTTACCATGGCCTACCACGTTCAGCCACGTCCTGACCCGTGCCATGGACACGCCCTTCCATGGCCTGGGATGTCCTGGCCAGTGCCATGGCCACGGCCTGACATGGCATGCTACGTCCTGCCATGTCCTGAGCATAGCCATGGCCACGCCCTGCCATGGCCTGCCACGTCCTGACCCGTGCCATGGCCACACCCTGCCATGGCCTGCCACGTCTTGACCATGGCTATGGCCACGCCCTGCCATGGCCTGCTACGTCTTGATACGTGCAATGGCCACGACCTACCATGGCCTGCTACATCCTGACACATGCCATGGCCACGCCCTGCCATGGCCTACCTCATCCTGCCACGTCCTGACCCGTGCCATGGCCACGCCCTGCCATGGCCTGCCACGTCTTGACCATGGCCACAAGCCCTACCATGGCCTGCCACATCCTGACCCGTGCCATAGCGATACCCACCCACAGCCTGCCATGTCGTGTCACGTCCTGACACGTGCGATGGCCGGCCACGTCCTGATCCGTGCCATAGCCACGCTCTGCTAGGGCCTGCCACGTCCTAACCCCTACCATGGCTATGCCCTGCCATGGCCTGCCATGTCCTGCCACGTCCTGACCCGTGCCATGGCCACGCCCTGCCATGGCCTGCCACGTCCTGACCCATGCCATGACCACACCCTACCATGGTCTGCCACGTCCTGACCCGTGGCATGGCCACGCCCTACCATGGCCTTCCACGTCCGAACCATGGCCATGGCCACGGCCTGCCACGTCCTGACCCGTGTCATGGCCACACCATGCCATGATCTTCCATGGCCCGCCATGCCCTGACCCGTGCCATGGCCACGCCCTGCCATGACCTGCCACGTCCTGACCCGTGCCATGGCCATGCCCTACCATGACCTACCACGTCCTGACCCATGCCATGGCCACGCCCTGCCATGGCCTACCACGTCCTGACCTTTGCCATAGCCACGCCCTGCCATGGCCTGCCACGCCTTGACCATGGCCATGGACACGCCCTACCATGGCCTGCCACATCCTGACCCGTGCCATAGCGATACCTACCCATAGCATGCCATGTCGTGTCACGTCCTGACCCGTGCAATGGCCCGCCATGTCCTGACCCGTGCGATGGCCACGCCCTGCCATGGCCTGCCACGTCCTATCCCGTGCAATGGCTATGCCCTGCCATGGCCTGCCATGTCCTACCATGTCCTGACCCGTGCCATGGCCACGCCCTGCCACGTCCTGACCCATGCCATAACCACACCCTACCATGGCCTGCCACGTGCTGACCCGTGCCATGGCCATGCCCTGCCATGCCCTTCCACGTCCGGACCATGGCCATGGCCAAGGCCTACCACGTCCTGACCCGTGTCATGGCCACACCATGCCATGATCTTCCATGGCCCGCCATGCCCTGACCCGTGCCATGGCCACGCCCTGCCATGACCTGCCACGTCCTGACCCGTGCCATGGCCATGCCCTACCATGACCTACCACGTCCTGACCCATGCCATGACCACGCCCTGCCATGGCCTACCACGTCCAGACCGGTGCCATGGCCACGCCCTGCCATGGCCTGCCACGTCTTGACCATGGCCATGGATGTTACACCCCAAGTATTCATACGTGATAGTATGTCGTAAGTCAATTGATGTAAGCTCATAAACGAGATTATATTTGAATGCAAATAAAGTAAGTTAATCATGTTACTTTGGAGGTTACAAATACTTAAGTTCATGAATGACAAGTACCAAATGGGTTGGAAAGCTTAGTCGCTAAACAAATTGAAGAAAATAAGTTCCGTCGAAAATCGACAAGTTTTGAATGTTATGACATATTCTTTTGGTGTGAGACTAGGGTGATTAACATGATGAGGAGGTTAAGTTATGAGTTATTGTAGTCGTATTATAGTCGTGTGTTATTTTGTTTAAGTCAAACGAGTTATGGAAAAAAAGTTAGCAAAGGCCATCACAAGTTGCATTCATAATGCTGAAATTTAGGACAAATGTAGATGCACTTTTATCCAAATATACTTTGAATAAATGGATGATCTACATGTAAAATGGAAGATCTATGAGTCTAGTTTTCAACGCATTAAACCGTTCGTCAATACGACATCGGACTAGAAAGATATTCATGTTTTCGCGAGACCGCGCAAGCAGCTCCCAATGGGACCCACTAAGGCGGTGGTTGACCTACTTCAATTATTAAACGATTTGGACGCCTATTTTTCACTTATTGTCAACTCAACTTCGTCTCCAACCTTCTCCTAACCCTTATAAACAGATTCCACAAGGGTTTGAAGTGATTCCAAAGTGATTACACCATATTTCAACATCAAAACATAGTTCTAGTGAAGAACAACACCTCTTTGAGGTTATGTTGTCATTGAGGATTGTTATGGGCTGTATTTGGATGAAATTCCAAGTCGTTGCTGCTGTATAAGGTGAGTATATCAGCCTACTAATTGTGTTTAAGCTTTCTTGGATGTTGGTTAAGTTTTTAGGATGTTAAATTACAAGATAATACTTGGATTAGCTTAAGTCACTTCTATGGTGTTGTATTTCCATTGAGGGTTGTTGTAAGCTGTTTATAACTTGGATTTCGACTTGAAGTTGCTTTAGAAAGTATTTATATTGTGTTTTTTCATGTGCATAAGGTTATCTTGATGTTGATTAAGTTAAATGGATAGAGTAGACATGAACTAGTGAATAAAGCTACTAATTGAAGATAGTTGGAGTTGAGGATTGTTTCCTTTGTTATAAATATTTGGTATAAGGATGGAATCATTGATGAATGACTTCATAATCACGTTAATGATAGTTTTAAATTAATGTAATAAGTCTATAAGGGGTGATATGGGTTATACGGATTCCAACCGGAGCTTGCCGCTCGGCGTGAAGTAGTTGTGACTTGTTGTTGTTATATGGTGTCTTGTTATTGATATTTATAGGTTGCTGGACTTCCATGGCTGTTTTTGTTGTTGTTGTTGTTGGTATATGGTATTGGAGGAGGCCCTTGTTACAAGGGAGATGCTGCCCGGATTTACGTAGACGAGCTACTAGCTTAAGTTTCAGAATTAGCCTTTGCTCAACACTGATTTTGAATCTCTTTATGCCATGGTAGATTGAGTTGAGTTGTTTGAAGAGTTTCTTGAGGGGTATTAAGGACTCACCATGGTTAAGGTATGTTAAGGCATTTCCATCTTTCTTTTGGCATGATCTAATATGAAATAATTATGCTATTTCATAATGAATCTACTCCTAGCAACTAAGGTCGTCCATGTTGTTCTTTCCATACAAAGTTATTCTAAGAAAGTATGTATGATCCATAAGTCCTAGTGAAGTTCATATTGTATGTCCATAATGTTCTTACATCACTCGGAAAGGTTTAGAACGTGATTCCATGAGTCGAGCATGCATTCTATATATGTATCTATTTTACTCTACCGAGCCGCGCTATAGTCGGCCGGGTACGACACCCATTGCGCAACCACTGATCAGTTGGGTTTACCGAGCTCCACGTGGCCGGGTACGTTTTTACCGAGTCCTCTTTGAGGCCGGGTACGATATGATGATGATGATGCCCCCAGAGGAAAATATTTTTAAAGGTATATGTATATATATGTATTATGTATTTAATGTCTGTAGCCCCCAGAGACACTTAGATGTTCCAGGTTGTATTTCCTCCATCTCTCTTTACATTACTATTCTTGTTTATGCTTTCTTGCCTTACATACTCAGTACATTATTCGTACTGATGTCCCTTTTGCCTGGGGACGTTGTGTTTCATGCCCGCAGGTCCCGATTGATAGGTTGATTGTCCTCCTATTAGGCTATCAGCTCAGCGAAGGTGTTGGCGCACTCCACTTGCTTTGGAGTTGCCTATTTGGTCAGTATGCTTAAGATATGTATTGGGTGGTATAGTGGGGCCCTGCCCCGACCTTTATGATTTTATGTACTCTTAGAGGCTTGTAGACAGATGTCAGGTGTATGGATACTTGTATGGACTTGTCGGCCTATATTTTGAGTTTACAAATGGTCATGTCGGCCTTATAGGCCCGTGTGTCATATGTATAAGTTTGTATATCATGTTGGGTCATCATATGTTGAGTATTCCCTTATGTTTTATTCTTGTTATCTCATGGCGGGTTTTCTGGCTTATTTACACATAATAGTATAATAAGAAAGACATGTTACGTTGGTACTCGGTTAAGTAAGGTACCGGGTGCCCGTCGCGGCCCATCGGTTTGGGTCGTGACAAAAGTGGTATCAGAGCAGTTCTGTCCTAGGGGGTCTACAAGCCGTGTCTAGTAGAGTCTTGTTTATGGGTGTGTCGTGCACCACACTTATAAGCAGGAGGCTACAGGGCATTTAGGATTGTCACTCTTTCTTTTTACTCTAGATCGTGTGGTAGAGCCCACTTATAAGAATTCAAATCCGAATTTTTTTTGTTATTCGTAATAAGACGATACGTACATCCTGAAAGAAGGATTGGAAAGAAATATAGTTGTGGAAGAGCTGAATCAAAGGAACTGGATTTTGTATAATGCCTACGATAAGTAAATTTGAGGTCTTCAGCAGATCATGGGTGTAGTGAAAGGCGTAAGCCTCTTGATAAGGAGCCTTAAGCCAAGAATGCCTACCCACCTTTATGGTAAAAGACAATGAGAGATTAAAAAACTACAAGTTTTAACAAGCAAAAGAAGCAAGATAAAGAAGGGTACGAGGCGCCCAATTAATGATGGTTAACAGTGTTTATAATTGAGGCAGAGGAACATAAGGTTTTTGAGTTATATTCAATAGTAGCAGAGGTATATACAATTTCTCGCACCCATTCAAGATATTCCCTATGGGGGTTAATATAAGTAGTATAAGAAGATAGGATGGCGGAATTGTTTGTGTCAGTTGACATTTTTGAAGGATATTGCAAATGTGCTAACAGATCTCCTTGTGAGACACCCAGATGGTACACTTTAAAATAGCGTAGCCAGATTTGAGTACGACAAAGACATGCACCATAAGTCTTGAATTGAGACATATTACCTTAGTGTGGCTCATGTTCCTATTAAAGTGAGAGCATTAACCAACCTGAAGAGCCACTGGATGGACCAAATGGAAGCTAAAGGCAAAAGAATGTTTTGTTCGAGTGTTCAAAATAAAGTGATTGACAGAAATGTTAGCAAGAAAATAAGAAGAGAGTTAATGAAGCATTATGAGTAAGAGCTAATACACGAATGACAACAGTAGAAAAAAAATGACAATATTATAGAGTTTATAGTCAAGTGAAAGGAAATAAAAGAGGTGACAAGCCTTGAGACAACAAAAGAGTATAGGCCATAAGGTTATATCCTCATTTTGAGAAATAAGTTCGTGACGCCAACGCGACTACCAGAGGGGAGAGTTAATCCCTAGAGTAACAAAAATCAGTATGGACTATTAAATACGATAATCTAAATATGAATTAGGGACTGAATGATTGGAAAGTACTCGGCATCATGGGAATTTCAGATTTCATTCCAGCGGTAATAAAATGGACCACAGAAGAAGATTCACGATGAATGCAGAGAATAGTCATTATGGAGACGCTTCCCTAGAATAAACAATGTGAGCAAAGTTAACCTTAAGAGACTGTATGTTCCAGTTACGCTAAGTGACACCCTCGCGAGTAGGGAATTTTTCATCCTTGGTACAGCAGAATTGCCGCAAGGCAAGTAAGGATCATTGATGAGAAACAACGCCAAAGATGAAAAGGTAAAACATCTATAGGTAGATCCTCGTGGCTTTAGCTTTTAGTACACCCATAAAGGGGAGAATATGGTGTGATATGGCATTAAGTCAGAATTAAATGGTTCTAGTAACTATGAAATGGTAAAGGAAGAATGAGATAAATAAAAGTGGAATGAGATGGAACTTATCCAAATCATATAGATACGCTACCATTCAAGAATATTCTGCAAGCACGACATCAAGGAGAGGAAGTAAAGGTTCCTGCTCGAGTTGTTATTAATAAATAAGGAGCCAGTGCGAGACATAAGTTAAAACAAAGTAATTAACCTAAGAAAGATTATGAGGAATATTGATATGAGAATGGGCTAACGAGTAGTTAGTAATTGGTCATGAAGATCTCAGTTATGGCAAAATAGGAGGTTATAGACGAATCATCAGATCGTGTAAGATAAACGTAGTAGAACCCAATATGGAGAATTCAGTTTCGGAGAATATCATTTTGAGATATATATTCAAACAAAAGTCGAGGTAGTTAAAGGTACCGTATGAGTGTTTTGGGGATAAAAGAAAGAGCCACTGGAAAGGAAGTCAAAATATCAGTTCAAAAGCAACCATACAAGCACAGGGGCATGAACGCAAGCAACTATAGATGATTATAGGCAAGTAAGGACATCAAAAAGGTCCGTAATAAGGTCACAACTTTACGAGAGTCAAAGGTTATCCCTATGTACTATAATGAAAGACTAGCCGAGGAGATAATAAAGAAGGCTCCAACATAAGCACAACGACCTAAAGAGGAAATAGTCGTGTAACAACAATCTCGCAACAACATTGTAAGAATTCCAAAGGAAAGTGGCACCTACCATGGCTAATGAACGGGAAATAAGAGTTAAAAGTAATATTCAAAATCATGAGTAGTATAAAAACTTTGGCAAGTGTGGGCACTAATATAAGCTAAGTATGGACGCAACAAGGAAGCAGAAAAACATGGAAACGAAATATCTTACATTGAAAGAAAGATAATATGGAAAGAAAGAATTATTACACTCAAGATTTTGGAACATTATCCAGGCAGCATATCTATTAACAATCATACAGCCATAGAAGGCTCCGGTATAAGTTGAAATAAAGAATTGAACCCAGGGCATAAACAAAGGATTAAATTGTTAGAAGATTGTATCATGGATATTTCATAATGCCCATGGAAGGCTAAGGTGATAACTGGTACCATGAGCCTTCGATTGAGTAATGATCTGACAAATAAAAGAAAGGGGTCTCATGAATTGGACAAAATTAAAATATCCACGCAAGTTAAATCACATTGGGATACCGTGAGATACAGTTGTGAAAGTAGGGTATCGCCCCAGATGGATCAATCTGATCATTAAGATATCCCGTAATAAAACATGAATCCTAGAACCAATATTACATAAAAGGTTAAGTTATCAGGGGTGGATTATGGATCAAAATTGATATGAATCAACAATGGATGGACAAAATTCACAAAGTATGAGATGAGATTAGACTATCATTATTAAGATTTATAGTAATGAGGATGCATTAAAGGACTTAGATTTATACATATAGGACAAGCAGCGAATGAATAACCCGGAGCCGAGTGGCAGACCTCGTTAATAATAAATCGAAGTAAGAGTTATAATATAGTATGACCTACCTAGATATAGTAAAAACAAAAGCATAAAAACATGAGGATATGAAGCAAGGTATAGCAATAGTCGTAAGTTCGATAAAGTACCAAGCGAAGAACTTTCGTACAACTATAGATGCCTAGAGTGACAACTTGTCATAGTTCTGTATATGTCCACAAAATGATGTCTAAAGATTGGCTAAAGACCAAGAGGAAAAAGGAGAGAAGAGTTGCATAGACACACATACAAATACATGGTTGTACATGATGCATGACAGAAACATTTACGAGATTAAAAGAATTCCGACCACAGGTTGTGGTGTGAGAAAGAGGCCTAAAGAGGGGAATACCCTGGCCTTTGGAATTACTTACAAAATAGTTTCCTATATGTCAAGGAAAATATTCAAGTATTCATCAGAGCTAAAGGTTATGATATTGATAAATGCATTAGTCAACATTCGAGGACGAATGTTCCAAAGGGGGGAATGATGTTACACCCCAAGTTTTCACACGTGAGAGTATGTCGTAAGTCAATTGATGTAAGCTAATAAATGAGATTATATTTGAAAGCAAATAAAGTAAGTTAATTATGTTACTTTGGAGGTTACAAATACTTAAGATCTTCAATGACAAGTACCAAAAGGGTTGGAAAGCTTAGTCGCTAAACAAATTGAAGAAAATAAGTTCCGTCGAAAATCGACAAGTTTTGAATGTTATAACATATTCTTTTGGTGTGAGACTAGGGTGATTAACATGATGAAGAGGTTAAGTTATGAGTTATTGTAGTCGTATGATAGTCGTGTGTTATTATTTTTAAGTCAAACGAGTTATGGAACAAAAGTTAGCAAAGGCCATCACAAGTTGCATTCATCATATGCTGAAATTAAGGCCAAATGTAGATGCACTTTTCTCCAAATATACTTTGAATAAATGGATGATCTACATATAAAATGGAAGATCTAAGAGTCTAGTTTTCAACTCATTAAACCGTTCATCAATATGACATCGGAGTAGAAAGATATTCATGTTTTCGCGAGACCGCGCAAGCAGCTCCCAATGGGACACACTAAGGCGGTGGTTGACCTACTTCAATTATTAAACGATTTGGACGCCTATTTTTCACGTATTGTCAACTCAACTTCGTCTCCAACCTTCTCCTAACTCTTATAAACAGATTCCACAAGGGTTTGAACTGATTCCAAAGTGATTACACCATATTTCAACATCAAAACATAGTTCTAGTGAAGAACAACGAATTTTCATACGTGAGAGTATGTCAAAAGTCAATTGATGTAAGCTCATAAATGAGATTATATTTGAAAGCAAATAAAGTAAGTTAATCATGTTACTTTGGAGGTTACAAATACTTAAGATCATGAATGAAAAGTACCAAAAGGGTTGGAAAGCTTAGTCGCTAAACAAATTGAAGAAAATAAGTTCCGTCGAAAATCGACAAGTTTTGAATGTTATAACATATTCTTTTGGTGTGAGACTAGGCTGATTAACATGATTAGGAGGTTACGTTATGAGTTATTGTAGTCGTATGATAATCGTGTGTTATTTGTTTTAAGTCAAACTAGTTATGGAACAAAAGTTAGCAAAGACCATCACAAGTTGCATTCATAATATGCTGAAATTTAGGCCAAATGTAGATGCCCTTTTCTCCAAATATACTTTGAATAAATGGATGATATACATAAAAAATTGAAGATCTACGAGTCTATTTTTGAACGCATTAAACCGTTCTTCAATACGACATCGGAGTAGATAGATATTCATGTCTTCGCGAGACAGCGCAAGCAGCTCCCAATGGGACCCACTAAGGCGGTGGTTGACCTACTTCAATTATTAAACGATTTGGAAGGCCTATTATTCACTTATTGTAAACTAAACTTCGTCTCCAACCTTCTCCTAACCCTTATAAACAGATTCCACAAGGGTTTGAAGTGATTCCAAAGTGATTACACCATATTTCAACATCAAAACATAGTTCTAGTGAAGAACAACACCTCTTTGAGGTTATGTTGTCATTGAGGATTGTTATGGGCTGTATTTGGATGAACTTCCAAGTCGTTGCTGCTGTATAAGGTGAGTATATCAGCCTACTAATTGTGCTTAAGCTTTCTTGTATGTTGGTTAAGTTTTTAGGATGTTAAATTACAAGATAATACTTGGATTAGCTTAAGTCACTTCTATGGTGTTGTATTGCCATTGAGGGTTGTTGTAAGCTGTTTATAACTTGGATTTCGACTTGAATTTGCTTTAGCAAGTATGTATATTGTGTTCTTTCATGTGCTTAAGGTTATCTTGATGTTGATTAAGTTAAATGGATAGAGTAGACATGAACTAGTGAATAAAGCTACTAATTGAAGATAGTTGGAGTTGAGGATTGTTTCCTTTGTTATAAATATTTTGTATAAGGATGGAATCATTGATGAATGACTTCGTAATCACGTTAATGATAGTTTTAAATTAATGTAAGAAGTCTATAAGGGGTGATATGGGTTATAAGGATTCCAACCGGAGCTTGCTGCTCGTCGTGAAGTAGTTGTGACTTGTTGTTGTGATATGGTGTCTTGTTATTGATATTTATAGGTTGCTGGACTTCCATGGCTGTTGTTATTGTTGTTGTTGTTGTTGTTGTTTTTGTTGGTATATGGTATTGGAGGAGGCCCTTGTTACAAGGGAGATGCTGCCCGGATTTACGTAGACGAGCTACTAGCTTAACTTTCAGACTTAGCCTTTGCTCAACACTGATTTTGAATCTCTTTATGCCATGGTAGATTGAGTTGAGTTGTTTGAAGAGTTGCTTGAGAGGTATTAAGGACTCACCATGGTTAAGGTATGTTAAGGCATTTCCTTCTTTCTTTTGGCATGATCTAATATGAAATAAATATGCTATTTCATAATGAATCTACTCCTAGCAACTAAGATCATCCATGTTGTTCTTTCCATACAAAGTTATTCTAAGAAAGTATGTATGATCCATAAGTCCTAGTGAAGTTCATATTGTATGTCCATAATGTTCTTACATCACTCGGAAAGGTTTAGAACGTGATTCCATGAGTCGAGCATGCATTCTATATATGTATCTATTTTACTCTACCGAGCCGCGCTATAGTCGGTCGGGTACGGCACCTATTGTGCAACCACTGATCAGTTGGGTTTACCGAGCTCCACGTGGCCGGGTACGTTTGTACCGAGTCCTCTTTGAGGCCGGGTACGATATGATGATGATGATGCCCCCAGAGGCAAATATTTTTAAAGGTATATGTATATATATTTATTATGTATTTAATGTGAGTAGCCCCCAAAGACACTCAGATGTTCCAAATGTATTTCCTCCATCTCTCTTTACATTACTATTCTAGTTTATGCTTTCTTGCCTTACATACTCGGTACATTATTCGTACTGACATCCCTTTTGCCTGGGGACGCTGTGTTTCATGTCCGCAGGTCCCGATTGATAGGTTGATTGTCCTCCTATTAGGCTATCAGCTCAGCGAAGGTGTTGGTGCACTCCACTTGCTTCAGAGTTGCCTATTTGGTCAGTATGCATAAAATATGTATTGGTTGGTATAGTGGGGCCCTGCCCCGACCTTGATGATTTTATGTACTTTTAGAGGCTTGTAGACAGATGTCAGGTGTATGGATACTTGTATGGACTTGTCGGCCTATATTTTGAGTTTACAAATGGTCATGTCGGCCTTATAGGCCCGTGTGTCATATGTATAAGTTTGTATATCATGTTGGGTCATCATATGTTGAGTATTCCCTTATGTTTTATTCTTGTTATCTCATGGCGGGTTTTCTGGCTTATTTACTTATAATAGTATAATAAGAAAGATATGTTACGTTGGTACTCGGTTAAGTAAGGTACCGGGTGCCCGTCGCGGCCCATCGATTTGGGTCGTGACAATGGACACGCCCTACCATGGCCTGCCAAATCCTGACCCGTGCCATAGCGATGTCCTCCCACAGCCTGCCATGTCCTATCACGTCCTGACCCGTGCCATGGCCTGCCACGTCCTAACCCATGCCATGGCCACGCCCTGCCATAGCCTGCCACGTCCTGACTCGTGCCATGGCTATGCCCTGCCATGGTCTGCTGTGTCCTGCCACGTCCTGACCCGTGCCATGGCCACGCCCTTCCACGGCCTGCCACGTCCTGACCCATGCCATGACCACACCATACTATGGCCTGCCACGTCCTGACCCGTGCCGTGGCCACGCCCTGCCACTGCCTTCCACGTCCGGACCATAGCCATGGCCATCGCCTACCATGGCCTACCACGTCCTGACCCGTGCCATGGACACACCATGCGATGATCTTCCATGGCCCGCCACGCCCTGACCCATGCCATGGCCACGTCCTGCCATGGCCTGCCACGTCCTGCCACATCCTGACCCGTGCCATGGCCATGACCTGCCATGGCCTGCCACGTCTTGACCATGGCCATGGACACGCCCTACCATGGCCTGCCACATCCTGACCTGTGCCATAGCGATGCCCTCCCACAGCCTGCCATGTCCTGTCACGTCTTGACCCGTGCCATGGCCTGCCACGTCCTAACCCATGCCATGGCCACGCCCTACCATGGATTGCCACATCCTGACCCATGCCATGGCCACGCCCTGCCATGGCCTGCCATGTCCTGCCACGTCCTGCCACGTCCTGCCACGTTATGCCATGTTCTGCCACGTCCTGCCACGTCCTGACCCGTGCCATGGCCATGCCCTACCATGGCCTGCCACATCTTGACCATGGCCATGGACACGCCCTACCATGGCCTGCCACATCCAGACCCGTGCCACAGCGATACCCATCTACAGCCTGCCGTGTCGTGTCACGTCCTGACCCGTGCGATGGCCTGCCACATCCTGACCCGTGCCATGGCCACGCCCTGCCATGGCATGCCACGTCCTAACCCGTGCCATGGCTATGCCCTGCCATGGCTTGCCATGTCCTGCCACGTCCTGACACATGCCATGGCCACGCCCTGCCAAGTCCTAACCCATGCCATAACCACACCCTACCATGGCCTGCCACGTCCTGACCCGTGCCATGGCCACGCCCCGCCATGGCCTTCCACGTCCGGACCATGGCCATGGCCACGACCTTCCACGTCCTGACCCGTGCCATGGCCACACCATTCCATGATCTTCCATGGCCCGCCACGCCCTGACCCGTGCCATGGCGACGCCCTGCCATGACCTGCCACGTCCTGACCCATGTCCTGTGGCCACGTCCTGCAATGTCCTGACACGTCCCGACCCATGCCATGGCCACGCCCTGGCATGTCCTGCGATGTTCTGAAATGTGACATGACCATGTCTTGACACGTTCTGATTTGTCACATTCGCACATCCTGCCATGTCCTACGACATCCTAGGACTTGGCAGGGCGTGGCCATGGCATGTGTCAGGACGTGGCAGGCCATGGCCTACCGTGCCACAGCGATACCTTCCCATAGCCTGCCATGTCCTATCACGTCCTGACCCGTGCCATGGCCTGCCACGTCCTAACCCATGCCATGGCCACGCCCTGCCACGTCCTAACTCGTGCCATGGCTATGCCCTGCCATGGCCTACCGTGTCCTGCCACCTCCTGACTCGTGCCATGGCCACGCCCTGCCATGGCCTGCCACGTCCTGACCCATGCCATGACCACGCCTTACCATGGCCTGCCACGTCCTGACCCGTGCCATGGCCATGCCTTGCCATGGCCTTCCACGTCCGGACCATGGCCATGGCCATGGCCTACCATGGCCTGCCACGTCCTGACCCGTGCCATGGACACACCATGCCATGATCTTCCATGGCCCGCCACGCCCTGACCCATGCCATGGCCATGCCCTGCCATGACCAGCCACGTCCTGACCCGTGCCATGGCCATGCCCTGCCATGATCTACCACGTCCTGACCAATGCCATGGCCAAACCCTGCCATGGCCTGCCCGTCCTGACCCGTGCCATGGCCACGCCTAGCCATGGCCTGCCACGTCTTGACTATGGCCATGGACATGCCCTACCATGGCCTGCCACATCCTGACATGTGCCATAGCGATGCCCTCCCACATCCTGCCATGTCCTGTCACATCTTGACCCGTGCCATGGCCTGCCACGTCCTAACCCATGCCATGGCCATGCCCTGCCATGGCCTGCCATGTCCTGAACCATGCCATGGCCACACCCTGTCATGGCCTGCCATGTCCTGCCACGTCCTGACCCGTGTCATGGCCACGCCCTGCCATGGCCTGCCACGTCCTGACCCATGCCATGACCACGCCTTAACATTGCCTGCCACGTCCAACCACGTCCTGACCCGTGCCATGGCCACGCCCTACAATGTCCTGCCAAGGCATGCCACGTCTTGCCACGCCCTTACCCTTGCAATTCCATGCCCTACCATGGCCTACACATCCTGACCCATGCCATGGCCATGCCCTACCATGGCCTACCACGTTCAGCCACGTCCTGACCCGTGCCATAGACACACCCGTCCATGGCCTGGGATATCCTCACCCGTGCCATGGCCACGGCCTACCATGACATGCTACATCCTGCCATGTCCTGAGCATGACCATGGCCATGCCCTGCCATGACCTACCACGTCCTGACTCGTGCTATGGCGACGCCCTGCCGTGGCCTGCCACGTCCTGACCATGCCTACGGCCACGCCCTGCCATGGCCTGCTACGTCCTCATACGTGCCATGGCCACGCCGTACCATGGCCTGCTACATCCTGACACGTGCCACGGCCACGCCCTGAAATGGCCTACCTCATCCTGCCACGTCCTGACCCGTGCTATGGCCACGCCCTGCCATGGCATGCCACGTCTTGACCATGTCCATGGACACGCCCTACCATGGCCCGCCACATCCTGACCCGTGCCATAGCGATGCCCTCCCACAGTCTGCCATGTCCTGTCACGTCCTGACCCGTGCGATGGCCTGCCACGTCCTCACCCGTGCCATGGCCACGCCCTGCCATGGCCTGCCACGTCCTGACCCGTGCCATGGCCATGCCCTGCCATGGCCTGCCATATCCTGCCATGTCCTGACTTGTGCCATGGCCACGTCCTGCCATGGCCTGTGTCAGGCCCCGTAAAATTTTTGTGCATAAAACCTAGTAGCTGTGGTGTCATGGTCCGAATAATGTGTTAGGAATGCGTAGAATTAATTAGAGAATTAAGTTTTTCCGAAAAGTGTCCAATATGCGGTCAAGAATGCGACCGCAAACCTGACATGCGGACCGCATTCTTGCCGCAAAACGTTCCAGAGAGTTGCCCAAAATCGTGTCAATAATGCGGTCAAAATTGCGATCGCATAGTGAATCTGCGGTCCACTTTGCGACCGCAGATCAGGAATGCGGACCGCATAATGGTCGCATTCCGTAACAGAGCTGGAGTAATTTTTGAGGCCATTCTGCGGTCACTATGCGGACCGCATGTTGATTCTGCGGTCGCAAAGTGCACCGCAGATTTGCCCCGGTCCAGATTTTTGTAACATTTTGACCCGATCTCTTTTTTAATATAACACCTTTCTTCTTCATTTTATCCTATCATCTTACCAAAATTAGAGAGAGAAGAGAGGGTTTTTAGAGAGAGAAATCTTTCATCTTCAAAGATTGTTCCAACCACTTAATTCCAAGGGATCCTAGGGCAAGGATTCAACTTCCCCAATCTTTTCAAGGTAAAAACCCTAACCATTTTCTTTGATTTTTAGTTTTAAATTGGGTAAAGAGAGGTTTGCATATAATAGCTTTTGAAAATAGAATTTTCACACTCATGCATGATTATTGAACTTGATTTCTAGTAAAAAGAGGTGAGTAGAAGTAAGAGTTTTCAAGAACAAGGTTGGCAAGTGTAGGATATCTTGGGTAAGCATAAAGTAGGAAGAAAATTCATCACCAGGTATGTATGGCTAATTTTGATTCTTGTGAAATCGCATCTATGTGTGAAAATTGCTTGGTTAATGTTAATTTGACAAATTGTGTGAAATTCTCAAAGTTGTTGTTGAAATATGAGTGATGCGGTATAGAATATGAACCGAAAGTTAAATGAGAGTTGAATTGGGTAAAGAATTGTGAATAATACTTATGATGGCCTATATGGCACTTTGTGGAAAGGAAACGAAACACTCGAGAATTGGTTTATTGTGGAAAGAGATGAAACACTTGAATGGTGGAAAATTATTGAACATACTTGTGTGAATATTCTTGATTATGGAAATATTGTAACATGGTTGTGATATTGATTTGAAATATGATTGAGAACATGAAACAATGTGCAAGTTGCTTATTTGAACTTGTTGAAATTGTGTGTAGTACCTTATCTGCTGTTTGAAATTGTTGTGTTTTAAATTGTAAGGCGGGGTCGTGTTGCGCGCCGCAACGTGAGGAAATAAGGTGTGGGTTGGGGTGATAAGGGTGGCCGAGGTAATAAGGGTGGTCGGGGGTAATAAGGATGGAAAGCGATCGAAATCGCTATTGAAAATTGATATAAAAATTCAATGATATGAAATTGTGAAAGGAGACAGCAGGAGAGTTTGCAGCCTGGGGAGGCACTGATTGCCACTATGTTTGACTACTTGCAATTTATGTTGTTAATTGGTTGTTGTTATATTTGTTGACCTTGAATGTGCTTATGTTGAGGCTTATCTGAAATGAGAAAAAGGTGGAAAACATGGTTGGCTGGCTTGATTAGTTTTAATGTAATTTAATGGCTTGAGTTTACTTGGGACAAAGTTTGTCCATACATACCAGTACAATTCAAGTGTACCGACGTCCCTTTTGCCGGGGACGCTACATTCGTGTTATGATTGTAGGTGGATCAGTAGCAGGCACTTCAGCTCATCGGCAGTAGTATCCTTCTCCTTCCACTGCCCGTTTTGGTGAGCCCCTTTCTTCCTCGGGGCCTTGTGTGGTTCATGCCACTTCGGTTTAAATTTCATTTTGGTTTTGTAAGGTATAGCCGGAGCCTTGTTACCGGCAAGTATTGTATTTCCCTTTTTGTATCCTAGAGGCTCTGTAGACATGTAAACTGTGGGACTCCAGTATTATGTATACATTATGTTATGTCGGGCGTTGTAAAAATTGCAAACTTGTTAATGAATCACTCGTATGGTTTTATTTGTTTAATGTGAAATCATTCATGGTTAGTAAGATATTTGGTTAATGAGAAACAATCAACACAGGGGTAACGCGTGGGAATAAAAGGCACCCAGGTCCGCTTGACTGGGGCAACCCGGTCCGGCGCCGGTCATGTCCCTCGTTTTGGGGCGTGACAAACTTGGTATCAGAGCCTATGGTTTTTAATGTGTCCTAGGATGTCTCGGAGCCGTGTCTAGTAGTGCCCTTCTTATAGGTGTGTTGTCGACCACATCATATAAGTAGGGGGCTACACGGGCATTTAGGAATTTACCTATTTCTTTGCTAATCTATATCGTGCGGTAAAGTGCAATGTGGAAATATCTATGTCTAATTCGCGCCTTGTTCCCAAATTTTCAGAATATGGCACCTAAGAAGAAGGCTAGACTCGGCCTTAGGGCCAATGCCGGCCCAAGTGCAGTTGTTAATCATGTACCCGATGTCGTGGGAGAGAATGACCCACCAGTCCCAAATTTGCCTGGCCCATCTGTTCAAAACCCAAGTGTCCCTATTCCAGCTGCGGCAGAGGATGCCACCATTCCTCCTGCCGGTGTTCCTGACTCAGATACAGTTCCCGCTTCGGGCTCTGGTATCTCTAATGAAGAACTTAGGGGAGCCATCCATATGTTAACACAATTAGTGGCCGCCCAGGCCCAGAGATCCCATGATGCCCCTGCATCCTCCAGCGGACAGGGAGATTCCTTTGGCTCCAGAGTCCACCAGTTCTTGCGATTGGCCCCTCCAGAATTTTCAGGTACCGATCCAGAGGCTGACCCACAGGACTTCCTTGATGAGATATACAAGACCCTCAGAGTGATGAAGGCTACAGATATAGAGGGAGTAGAGTTAGCCTCTTACAGGCTGAAGGGAGCAGCATGTTCATGGTTCGAAATGTGGGAGGATTCCCGTGAGGAAGGGAGCCCTCCGGCCAGATGGCATGAGTTCGTGGATGCATTTATGGACCACTTCTTACCTGCTAAGGCAATGGCAGCCCATGCCACTGAGTTCGAGGTTCTCAAACAGGGGAGTATGAGTGTTTGGGAGTATCACATGGAGTTCGTAAGGTTGTCCAAGTACGCTCCTCATTTAGTGTCGACCATGGATGCCCGGGTTCGACGGTTTGTTCAGGGCCTTAGCCCTTTGGTAGTGAATGAGGCCGCCACAGCAGCTTTGCACTCGGACATGAACTATGGGAGGATTGTGGGGTTTGCTCAGGCCACAGAGGCCAGGAAATTGAAGATTCGTGCAGAAAGAGAAAGTAGCGGCAGGGCCCGGTCAATGGGTCATTCAGGGAGATCACTTCCAGGGAAAGGGTCATCAGGGCCATCCCAGTCATATGCTCAGTCCTCGCGAGTGCACCGCCATCCGTGCACAGTCATCAGCAGGGCAGTTACTCGAGACCCGGTTCGGACAGCAGGAGGTCTCGTCAGTCTGGTCGTCCTGGGTGAGATCCCAGCAGCAGGGGAGACCTACATGCCCCAAGTGTGGGAGATTTCATACAGAGACTTGCTACCTTGACCTTCTAGTGTGCTTTGGGTGCGGGGTGAGAGGTCACATTCAGCGGGACTGCCGTGCACCCCGTCAGGGTATAGGTAGGGGATCTGCTCAGTCATCCGGTTCTTCAGCTGCTACATCATCAGCGCGTACTCCAGCAGCAGCAGGGCGTGGTGCAGCTAGGGGTGGAGCTCGGGGTAGGGGTGGACCTAGCCGATTCTATGCATTGAGTGGCCGCCAAAATGCCGAGGCTTCTCCAGATGTTGTTACAGGTATCATGTCTGTTCAGGCTATTGATTGCTATGCCTTTATTGATCCAGGGTCCTCCTTGTCTTATGTTACTCCATTCGTTGCTTCAAGCTTTGGGATAGAACCCGAACAGCTTCATGAGCCGTTCTCTGTGTCGACTTAAATCGGCCTCACGAGTCTATAGGAATTGTGTTGTTACGGTGGGTGGTCGTGATACCACGGCCGATCTTATTGAGCTTGGGATGGTAGATTTTGATGTAATTATGGGGATGGATTGGCTCTATTCGTGCTTTGCCAAACTTGATTGTCGAACGAGAGTTATGAGGCTCGAGTTCCCTAACGAGCCAGTTGTTGAATGGAGAGGAAATGGTGTAGTGCCAAGGGGTAGGTTTATTTCCTACCTTAAGGCTTCGAAGATGATTAAGAAGGGGTGTATCTATCATTTGGTTCGGGTAACGGACACCACCTCAGAGGTGCCTACCCTCGAGTCCGTGCCAATTGTGAATGAATTTCCTGAAGTGTTTCCAGATGAGCTTCCAGGCATTCCGCCGGATAGGGAGATTGACTTTGGGATTGATGTATTGCCGAATACTCAGCCAATATCCATTCCACCATACAGAATGGCGCCAGCAGAGTTAAGAGAGTTAAAGGAGCAGCTGAGGGATTTATTAGAAAAAGGGTTCATACGACCGAGTGTATCACCATGGGGTGCTCCGCTTCTCTTTGTCAGAAAGAAGGATGGGTCACTTCGAATGTGTATTGATTATCGGCAGCTCAACAAAGTCACCATCAAGAATAAATATCCTTTGCCTCGAGTGGATGATCTGTTTGACCAATTGCGGGGAGCGAAGTTCTTCTCAAAGATTGATTTACGGTCTGGGTACCACCAGTTGAAAATCAGGGAGCAGGATATTCCTAAAACCGCCTTCCAGAACTCGTTATGGTCACTTCGAGTTTTTGGTCATGTCTTTTGGGCTAACCAATGCCCCAGCAGCTTTCATGGACCTTATGAATCGTGTTTTCAAGCCATTCCTAGATTCCTTTGTGATTGTATTCATTGACGACATCCTCATCTACTCTCGGAGCAGAGAAGATCATGCCGTTCACCTCAGAGCAGCATTGCGGACCCTTCATCAGCATCAATTGTATGCCAAGTTCTCAAAATGTGAGTTTTGGTTGGAGTCCGTAGCCTTTCTAGGGAATGTTATTTCCAGTGAGGGAATTATGGTGGATCCTCAGAAGATTGCGGCGGTGAAAGATTGGCCTAGACCCACGAACCCGACAGAGATTCGTAGCTTCTTGGGTTTGGCAGGGTACTATCGGAGATTTGTAGAGGGATTCTCAACCCTCGCTTCCCCATTGACAAAACTGACGCAGAAGGCAGTGAAGTTCCAGTGGTCCGATGCTTGTGAGAAAAGTTTCCAAGAA
The DNA here is from genome assembly GCA_032618575.1 of Nicotiana noctiflora. Classification (NCBI taxonomy): domain Eukaryota; kingdom Viridiplantae; phylum Streptophyta; class Magnoliopsida; order Solanales; family Solanaceae; genus Nicotiana; species Nicotiana noctiflora. The sequence goes on from JASVEL010012851.1 coordinate 113,330, forward strand.
TTGAAGTCAAGATTGACCTCGGCACCAGTATTGGCCTTGCCAGAAGGCACAGAGGGATTTGTGGTTTATTGTGATGCCTCCAGGGTTGGTTTGGGATGTGTATTGATGCAGCACGGGAAAGTCATATCTTACGCTTCCAAGGCAACTCAAGAATCACGAGAAGAATTATCCGACGCATGATTTTGGAGCTTGCAGCTATTGTGTTTGCTTTGAAAATATGGCGGCACTATCTTTATGGAGTGCATGTAGATGTGTTTTCAGACCACAAGAGCCTCCAGTATTTGTTCAAGCAGATGAGCTGAATCTGAGACAGCGGTGGTGGTTAGAACTACTCAAGGACTATGATATGGACATATTGTACCATCCATTGAAGGCAAATGTTGTAGCCGACGCTCTTAGTCGAAAGTCCATGGGTAGTTTGGCTCATTTGGGTGTGGAACAGAGACACCTGGCTCGAGAGGGTTACCAATTAGCCAGTTTGGGGGTTCGTATCTCGGCGTCAGACGAGGGGGATATTTTGGTGCATAATGGAGCAGAATCATCATTGGTCGCGGAAATCAAGGAAAAACAGTTCATGGATCCAGCATTGGTTCGGGTGAAGGAAGCAGTCATGAATAATAAGACCTCAGCATTTGTAATCAGCAGCGAAGATGGTGTATTGCGGTGTCAAGATAGGCTATGTGTTCCGGATGTGGACGAGCTTCGAGAAAGGGTAATGGCAGAGGCTCATATTTCCAGGTATTCGGTACACCCAGGTTCCACGAAAATGTATCATGACCTTAAGGAGATTTATTGGTGGAACGGTATGAAAAGAGATGTAGCAAGCTTTGTAGCTAAATGTCCGAACTGTCAACAAGTGAAGGCCGAGCATCAACGGCCCGGTGGATTAACTCGGCTTATAGAAATGCCAAGGTGGAAATGGGAGATGATCAATATGGATTTCGTGGTAGGGTTACCTCGCACTCAGCGTAAGTTCGACTCAATATGGGTGATAGTAGATCGACTCACCAAATCAGCCCACTTCCTGCCTGTCAAGTCCACTGATACTGCGGAGCAATATGCAAGATTGTACATCAAGGAGATAGTAAGGCTTCATGGCACTCCACTTTCTATCATCTCAGATCGCGGGGCTCAGTTCACAGCTAACTTTTGGAAGAAGTTTCAGCAAGGTTTGGGAACTCAGGTGAATCTCATCACAACTTTCCATCCGCAGACCGACGGTCAGGCCGAGCGGACCATTCGGACGCTTGAAGATATGTTGCGGGCTTGTGTCTTAGATTTTAAAGGTAATTGGGATGAACACTTGCCACTGATAGAATTTGCTTACAATAACAGCTATCATGCTAGCATTCAGATGGCCCCATTTGAGGCATTGTACGGGAGAAGATGTAGATCGCCAATCGGGTGGTTTGAGGTAGGTGAAGCGGAATTGCTAGGGCCGGATATGGTGTACGAAGCTATGGAAAAGGTCAAGGTTATTCAGGAGAGAATGAAAACAGCACAGAGTCGTCAAAAGTCCTATGCAGACGTTCGTCGAAGGGATTTGGAGTTTCAAGTCGATGATTGGGTGTTCTTGGGGGTATCTCCTATGAAGGGAGTCATGCGATTCGGAAAGAAAGGGAAATTGAGTCCTAGGTATGTCGGGCCATATCGAATCGTTCAAAAGATTGGTCAAGTTGCTTATAGGCTAGAGTTGCCTCCTGAGATGTCATCAGTGCATCCGGTATTCCATGTGTCCATGTTGAAGAAAGTGATTGGAGATCCATCCACCATCATGCCAGTCGAGGCTATAGAGGTTAATGAAGATTTGTCATATGAAGAAGTTCCGGTCGCCATTCTTGATAGGCAAGTCCGTAAGTTGAGAAATAAGGAAGTTGCCTCTGTTAAAGTATTGTGGCGAAGTCAACAAGTTGAGGGAGGCCACATGGGAAGCAGAAAAAGAGATGAAAGAAAAGTACCCCCATTTGTTTGATCAAGCCTAGAAGAAATTAGGTGACCCTCCTACTCTTAGTAATTGTCATCTTGTCTAAGTTGTTTCCCTCTTAGTATTAGTAAAGTCCCCTTCATTTTGTAATGAGTTAAATGTGTTGTTACCTTGGGTCAGTTGAATCGTTCTTGATAAATGAAAGCCTTATAAAGATTTACGTGTTAAATAAACAACTAATAGTAAGTGTAGATTGGTAATGATTTGTTAAGTGTACATGGTGTGTTAAAATGGTTAAATAAGGTAAGAATTCATTGAAGTGACTAGTTTATGTGCAATTGTAATAATGTGATAGAATATGTGCATTCGTTGAGGTAAGAAAGTGTATACCAGTTGTGAAAAGTGATGTATTTGTGTATTGTTGTTTGGTAATGTGTTTCGGGGGCCCTCTGACAGGTGGATATGCCCATAATACAAAGGAAACTCTGGCAAAATTTTTCTAAAATATAAGAGTTAGTCAAAATTTTGATGGTTGCATATCATGTCTTTCAAAACCAACTCATTTATTTCAAAATCCTCATTCGAGGACGAATGATCTTAAGGGGGAGGATGTAAGGCCCCGTAAAATTTTTGTGCATAAAACCTAGTAGTTGTGGTGTCATGGTCCGAATAATGTGTTAGGAATGCGTAGAATTAATTTTTCCGAAAAGTGTCAAATATGCGGTCAAGAATGCGACCGCAAACCTGACATGCGGACCGCATTCTTGCCGCAAAACGTTCCAGAGAGTTTCCCAAAATCGTGTCAATAATGTGGTCGAAATTGCGATCGCATAGTGAATCCGCGGTCCACTTTGCGACCGCAGATCAGGAATGCGGACCGCATAATGGTCGCATTCCGTAACAGAGCTGGAGTAATTTTTTAGGCCATTCTGCGGTCACTATGCGGACCGCATGTTGATTCTGCGGTCGCAAAGTGCACCGCAGATTTGCCCCGGTCAAGATTTTTGTAACATTTTGACCCGATCTCTTGTTTAATATAACACCTTTCTTCTTCATTTTATCATATCATCTTACCAAAATTAGAGAGAGAAGAGAGGGTTTTTAGAGAGAGAAATGTTTCATCTTCAAAAATTGTTCCAACCACTTAATTCCAAGGGATCCTAGGGCAAGGATTCAACTTCCCCAATCTTTTCAAGGTAAAAACCCTAACCATTTTCTTTGATTTTCAGTTTTAAATTGGGTAAAGAGAGGTTTGCATATAATAGCTTTTGAAAATAGAATTTTCACACTCATGCATGATTATTGAACTTGATTTCTAGTAAAAAGAGGTGAGTACAAGTAAGAGTCTTCAAGAACAAGGTTGGCAAGTGTAGGATATCTTGGGTAAGCATAAAGTAGGAAGAAAATTCATCACCAGGTATGTATGGCTAATTTTGATTCTTGTGAAATCGCCTATATGTGTGAAAATTGCTTGGTTAATGTTAATTTGACAAATTGTGTGAAATTCTCAAAGTTGTTGAAATATGAGTGATGCGGTATAGAATATGAACCGAAAGTTAAATGAGAGTTGAATTGGGTAAAGAATTGTGAATAATACTTATGATGGCCTATATGGCACTTTGTGGAAAGGAAAGGAAACACTCGAGAATTGGTTTATTATGGAAAGAGATGAAACACTTGAATGGTGGAAAATTATTGAACATACTTGTGTGAATATTCTTGATTATGGAAATATTGTAACATGGTTGTGATATTGATTTGAAATATGATTGAGAACATGAAACAATGTGCAAGTTGCTTATTTGAACTTGTTGAAATTGTGTGTAGTACCTTATCTGCTGTTTGAAATTGTTGTGTTTTAAACTGTAAGGCGGGGTCGTGTTGCGCGCCGCAACGTGAGGAAATAAGGTGTGGGTTGGGGTGATAAGGGTGGCCGAGGTAATAAGGGTGGTCGGGGGCAATAAGGATGGAAAGCGATCGAAATCGCTATTGAAAATTGATACAAAAATCAATGATGTGAAATTGTGAAAGGAGACAGCAGGAGAGTTTGCAACCTGGGGAGGCACCGATTGCCCCTATGTTTGACTACTTGCAATTTATGTTGTTAATTGGTTGTTGTTCTATTTGTTGACCTTGAATGTGCTTATGTTGAGGCTTATCTGAAATGAGAAAAAGGTGGAAAACATGGTTGGCTAGCTTGATTAGTTTTAATGTAATTTAATGGCTTGAGTTTACTTGGGACGAAGTTTGTCCATACATACCAGTACAATTCAAGTGTACTGACGTCCCTTTTTTCCGGGGGCGCTACATTCGTGTTATGATTGTAGGTGGATCAGTAGCAGGCACTTCAGCTCATCGGCAGTAGTATCCTTCTCCTTCCACTGCCCGTTTTGGTGAGCCTCTTTCTTCCTCGGGGCCTTGTGTGGTTCATGCCACTTCGGTTTAAATTTCATTTTGGTTTTGTAAGGTATAGCCGGAGCCTTGTTACCGGCAAGTATTGTATTTCCCTTTTTGTATCCTAGAGGCTCTGGTAGACATGTAAACTGTGGGACTCCAGTATTATGTATACATTATGTTATGTCGGGCATTGTAAAAATTACAAACTTGTTAATGAATCACTCGTATGGTTTTATTTGTTTAATGTGAAATCATTCATGGTTAGTAAGATATTTGGTTAATGAGAAACAATCAACACGGGGAGTAATGCGTGGGAATGAAAGGCACCCAGGTCCGCTTGACTTGGGCAACCCGGTCCGGCGCCGGTCATGTCCCTCGTTTTGGGACGTGACAGCCTGCCCCATCATGACCCGTGCCATGACCACGCCCTGCCACGTCCTGCCACGTCCTGCCACGTCCTGACCCGTGCCATGGCCATTGATGAGTTGGTATTTTACCATCTCATCTTGTCTTTAAATCAATACTTTTGCTATGTTTGAGCAATAAAATCATGTATTTAATGTTATTTACTTCTATTTTACAGGATTGAATGTGATTTAGAAGTAATGGTGAAGAAACCAAGTGAAAACAAGACAAAAAGGAGCTAAAATGGACAAATAATCTGCCCAGGTGAAATACTCTTCGCGAACGCGATAGAGGTAACGCGAACGCGATGGTTCATCAGAACAAGCTACGCGAACGCGTTTTATCCTGGCGCGAACGCGATGAAGGATTCAAAGAACCTTCGCGAACGCGACTGTGTTACACGCGAACGCGATGTTCAACTTCAGCAATCTTCGCGAATGCGAAGTCACGAACGCGAACGCATTGACCAAAAATCTTATATGCATCGCGAACGCGAATTTATGTACGCGGACGCGATGAACAAACCTGGCGTGAAATCTGGGCAGTTCTGTAATTTTACATTTTTGACCCAAAATCAATTATATACTCGTCCAAACAGAGATTGAGGAGATATCTCTGAATCTCTAATCAATTTCTAGATTCTTGAACATATTTTTACTTTTTGGTTAAGAGAGAAGGCTAGGGTTTTGCACACACACTTGGGTCTTGAAGATTAAAGCTTGTGGTTAAGGATTTCTTACCCATTTATATTTATTTCTTCATTTCTTTGCTTTGTATTGTATATCTAAGTGTGTAGTATTTATTTCCAACACTTGAATCTTGTTTATGGGAATATTCATATTTAAAGTGTGGATTAAATACCTTGTTGTGCTTATGTATTGAGTGATTTTTATATATTTATGAATTGAGTTATTGTTACTTTAATTATTCTTGTTCTTCAATATTTCCAAAGAGATTAGCTAACTCTAGGACTCGCCCATTTACTTTGAATTAATTTTGGAAAAGATAATTCGAAGTTGGGAAAGATTAATTAACAAGAACTTGAGGCGTTAACCTTCACTTTATAGATTCAACCTAGGGATAGGATTGAACTACTTGTAGCCTATCGGGTGCGCTTAATCTTCTAATTGTGATTAGGGATAATTCAATTAGGAAGTCTTGTTAGTCTTCGGAAGAAGCTAATTAAGAATTATTATCCGTGGCTAATTAACATAAACTCACTCATATTTGTAAAATCATGAAATACATTGGATCGTTACTTGAGTGTAATTCCCGATGCATTCATACTTGTAGCCATTGATCATTTTATTTGCTTTCTAGGTTAGTTTACATTTCCGCATTTAGATATAAACATTTTCCAAAACCCAAAATCTTAAGTGTTTGGCTTAGCGCGACTAGCGATAATTTTCTTGCATTCCTAATCGCCTACATATTGTTCTCTGTGGGATTCGACCCCGACTCATAGTTGGGTAAATATATTGCATACGACCGTGTCTATTGCTTTTTAGCGGTGGAAATGGACGTTATAAAAAATGGCGCCGTTGCTGGGGAACAATTTGGCGTAATTTAGGTTGTTTGAGAAGTAAGCGAAAGTGCTTTGGTCCAAACTTGTGAATATTTGTGTAATTATTTTTCTTACCTTGGGTCTATTTTTAGTGTTTGTTTCTTGTTTATTTTCTTAATTTAAAAAAAAAAAGGCATCATATAACGAAAATTGGTCGGATAATAGTTGTTCATATTTTGATGATCCTTGTCCTTATTGTGGAGGACCACACTCATGGCAAAATTGTTTAAATTCTCCCGGGGGTGGATTGTGCGCACAATTCCAAACCCATGAGTGGAGTATTTGTGATAAGTGTGGTTTCCAAAATGGTCATTGGGATGATTGTGCTTATTTTTTATTCCCTTCCCCAAGCCCCTACTATGATGGTTCTATTTGTTTTGATGAGAATTATAAGGGTATGGAGGTGGAAGAATTTGAGCATGGTCAAAATGGAGAATTCAAGCTCATGTTGGAGTGTTTACTTGAAGAAGGAAACAAGGAAGAAAATGCCTTGGAACATCTTTTGGAGACTAGTCTCCAAAATGGTTTAGCACTAGAAAGGTTACACTCACAAATGAATGAAATGATCAAAGCCTCGGAAGTAAATGAAAACCAAGAATCCTTCTTGGATGTTGAAAATGAAAATCCTTCCTTGGCAATTGATCAAAACCAAGAAGAATTCTCTAATCCCCAAAATGAGAGAAAATTGCTCATGTTGGAGGTCATTCTTGAAAATGAGGAGAAGCGCAACTTTGCACTTGAGGACTTGAAACAATGCATAAATTACAATGGTGAACACATCTGAACTTTGGAGGATCAAATGCAAATTTTGGTTAAGGCTAACTATGCCCAACAAATTTCGTGTGTGGATGAAAGCCAAGAAGAGTCCAATTCCGAGGAAGAGAGTGAGCTTTACTTTGAGGAGTCAAGAATTGAACATCCGCCAACCAACTCAATGAGTGTTGTTGATGCCGGCAAAAACATGGAATTGGAGTTAACCGGTGTAAATTTTAATGTGGTTGTTGTTGACTCTAATCCGGGGGAAAAAGAGAATGTCAACATAGAAGAATTGCAAAGTGTGGGCTTAAAGTCACATTCCAAACATTTTTCAACCTTGGAATTGTGTGGTGACACGGGAGTTGAACCACATGAATCAATGAAGGAATGCGAGGAGGAACAACTTTGGCCATACATTTTACGAGTTTGAGGAGGCAAGAAATCAAAACGACATTCCTCACTTGAAAGCCAAGAAGTGCAAAATGAAAATTTTAAGCATTGGCTCGAACATCCAATTACCACCCCCCATTGCTCGTGGTCATAAGCTTGATTCCAAGCTAGGGGCCCAATTCATATCATCCAAGTGGCGAGAAAAGTGGTAATGTTGTTTGTGTCGTGCCACGACATTAAATGCGGCGCTTGGTGGGAGGCAACCCATCGTTTTCAAAATTTTTAGTTGTTTTTCAAAATTTTTCATCATTTTTGAAGTTTTCTTTTTTGTAATATCTTAGAATAATATTTTTAACTAATCTGCCAAGTTTCAGATTTTTTTGGAGTTGATTTGAGTAGGTCGGGTTGTTCCGGAGTGCAAAAACCAGTAGCTGTCAGCACTGTGCAAGTGCAGAAAAGATTTCTTCAGCGCGTTCGCGTGAAGCACACGCGTTCGCGAAGCTTCAGAGTTTACAAAGCATCGCGTTCGCGTTTCTCCGTGTCGCGTTCGCGTGGACAAAAGAAAATATTTCAACGCGTTCGCGTAATCCATCTCGCGTCCGCATAATGCGTAAAAAAAAATCCTTCGCGAACGCGTAGTCACATCGCGAACGCGAAGAGTCAGGTTGGTAAAATGAAAATCCCGCTACTGGAATGGGATATTTCCCAAAATTTTTGCCCAAAAACTCCTAACCCTAACTCCTTTTCGGCCAAATTAAAAAGAAGTGCAAAATAGTTAGATTCTTCTTGAAATCTTCTCCATTGCCAAGGCATTTTGGACTTAAAATGGAATCAGAACATCAAGAAATGGCACCGGAACATGTGTTCGGGCCAGGACAAGAGGAAGCTTATGACCATAACAGGTTTCTATCTGCAGCGTGCGAGCGAAAATACGATGAACTGCTGTCCAAAACAATTGTTCGGGAAAGAGGAATAAATTTGGAAAAAGTGGAGGAGAAAATGCCCGAGTTCTATGCACGCTTCACGGAGAGCGGCTGGATGTGTTTTGCTGAGCCGCCTATCAACGCCAACCGCACGGTTGTTTTGGAATTCTATGCAAATGTTACACGAACTGATTTCCAGGGTGTGTTGGTAATTACTGTGCGAGGTGTGCAAGTTCCTTTCCACTCTCAAGTGATCAATGCTATTTATAACCTCCCCAATGTTGACAATGAGGTGTACAAAGAGAGAGCAAGAGCAGGGGGTAACCAGTGGCTAATAGACAGGCTGCACGGCGGAGTCACTCCAAAGTCGCTAACATTACAGAAGAGAGTGGACTCTCATGACTTTACAACGGAAGCAAAAACATGGCTTTCCATCATTTGTTCCAGAGTGTCACCTTCCACAAATGACACTGATGTAACAATGGATAGAGCTCTCATGATTGCTGCTCTCATCGAGGGATTGCCTGTGAATGTGGGGGAGCATATTGTTCGAGAAATTGAAGAAGCTGCTAATGGTAGGTCTAAGAGTCTATTCTTTCCCTCTTTGATCACCAGGTTGTGTTATGATGCAGGGGTACTTAAACGCCCCAATGATGTCGAGAAGGGCCCCGGCAAGCCAATGATCCATCCTTTACTAAAACGGGGGCCTAGCGACAAGCAGAAAAAGAGGCGCATTGATGTAGCCTCCCCTTCATTCGGGCAGTTCACGAAGATCACCACTGACCTTGCTGGATCCTTTGACCCTGTGGGACTCCTCCAGTCTGGACCACATACTATGAGACATCTGTCTAGTCAAATCTATGGGGTTGATGCACATGTTAGGCAGCTGATAGCTGGCCTTCCCACTGGCCCATCTGGAGCAAGCACATCTGGGACCAGCACCTCCGCAGGAGCTAAAGCCCCACCAAACCTGGAAGATATTGCTAAGAATCAAAAAGATATGATAGCTCAGATGGAGGCCATGAACACCAGGCTGGAAAACATGAGCCGCAGACAGGGAAAGATAGAAAAGCGGCAAAGGAAATTCAAGGAGCATGAGAAGAAGAAGAGCAAGCTGCTAAATAAGATATTGCAGAAGCTAGGCACACTTTGTGGTTCACAGGACTCGGATGATGATGATGATCATGCAGACATGGATCTTAAATTTCCCACCACATCCAGTTCTGATTGAGGCAGTATTCAGGGAGCACTTTCCACCATTTTTTTTACTTTATCATGTTTAGTTGCATTGGGGACAATGCAACATCTTTTGTTGGGGGTAGCTTCTTGTAGAACTGCTATAGTTATTTGTTTTTAGTGATAATTGGCAGATTAGTACTATCATTTTTTTTTTATTTTGTCATGTGTGGTATGAGTATAATGAAAGTAGTATGTTTATTACATGGTTTTCATTAGCTTCTTCATGTTTTTGTTGTTTATTTTCTTTATTTATTTTAATTTATTGTTGTATTTGATATTAGTGGCGATATCCTTGGTTTTCTTTCTACCACGGTTCTTTTTCCAAGGATGCTAATTTTTTTTCTTGAACCGGGTAAATTTTTGTTGACTTTTCCCGATGATGGATAGATTGACAGCTTTCTTAAGGGAATTAGTCTTGTAATTAGGAGTAGCTTTGGTTAAAATTAGAAAAATAATTGGTTTGGAGTTAGAATTTATGTCCATTGGCCTAGTTGTGATTTGCTTGGTACCAACATACTTAAACCTCGGCATATGAAGTATTACTTGTTGAAAAAGAGAAATGATTGAAGTAAAGATATCATGACTTTTAGACTCAACTTTTGGCTCTTTAATTCACTAAATAGCTTCCTTTATGCTATATGTGACCTCTTTGAGTCATTTGTTTCAATTGGATTTTGGATGTGTATTCCACTTGAGTTTTCATGTGCCATGTGTGGTGAGATTTATTTATGAATTCTTTTGTATTACTTGTGGTCTAGAACTTGCCCGGAATGTGCTTCAAGGCGAAATCATAGACTAACTTGGTTTGAAAAATGATATTAGGCCTTCCTTGGACCGCTAGCATGCCTAAAAAATTCCTACCCTTAATGATTTTCCCTAGTCAACCCATTTTGAGCCTTTAACCTTATTCTTTGGCAACCGTATTACAAGCTTTAACCATTTGTTCTTAATTAATCTAGCTTTTGGCACCCTACCTCCCTAAGTACTTTGAAAGTATAAGCATAGGCTAAAAGCCTAAGTTTGGGGGTGAAGGTTGGAAATTGTGATATGTAAGTTGTTTGAAAATGGAAGAAGGTAGAAAAAAAAAAAATATATATATATATATATATATATATATATATATATATATATATATATATATATATATATATATATGAATAATGTGATAAGAAATTGTGAAAAAGGGAAGACTAGGTGTAAAAAAAAAAAAAAAAAAAAAAAATAGCAAAGAAAGGATGGAAAATACTTTTGAAGGAAGGAGGCTTTAATTATAAATATTGTAGTGCTTTGGGAGGTTTTGGAGTCACTTTAACCGAAATTTTACCTTACCTTAACCAAAAGCCTAAACTACAACCCTTAAGTCCTAATTGATTTTTAACTAAGTTGTCTACATTAGTGGAGGAATACATGAAGGGCAAGCCTATAGTACTACTTGTATGCATTTGAACATCTTTTTGAGAGAGAGTGAATTCTTTCCATTTGATATCCCATTTTTGTTTGAAATTAAGATTCATGAGTGTGGGATTCTCTCTTAAATGTGAGGGCATATGAAATTTGGGTTGTGAATTTAATCTCATCTTCAATTGGAAAGAATGGCCAAAGAAAGTTGATTGTGATAGAGAGGCAAATTTTGAAGCTTTAGTGTCATGACTTGGTTGTTACTTTGATTTGCATTAGTGGTTGAGCACTTGAAGTACAATGAAGTTTATATGATGTGCTTGATAATTCATATGCCTTGGAATAATTGTTGGTACAAATCGAAGTCATGCGTTTGAGCTTAAAGTAGACTTTCTTTTTGGCTTGGTGTTATGGATATGCATTGTTCACTTAACTGCTTGTGAAGAGATTTTGTTTCCATTGTTGCTTGAGGACAAGCAATAGTTCAAGTTTGGGGGTGTGATGAGTTGGTATTTTACCATCTCATCTTGTCTTTAAATGAATACTTTTGCTATGTTTGAGCAATAAAATCATGTATTTAATGTTATTTACTTCTATTTTACAGGATTGAATGTGATTTAGAAGTAATGGTGAAGAAACCAAGTGAAAACAAGACAAAAAGGAGCTAAAATGGACAAATAATCTGCCCAGGTGAAATACTCTTCGCGAACGCGATAGAGGTAACACGAACGCGATGGTTCATCAGAACAAGCTACGCGAACGCGTTTTATCCTGGCGCGAACGCGATGAAGGATTCAAAGAACCTTCGCGAACGCGACTGTGTTACACGCGAACGCGATGTTCAACTTCAGCAATCTTCGCGAAGGCAAAGTCACGAACGCGAACGTGTTGACCAAAAATCTTATATGCATCGCGAACGCGAATTTATGTACGCGGACGCGATGAACAAACCTGGCGCGAAGTCTGGGCAGTTCTGTAATTTTACATTTTTGACCCAAAATCAATTATATACTCGTCCAAACAGAGATTGAGGAGATATCTCTGAATCTCTAATCAATTTCTAGATTCTTGAACATATTTTTACTCTTTGGTTAAGAGAGAAGGCTAGGGTTTTGCACACACACTTGGGTCTTGAAGATTAAAGCTTGTGGTTAAGGATTTCTTACCCATTTATATTTATTTCTTCATTTCCTTGCTTTGTATTGAATATCTAAGTGTGTAGTATTTATTTCCAACACTTGAATCTTGCTTATGGGAATATTCATATTTAAAGTGTGGATTAAATACCTTGTTGTGCTTATGTATTGAGTGATTTTTATATATTTATGAATTGAGTTATTGTTACTTTAATTATTCTTGTTCTTCAATATTTCCAAAGATATTAGCTAACTCTAGGACTCGCCCATTTACTTTGAATTAATTTTGGAAAATATAATTCGAAGTTGGGAAAGATTAATTAACAAGAACTTGAGGCGTTAACCTTCACTTTATAGATTCAACCTAGGGATAGGATTGAACTACTTGTAGCCTATCGGGTGCGCTTAATCTTCTAATTGTGATTAGGGATAATTCAATTAGGAAGTCTTGTTAGTCTTCGGAAGAAGCTAATTAAGAATTATTATCCGTGGCTAATTAACATAAACTCACTCATATTTGTAAAATCATGAAATACATTGGATCGTTACTTGAGTGTAATTCCCGATGCACTCATACTTGTAGCCATTGATCATTTTATTCGCTTTCTAGGTTAGTTTACATTTCCGCATTTAGATATAAACATTTTCCAAAACCCAAAATCTTAAGTGTTTGGCTTAGCGCGACTAGCGATAATTTTCTTGCATTCCTAATCGCCTACATATTGTTCTCTGTGGGATTCGACCCCGACTCATAGTTGGGTAAATATATTGCATACGACCGTGTCTATTGCTTTTTAGCGGTGGAAATGGACGTTATCAGCCATGCCCTGCCATGGCCTTCCACGTCCTAACCCATGCCATGACCACGCCCTGCCATGGCCTGCCGCGTCCTGCTACGTCCTGACCCGTGCCATGGCCACGACCTACCATGTCCTGCTAAGGCATGTCACGTCTTGCCATGCCCCGACCCTTATAATGGCCATGCCCTACCACGGCCTACACATCCTGACCCGTGGCATGGCCACGCCCTACCATGGCCTACCACATTCAGCCACGTCCTGACCCGTGCCATGGACACGCCCTTCTATGGCCTGGGATGTCCTGACCCGTGGCATGGCCACGGCCTGCCATGGCATGCTACGTCCTGCTATGTCCTGAGCATGGCCATGGCCATGCCCTGCCATGGCCTGCCACGTCCCGACCCGTGCCATGGCCACGCCCTGCCATGGCCTGCTACGTCCTAAACATGGCTATGGCCACACCCTACCATAGCATGCCACGTCCTGCCACGTCCTGACCTGTACCATGGCCACGCCCTACCATGCCCTGCCAAGGCATGCCACGTCTTGCCCCGCCCTGACCCTTGCAATGGCCATGCCCTACCATGGCCAGCACATCCTGACCCGTGCCATGGCCACAACTTACTATGGCCTACCACGTTCAGCCACGTCCTGACCCGTGCCATGGACACGCCCTTCCATGGCCTGGGATGTCCTCACCCGTGCCATGGCCAGGGCCTGCCATGTCATGCTACGTCCTGCCATGTCCTGAGCATGGCCATGGCCACGCCTTGCCATGTCTTACCACGTCCTGACCCATGCCATGGCCATGCCCTACCAAGGCCTACCATGTCCTTACCCGTGCCATGACCACGCCCTACCATGGCATGCCACGTCCTGCCACGTCCTGACCCGTGCCATGGCCACGCCGTACCATGTCCTGCCAAGGCATGCCACGTCTTGCCACGCCCTGACCGTTGCAATGGCCATGCCCTACCATGGCCTGTACATCCTGACCCGTGCCATGGCCACACCCTAACATGGCCTACCACGTTCAGCCACGTCCTGACCCGTGCCATGGACACGCCCATCCATGGCCTGGAATGTCCTGACCAGTGTTATGGCCACGGCCTGCCATGGCATGCTACGTCCTTCCTTGTCCTGAGCATGGCCATGGCCTCGCCCTGCCATGGCCTGCCACGTCCTGACCCGTGCCATGACCACACCCTGCCATGGCTTGCCACGCCTTGACCATGGCTATGGCCACGCCCTGCCATGGACTGCTACGTCCTAATATGTGCCATGGCCACACCCTACTATGCCCTGCTACATCCTGACACATGCCATGGCCACGCCCTACCATGGCCTACTACATCCTGACACGTGCCATGGCCACGCCCTGCCATGGCTTAACTCATCCTGCCACGTTCTGACGCGTGCCATGGCCACGCCCTGCCATGGCCTGCCACGTCTTGACCAGTGCCATGGCCACGCCCTGCCATGACCTACCAAGTCCTGACCTATGCCATGGCCACGTCCTGCCACGTCCTTACCCGTGCCATGGCCACGCCCTGCCATGGCCTGCCACGTGTTGACCATGGCCATGGACATGCCCTACCATAGCCTGCCATATCCTGACCTATGCCATAGCGATGCCCTCCCACAGCCTGCCATGTCTTGTCACGTCTTGACCCGTGCCATGGCTTGCCACGTCCTAACCCTTGCCGTGGCCACGCCTTGCCATGGCCTGCCACGTCCTGACCCGTGCCATGGCCACGCCCTACCATGGCCTGCCATGTCCTGTCACGTCCTGACATGTCCTGCCACGTCCTGACCCGTGCCATGGCCATGCCCTGCAATGTCCTGCCACGTCCTGACCCGTGCCATGACCACGCCTTGCCATGGCCTGCCACGTCCTGCCACGTCCTGACCCGTGCCATGGCCATGGCCTACAATGTCCTGCCAAGGCATGCCACGTCTTGCCATGCCCTTACCCTTGCAATGGCCATGCCCTACTATGGCCTGTACATCCTAACCCATGCCATGGCCACGCCCTACCATGGCCTACCACGTTCAGCCACGTCCTGACCCGTGCCATGGACACGCCCGTCCATCGCCTGGGATGTCCTCACCCATGCCATGGCCACGGCCTGCCATGGCATGCTACGTCCTGCCGTGTCCTGACCATGGCCATGGCCACGCCCTGCCATGACCTGCCACGTCCTGACCCGTGCTATGGCCACGCCCTGCAATGGCCTGCCAAGTGCTGAACATGGCTATGGCCATGCCCTTCCATGGCCTGCTACGTCATCATACGTGCCGTGGCCACGCCCTACCATGGCCTGCTACATCCTGACACGTGCCACGACCACGTCCTGCCATGGCCTACCTCATTCTGCCACGTCCTGACCCGTGCCGTGGCCACGCCCTGCCATGGTCTGCCACGTTTTGACCATGTCCATGGACACGCCCTACCATGGCCTGCCACATCCTGACCCGTGCCATAGCGATGCCCTCCCACAACCTGCCATGTCCTTTCACGTCCTGACCCATGCGATGGCCTGCTACGTCCTGACCCGTGCCATGGCCACGCCCTGCCATGGCTTGCCACGTCCTGACCCGTGCCATGACCACGCCCTGCCATGGCCTGCAACGTCCTGCCACGTCCTGACCTGTGCCATGGCCATGCCCTGCCATGGCCTTCCACGTCCTGACCCGTGCCATGGCCACGCCCTACAATGGCCTGCCACGTCCTGACCCATGCCATGACCACGCCCTGCCATGGCCTGCCACGTCCTGCCACGTCTTGACCCGTGCCATGGCCATGCCCTGCCATGGCCTTCCACGTTCTGACCCGTGCCATGGCCACTCCCTGCCATGGCCTGCCACGTCCTGACCCGTGCCATGGCAACACCTTGCCATGATCTTCCATGGCCTGCCACGCCCTGCCATGACCTGCCACGTCCTGACCTGTGCAATGGCCATGCCCTGCCATGACCTACCACGTCCTGACACGTGCCGTGGCCACACCCTGCCATGGCCTGCCACGTCCTGCCACGTCCTGACCCATGCCATGGCCACGCCCTGCCATGGCCTGCCACATCTTGACCATGGCCATGGACACGACCTACCATGGCCTGCCACATCCTGACCCATGCCATAGCGATGCCTACCCACAGCCTACCATTTCCTGTCAAGTCTTGACCCGTGCGATGGCCTGCCACGTCCTGACCCGTGCCATGGCCACGCCCTGCCATGGTGCCACGTCCTGACAAATCCTAACCCGTGCCATGGCCACGCCCTGCCATGGCCTGCCACGTCCTGACCCATGCCATGACCACAACCTCTTATGGCCTGCCACGTCCTGCCACGTCCTGACCCGTGCCATGGCCACGTCTTGCCATGGCTTGCCACGTCTTGACCCGTGCCATGTAAACACCTTTCCATGATCTTCCATGGCCTGCCACGCCCTAACCTGTTCCATGGCCATGCCCTGCCATGACCAGCCACGTCCTGACCCGTGCCATGGCCACGCCTTGCCATGACCTGCCATGTCCTGACCCGTGTCATGGCCACACCCTACCATGGCCTGCCACGTCCTACCACATCCAGACCCGTGCCATGGCCATGCCTTGCCATGGCCTACCACGTCCTGAACCCGTGCCATAGACTGCCACGTCCTAACCCGTGCCATGGCCACGCCCTGCCATGGCCTTAAAAGGAATGCCACGTCCTGCCACGTCCTGACCCGTGCC
Organism: Nicotiana noctiflora; assembly: GCA_032618575.1. NCBI lineage: Eukaryota > Viridiplantae > Streptophyta > Magnoliopsida > Solanales > Solanaceae > Nicotiana > Nicotiana noctiflora. Next base: position 129,996 of record JASVEL010012851.1, read on the forward strand.
ATGGCCTACATATCTTGGCCCGTTCCATGGCCATGCCCTACCATTGCCTACCACGTTCTGCCTCGTCCTAACACATGCCATGGACATTCCCTGCCATAGCCTGCCACGTCCTGACCCGTTGCATGGCAACGCCCTACCATGGCCTGCTACGTCCTGATACGTGCCATGGCCACACCCTACCATGGCCTGCTACGTCCTGACACGTGCCAGAGCCACGCCCTGCCATGGCCTACCTCATCATACCATGTCCTGACCCGTGCCATGGCCACGCCCTACCATGGCCTGTCACGTCTTGACCATGCCTATGGCCATGCCCTGCCATGGCGTACTATGTCCTGATACGTGCCATTGCCACTCCCTACCATGGCCTGCTACGTCCTGACACGTGCCACAGCCATGCCCTGCCATGGCCTACCTCATCCTGCCACGTCCTGGCCCATGCCATGGCCAAGCCCTGCCATGGCCTTCCATGTCCTGCTATGTCCTAACCCGTGCCAAGGCTACGCCCTGCCATGACCTGCCACATCCTGACCTGTGCCATGGCCATGCCCTGCCATGACCTACCACGTCCTGACACGTGCCGTGGCCACGCCCTGCCATGGCCTTCCACGGCCTACCATGTCCTGACCCGTGCCATGGCCACGCCCTACCATGGCCTGCCACGTCTTGACCATGGCCATGGACACGACCTTCCATGGCTGCCACATCCTGACACGACCTGCCATGGCCTGCCACGTCTTGACCATGGCCGTGGACACGACCTACCATCGCCTGCCACGCCCTGCCACGTCCTGACACGTCCTAACCCATGCCATGGCCACGCCCTGCCATGGCCTGACCCGTGCCATGACCACGCCCTGTCATAGCCTGCCACGTCCTGACCAGTGCCATGGCCACGTCTTGCCATGGCTTGCCACGTCTTGACCCGTGCCATGTAAACACCTTGCCATGATCTTCAATGGCCTACCACGCCCTAACCTATTCCATGGCCATGCCCTGCCATGACCAGCCACGTCCTGACCCGTGCCATGGCCACGCCTTGCCATGACCTACCATGTCCTGACCCGTGCCATGGCCACACCCTAGCATGGCCTGCCACGTTCTACCACATCCTGACCCGTGCCATGGCCATGCCTTTCCATGGCCTACCACATCCTGAACCTGTGCCATAGACTACCACGTCCTAACCTGTGCCATGGCCACGCCCTGCCATGGCCTTCCAAGGAATGCCACGTCCTGCCACGTCCTGACCCGTGCCATAGCCTACATATCTTGGCCCATTCCATGGCCATGCCCTACCATTTCCTGCCACGTTCTGCCACATCCTAACCCATTCCATGGACATTCCCTACCATGGCCTGCCACGTCCTGACCCGTTGCATGGCAACGGCCAACCATGGCCTTCTACGTCCTGATACATGCCATGGCCACACCCTACCATGGCTTGCTACGTCCTGACACGTGCTAGAGCCACGCCCTGCCATGGCCTACCTTATCCTACCACGTCCCGACCCGTGCCATGGCCACGCCTTACCATGGCCTGCCACGTCTTGACCATGGCTATGGCCACGCCCTGCCATGGTGTATTATGTCCTGATATGTGCCACTGCTACTCCCTACCATGGCCTGCTACGTCCTGACATGTGCCACGGCCACGCCCTGCCATCGCCTACATCATCCTGCCACGTCCTGGCCCATGCCATGGCCATACCTTGCCATGGCCTTCCATGTCCTGCTATGTCCTGACCCGTGCCAAGGCCACGCCTTGCCATGTCCTGCCATGTCTTAACCCGTGCCATGACCACGCCTTGCCATGGCCTGCCACGTCCTGACACGTGCCATGGCCACGCCTTGCCATGGCTTGCCACATCCTGACCATGGCCATGGCCATGCCCTGCCATGGCCTGCCATGTCATGACCCGTGCCATGGCTACACCTTGCCATGATCTTCCATGGCCTACCACGCCCTGACCCGTTCCATGGCCACGCCCTGCCATGACCTGCCACGTCCTGACCCGTGCCAAGGCCACGCCCTGCCATGACCTGCCACGTCCTAACTTGTGCCATGGCCATGCCCTGCGATGACCTGCCACGTCCTGATACGTGCCGTGGCCACGCCCTGCCATGGCCTGCCACGGCCTACCACGTCCTGACCCGTACCATGGTCACGCCCTGCCATGGCCTGCCACGTCTTTGACCATAGCCATGGACATGACCTACCATGGCTGCCACATCCTGACCTATTCCATTGCGATGCCCTCCCAGAGCCTGCCATGTCCTATCAAGTCCTGACCCGTGCAATGGCCTGCCACGTCCTGACCCGTGCCATGGCCACGCCCTGCCATGGCCTGCCACGTCCTAACCCATGCCATGGCCACGCCCTGCCATGGCCTGCCACGTCCTGACCCGTGCCATGACCACGCCCTGTTATGGCCTACCACGTCCTGCCACGTCCTGACCCGTGCCATGGCCACGTCTTGCCATGGCTTGCCACGTCTTGACCCGTGCCATGTAAACACCTTGCCATGATCTTCCATGGCCTTCCACGCCCTAACCTGTTCCATGGCCATGCCCTGCCATGACCAGCCACGTCCTGACCCATGCCATGGCCACGCCTTGCCATGACCTGCCATGTCCTGACCCGTGCCATGGCCACACCCTACCATGGCCTGCCACGTTCTACCACATCCTGACCCGTGCCCTGCCATGGCCTACCTTATCCTACCACGTCCTGAACCCGTGCCATAGACTGCCACGTCCTAACCCGTGCCATGGCCACACCCAGCCATGGCCTTCCAAGGAATGCCACGTCCTGCCACGACCTGACCCGTGCCATAGCCTACATATTTTGGCCCGTTCCATGGCCATGCCCTACCATTGCCTACCACGTTCTGCCACGTCCTAATCCATGCCATGGACATTCCCTACCAAGGCGTGCCACGTCCTGACCCGTTGCATGGCAACGCCCTACTATGTCCTTCTACGTCCTGATACGTGCCATGGCCACACCCTACCATGGCCTGCTACGTCCTGACACGTGCCGGAGCCACGCCCTGCCATGGCCTACCTCATCCTACCACGTCCTGACTCGTGCCATGGCCACGCCTTACTATGGCCTGCCACGTCTTGATCATGGCTATGGCCACGACCTGCCATGGCGTACTATGTCCTGATACGTGCCACTGCCACACCCTACCATGGCCTACTACGTCCTGACACATGCCACGGCCATGCCCTGCCATGGCCTACCTCATCCTGCCAAGTCCTGGCCCAAGCCATTGCCACACCCTGCCATGGCCTTCCATGTCCTGCTATGTCCTGACCCGTGCCAAGGCCACGCCTTGCCATGTCCTGCCATGTCTTGACCCGTGCCATGACAACGCGTTGCCATGGCATGCCACGTCCTGACTCGTGCCATGGCCACGCCTTGCCTAGGCTTGCCACGTCCTGACCATGGCCATGGCCATGCCCTACCATGGCCTGCCACGTCATGACCCATGCCATGGCCACACCTTGCCATGATCTTCCATGGCCTGCCACGCCCTGACCCGTGCCATGGCCACGCCCTGCCATGACCTGCCACGTCCTGACCCGTGCCATGGCCACCCCCTGCCATGACCTGCCACGTCCAAACACATGCCATGGCCACGCCCAGCCATGGCCTGCCACATCCTGCCACGTCCTGACCCGTGCCATGGCCATGCCTTGCCATGGCCTACCACGTCTGAACCCGTGCCATGGCCATGCCCTACCATAGCCTGCCAAGGAATGCCATGTCCCGCCACGTCTTGACCCGTGCCATGGCCTGCACATCCTGACCCGTTCCATGGCCACGCCCTACCATTGCCTACCACGTTCTGCCACGTCCTGACCCGTGCCATGGCCACGCCCTTCTATGGCCTGCTACATCCTGACACGTGCCATGGCCACGCCCTGCCATGGCCTACCTCATCCTGCCACTTCCTGACCCGTGCCATGGCCACGCCATGCCATGGTCTTCCACGTCTTGACCATGTCCATGGACACGCCCTGCCATGGCCTGCCACATCCTGACCCGTGCCATAGCGATGCCCTCCCACAGCCTGACCCGTGCGATGGCTTGCCACGTCCTGACCCGTGCCATGGCCACGCCCTGCCATGGCCTGTCACGTCCTAACCCGTGCCATGGCCATGAACTGCCATGGTCTGCCGTGTCCTGCCACGTCCTGACCCGTGCCATGGCCACGCCTTGCCATGGCCTCCCACGTCCTGACCCGTGCCATGACCACGCCCTGCCATGGCCTGCCACGTCTTGCCACGTCCTGACTCATGCCATGGCCATGCCCTGCCATGGCCTTCCACGTCCTGACCCGTGCCATGGCCACGCCCTGCCATGGCCTGCCACGTCCTGACCCGTGCCATGGCCACACCTTGCCATGATCCTCCATGGACTGCCACGCCCTGACACGTGCCATGGCCACACCCTGCCATGACCTGCCACGTCCTGACATGTGCCATGGCCATGCCCTGCCATGACCTACCACGTCCGGACTCGTGCCGTGGCCACGCCCTGCCATGGCCTGCCACGTTCTGCCATGTCCTGACCCGTGCCATGGCCACGCCCTGCCATGGCCTGCCACGTCTTGACCATGGCCATGGACACGACCTACCATGGCCTGCCACATCCTGACCCATGCCATAGCGATGCCCTCCCACAGCCTGCCATGTCCTGTCAAGTCCTGACCCATGCGATGGCCTGCCACCTCTTAACCCGTGCCATGGCCACGCCCTGCCATGGCCTGCCACGTCTTGACCCATGCCATGGCCACGCCCTGACATGGCCGGCCATGTCCTGCCATGTCCTAACCCGTGCCATGACCACGCCTTACCATGGCCTGCCACGTCCTGACCCGTGCCATGACCACGCCCTGTCATAGCCTGCCACGTCCTGCCACGTCCTGACCCGTGCCATGGCCACGGCCTGCCATGGCTTGCCACGTCTTGACACGTGCCATGGCAACACCTTGCCATGATCTTCCATAGCCTGCCACGCCCTAACCTGTGCCATGGCCATGCCCTGCCACGACCAGCCACGTCCTGACCCGTGCCATGGCCACGCCTTGCCATGGCCTGCCATGTCCAGACCCGTGCTATGGCCACACCCTACCATGGCCTGCCACGTCCTACCACATCGTGCCCCGTGTCATGGCCATGCCTTGCCACAGCCTACCAAGTCCTGAACCCGTGCCATAGACTGCCACGTCCTAACCCGTGCCATGGCCACGCCCTGCCATGGCCTTCCAAGGAATGCCACGTCCTGCCACGTCCTGACCTGTGCCATGGCCTACACATCTTGGTACGTTCTATGGCCATGCCCTACCATTGCCTACCACGTTCTGCCACATCCTAACCCATGCCATGGACATTCCCTACCATGGCCTGCCACGTCCTGACCCGTTGCATGGCAACGCCCTGCCATGGCCTGCTACGCCCTGATACGTGCCATGGACATACCCTACCATGGCCTGCTACGTCCTGACACATGCCAGAGCCACGCCCTGCCATGGCCTACCTCATCCTACCACGTCCTAACCCGTGCCATGGCCACGCCCTACCATGGCCTGCCACGTCTTGACCATGGCTATGGCCACGCCATGCCATGGCGTACTATGTCCTGATACGTGCCATTGCCACTCCCTACCATGGCCTGCTACGTCCTGACACATGCCACGACCACGCCCTGCCATGGCCTACCTCATCCTGCCACGTCCTGGCCCATGCCATGGCTACGCCCTGCCATGGCCTTCCATGTCCTGCTATGTCCTGACCCATGCCAAGGCCACGCCCTGCCATGTCCTGCCATGTCTTGACCCGTGCCATGACCACGCGCTGCCATGGCCTACCACATCCTGACCCGTGCTATGGCCACGCCTTGCCGTGGCTTGCCACGTCCTGACCATGGCCATGGCCATGCCCTGCCATGGCCCGCTGCGTCATGACCCGTGCCATGGCCACACCTTGCCATGATCGTCCATGGCCTGCCACGCCCTGACCCGTGCCATGGCCACGCCCTGCCATGACCTGCCACGTCCTGACCCGTGCCATGCCCACGCCCTGCCATGACCTGCCACATCCAGACACGTGCCATGGCCACGCCCTGCCATGGCCTGCCACATCCTGCCACGTCCTGACCCGTGCCATGACCACGCCCTACCATGGCTAGCTACATCCTAACACGTGCCACGGCCATGCCCTGCCATGGCCTGCCAAGGAATGCAACGTCCTGCCACGTCCTGACTCGTGCCATGGTCTGCATATCCTGACCCGTTCCGGGGCCACGCCCTACCATTGCCTACCACGTTCTGCCACATTTTGACCCGTGCCATGGATATGCCCTGCCATGGCCTGCCACATCCTGACCCATTGCATGGCAACGCCCTGCCATGGCCTGCCACGTCTTGACCATGGCTATGGCCATGCCCTACCATGGCCTGCTACGTCCTGATACGTGCCATGGCCACGCTCTACCATGGCCTGCTACCTCCTGACACGTGCCACGGCCATGCCCTGCCATGGCCTACCTCATCCTACCACGTCTTGACCCGTGCCATGGCCATGCCATGCCATGGTCTGCCACGTCCTGACCATGTCTATGGCCACGCCCTACCATGGCCTACTACATCCTGATACGTGCCATGGCCACTCCCTACCATGGCCTGCTACATTCTGACACGTGCCACAGCCACGCCCTGCTATGGCCTACAACGTCTTGACCATAGCCATGGACACGCCTTACCATGGCCTGCCATGTCCTGACCCGTGCCATGGCAACGACCTGCCATGGCCTGCCATGTCGTGTCACGTCCTGACCCGTGTGATGGCCTGCCACGTCCTAACACGTGCCTTGGCCACGCCCTACAATGGCCTGCCACATCCTGACCCATGCCATGGCCACGTCCTGCCATGGCCTGCCACGTCCTGGCCCGTGCCATGGCCATGCTCTGCCATGGCCTGCCACGTCCTGACCCGTGCCGTCGCCACGCCCTGCCATGGCCTGCCACGTCCTGACCCGTGCCATGGCCACACCTTTCCATGATCTTCCATGGCCTGCCACACACTGACCCGTGCCATGGCCACGCCCTGCCATGACCTGCCACATCCTGACCCGTGCCATGGCCACGCCCTACCAGGACCAGCCACGTCCTGACCCGTGCCGTGGCCACACCTTCCATGGCCTGCCACGTCCTGCCACGTCCTGACCCGTGCCACGGCCATGCCTTGCCATGGCCTACCACGTCTTGAACCCGTGCCATGGCATGCCACGTCCTGACCTGTGCCATGGCCATGCCCTGCCATGGCCTGCCAAGGAATGCCATGTCCTACCACGTCCTGACCCGTTCCATGGCCTTCACATCCTGACCCGTTCCATGGCCATGCCCTATCATTGCATACCATGTTTTGCCACGTCCTGACCCATGCCATGGACATGCCCTACCATGGCCAACCATGGCCTGACTCGTTGCATGGCAACGCTCTGCTATAGCCTGCCACGTCTAGACCCTGGCTATGGCCACGCCCTGCCATGGCCTGCTACGTCCTGATACATGCCATGGCCATGCCCTACCATGGCCGGCTACCTCCTGACACATGCCACGGCCACGGCCTGCTATGGCCTACCTCATCCTACCACGTCTTGACCCGTGCCAAGGCCATGCCCTGCCATGGTCTGCCACGTCCTGACCATGGCTATGGCCACGCCTTACCATGGCCTACTACATCCTGATACGTGCCATGGCCACTCCCTACCATGGCCTGCTAGGTTCTGACACGTGCCACAGCCACGCCCTGCCATGCCCTACCTCATCCTGCCACGTCCTGACCCATGCCATGGCCACGCCCTGCCATGGCCTGCAACGTCTTGACCATGGCCATGACCACGCCTTACCATGGCCTGCCATGTCCCGACGCGTGCCATGGCGACGACCTGCCATGGCCTGCCATGTTGTGTCACGTCCTGACCCGTGCGATGGCCTGCCACGTCCTCACACGTGCCACGGCCACGCCCTACCGTGGCCTTCCACGTCCTGACCCATGCCATGGCCACGTCCTGCCATGTCCTGCCACCTCCTGCCACGTCCTGACCCGTGCCATGGCCATGCTCTGCCATGGCCTGCTACGTCTTGACCCGTGCCATGGCCATGCCCTGCCATGCCCTGCCACGTCCTGACCCGTGCCGTGGCCACACCTTTCCATGATCTTCCATGGCCTGCCACGCACTGACCCATGCCATGGCCACACACTGCCATTACCTGCCACATGTTGACCCGTGCCATGGCCATGCCCTACTAGGACCTGCCACGTCATGATCCGTGCCGTGGCCACGCCCTGCTATGGCCTGCCACATCCTGCCACGTCCTGACCCGTGCCATGGCCATGCCTTTCCATGGCCTACCACGTCCTGAACCCGTGCTATGGCCTGCCACGTCCTGACCTTTGCCATGGCCATGCCCTGCCATGGCCTGCCAAGGAATGCCACATCCTGCCACGTCCTGACCCGTGCCATGGCCTGCACATCCTGACCCGTTCCATGACCACACCCTATAATTGCATACCACGTTCTGCCACGTCCTGACCCATGCCATGGACATGCCCTACCATGGCCTGCCATGTCCTGACTCGTTGCATGGCAACGCTCTGCCATGGCCTGCCACGTCCGGACCCTGGCTATGGCCATGCCCTGCCATGGCCTGCTACGTCCTGATACGTGCCATGGCCACGGACTACCATGGTCAGCTACGTCCTGACACATGCCACGACCACGCCCTGCCATGGCCTACCTCATCCTACCACGTCCTAACCTGTGCCATGGCCACGCCGTGCCATAGCCTGAAACGTCTTGACCATGGCTGTGACCAAGCACTGGCATGGCCTACTACGTCCTGATACATGCCATGGCCACTACCTACCATGGCCTCCTACGTTCTGACACGTGCCACAGCCACGCCCTGCCATGGCCTACCTCATCATGCCACGTCCTGACCTATGCCATGGCCACGCCCTGCCATGGCCTGCCACGCCTTGACCATGGCCATGGACACGCCTTACCATGGCCTGCCATGTCCTATCTCGTGCCATGGCGATGACCTGCCATGGCCTGCCATGTCCTGTCACGTCCTGACCCGTGCGATGGCCTGCCACGTCCTGACACGTGCAATGGCCACGCCCTACCATGGCCTGCCATGTCCTGACCCATGCCATAGCCATGCCCTGCCATGGCCTGCCATGTCCTGCCACGTCCTGACCAATGCCATGGCCATGCCCTGCCATGACCTGCCATGTCCTGACCTGTGCTATGACCACGCCCTGCTATGGCCTGCCGCGTCCTGCCACATCCAGAACTGTGCCATGGCCACGCCCTGCCATGGCCTGCCACGTCCTGACCATGGCTATGGACACGCCATACCATGGCCTGCCACGTCCTGACCCATGCCATGGTGACGACCTGCCATGGACTACCATGTCCTGTCACGTCCTGCCCCTTCCAATGGCCTGCCACGTCCTAACACATGCCATGGCCACGCCCTACCATGGCTTGCCACGTCTTGACCCATTCCATGGCCACGCCCTGCCATGTCCTGCCACGTACTAACCCATGCTATAGCCACGCCCTGCCATGGCCTGACATGTCCTGACCCGTGCTATGACCACGCCCTGCTATGGCCTGCCACGTCCTGACCCGTGCCATGGCCATGCCTTGCCACGTCCTGACTATGGCCAAGGCCATGCTCTACCATGGCCTGCCAAGTCTTGACCCGTGCCATGGCCACACCTTGCCAAGATCTTCCATGGCCTGCCACGCCCTAACCCGTGCCATGGCCACGCCCTGCCACGACCTACTAGATCATGACCCGTGCTATGGCCACGCCCAACCATGACATGCCACGTCCTGACCCATGCCATGGCCACGCCTTGCCATGGCCTGCCACGTCCTGACCTGTGCCATGGCCATGCCTTGCCATGGCCTACCACGTCCTGAACCCGTGCCATGGCCTGGCACATCTTGGCCCGTGCCATGGCCATGCCCTGCCAAGGAATCCCACATATTCCCACGTCCTGACCCGTGCCATGGCCTGCACATCCTGACCCGTTCCATGGCCACGCCCTATTATTGCCTACCTCGTTCTGCCACATCCTGACCTATGCCATGGGCATGCCCTGCCATGGCCTGCCATGTCCTAACCCGTTGCATGGAAACGCCCTGCCATGGCCTGGCACATCCTGACCATGGCTATGGCCACACCATGCCATGGCCTGTGGTACCCCCTAACAATGTGGCTTGACGAGGTCGGGCAGATTCGTGCTAATGGTTGGTGCATTGTTCCTTGGCATGGGTCGTGAAGATGATGGAAAGAAATGTACACAGCTGGGTGTGTGTCTAAGTAGTGTTGGACTTAGACAGGTCGGCTAAGGTAAGGTGTCTTGTGTGATGGCAAGGCAACCTTGGGTTCGTGGGCTTCGGCATTGGCAGCTATGGCATGGCAGTTGATGAAGGCATGCACGGATCAGTGGGATGACTTAGTTTTAGAGCAGGGCGCGGCTATGAAACTAAGGGCAAGGCAGGGTCCGAATTGAGGCAAAGGGTGAAGGCAGACGTGGGCAATGAAGCTGGAATGGCTAGTGTGCAAGTCCAGTGGTCAAGGCATGTGATGCAAGTTGAAGGCATGTGCAAAGCACATGAGAAGTTGACTTCTACAGATTAGGACAAGGCCATTTCATGGATAAGAGTTTGAATTTGAATTCAAACTGAAATGTTAGCTTGTTTGTAGGAAAGTCAATAACTGCCCAACTGTCCCCTTTGTATACTGCCACAGGCTATCCCCTTAATGTATGTATTTAATTTCGTTTGGCTTGGCAAGTAGCATATGTGAGCCTTCCAAATCGAGTCCTTTGTAATTCTGCCAGAGTAATAAAGGTTGGGTGTTTTTACCCGTAAATCTGTGTGTGTTGTTTGTGGTTGGCTAAAGTCTAAAACATACTAGTGTCAGACTGTTGTGTGCAAAAAGAAGGCTGAAGTAGCAGTGCGACTTGCTACTGCCGTGCATTGTCAATCGTTGCGAAAAATTAGCGGTGTACAACTGGTATCAAAGCCTTGGTCGTGATAAGTGACTATGGCTGGTGGAACTTTAGAGTTACGTGAACGAGTGCTACGATTGGAAGGGCTAATCGGCGTGACTGATGATCCTATAGACTTGGCTGATCTAATTACTGAGATCTACCATCTAAAGGATGGAATGGCTGAGTTCCGTGGTCAAATCCAACAAAATAGTGATGCTACGAGAGGAAAAGTTCGAGATCTAAAGAAAGAGATCGAAACATTGAATGCCAAAATTACTGTTCTTCGACGGGCATTTGTCACGCCCCAAATCGGGAAACATGACCGGCGCCTGACCGGGTTGCCCCAGTCAAGCGGACTTGGGTGCCTTTCATTCCCACACGTTACCCATGTGTTGATTGTTCCTCATTAACCAAATATCTTACTAATCATAAATGACTTCACGATAAACAAACAAAACCATACGAGTGATTCATTAACAAGTTTGCAGTTTTTACAACGCCCGACATAACATAATATATACATAAGACTGGAATCCCACAATTTACATGTCTACAGAGCATCTAGGATACAAAAGGGAATACAATACTTGCCGGTAACAAGGCACCGGCTATACCTTGCAAAAACCAAAATGAAATCTAAACAAAAGTGGCATGAACCACGCAGGGCACCGAGGAAGAAAGGGTCTCACCAAAACGGGCAGTGGAAGGTGAAGGATACTACTGCCGATAAGCTGAAGTGCCTTCTACTGATCCACCTACAATCATAACACGAATGTAGTGTCCCCGGCAAAAGGGACGTCAGTACACTTGAATTGTACTGGTATGTATGGACAAACTTTGTCCCAAGTAAACTCAAGCCGTTAAACAAGAATCACGATGACAAGACAGCCAATAGATTACATCAAGAAATCAATTAAGCTAACTCACCATGTTTCCCACCTTTTACTCATTTCAGATAAGCCTCAACACAAGCACATTTAAGGTTAAGAAATAGAACAACAACCAATCAACGCATAAATTGCAAGTAGTCAAACATAGGGGCAATCAGTGCCCCACAGGTTGCAAACTCTCCTGCTGTCTCCTTTCACAATTTCATATTAATGATTTTGTATCAATTTCATTTTCGATTTCGATTGCTTTCCATCCTTATTACCTCGTCCACCCTTATTACCTCGGCCACCCTTATCACCCCAACCCACGCCTTATTTTTCATGCTGCGGCGCGCAACCCGATCCCACCATACAGTTTTCAAACACAACAATGACAAACAACAGATAATGTACTACACACAATTACAACAAGTTCAAATATGCAACTTACACATTGGTTCATGTTCTCAATTACTTCTCAAGCCAATATCACAATCAAGTTACAAGTGTTCCAAAATCGAGAATGTTCATACTGTTATGTTCAACAACTTACCACACCTCAAGTGTTTCGTTTCTTTTCCACAAGGTACCATACATGATATCATAGCTATTGTTCACAATTCTTTACCAAATTAAACTCTCATTTATCTTTCGGCTCATATCTCATATTACATCACTCATAGTTCAACAACAACTTTGAATATCCAACAACAACATCAAGAATTTCACACAATTTGTCAAATTAACATGAACCCAACAATTTCACACACATAGGCGATTTCAAAAGAATCAAAATTAGCCATACATACCTGGTATCGAGTTTCCTTCCGTTAACTTTCTACTTTATGCTTACCCAAGCTATCCTATCTTTGATGACCTTGTTTTGCAGACTCTTACGCCTATTCACTCTTTACTAAGAAAACAAGTTCAATAATCATGCATGGGTGAAAAAATCTCATTTTCAAAAGCTATTATATGCAACTCTCCCCTTACCCATTTTAAAACTGAAAATTAGGGAAAAATAGTTAGGGTTTTTACCTTCAAATGATTTGGGGGAAGTTGAATCTTTGCCCTAGAATCCCTTGAACTAAGTAGTTGGAGCAATCTTTGTGGATGAAAGACTTCTCTCTTTAAAACCCCTCTCTTCTCTCTCTAATTTTAGTAAGAATATATGATAAAATGAAGGGGAAAGGCGTTATATTAAAGAAGAGGTCGGGTTGGATTTTAAAAAATTCCTGGTCCGGGACAATTCTGCAGTCGCATCTGCGATCGCAGAATCAACATGCGGTCCGCATAGTGACCGCGGAATTGCCTCAAAATTTACACAAGTTCTGTTAAGGAATGCGACCAAAATGCGGTCCGCATTCTTGATATGCGGTCGCATAGTGCACCGCAGATTTGACAATCAAAAACCTTCGAGAATTTATGCGGTAGATCTGCGGTCCGCAGATCCATTCTGCGATCGCATATTGACCGCATTCTCAATACTAATATTTGAAAACCTACTGGTAAGCTCTGCGGCAGGAATGCGGTCCACATAGAAGATCTGTGGTCGCATTCCTGATTGCAGAATCGACACTTTTCTGGAAAAATTGACTCTTTACATTTTTGAAACTTAAATCACTACCAAGGGTCCAAACCGCGGCGAGCTTCCTAACATATTTTTTGGACCATAGCACCACAGCTACTAGGTTTCATGCACAAAATTTTTACGGGGCCTTAGATCCTCCCCCCCTTAAGATCATTCGTCCTCGAAGGAGGATTTTGAAAATGAGTTGGTTTTGAAAGACATGATATGCAAACTATCAAAATTTTAACTAACTCTTATATTTTAGAAATATTTCGCCAGAGTTTCCTTTGTATTATGGACATATCCACCTGTCAGAGGGCCCCCGAAACACATTACCAAACAGCAATACACAAATACAACACTTTCCAGAACTGGTATACACTTTTTTACCTCAACGAATGCACATAAACTAGTCACTTTAATGAGTTCTTACCTTATTTAACCATCTTAATACACTATGTACACACAAACAAACCATTACGAATCTACACTTACTATTAGTTGTTTATTTAACACATGAATATTTTATAAGGCTTTCCTTTATCAAGAAAGGTTCAAGTGACCCAAGGTAACAACACATTTATCTCATTACAAAATGAAGGAGACTTTACTAATACTAAGAGGGAAACAACTTGGACAAGATGACAGTTACTAGGAGTAGAAGGGTCACCTAATTTCTTCTAGGCTTGATCAAACAAATGGGGGTACTTTTCCTTCATCTCTGTTTCTGCTTCCCATGTGGCCTCCTCAACTTGTTGACTTCGCCACAATACTTTAACAGAGGCAACTTCCTTATTTCTCAACTTACGGACTTGCCTGTCAAGAATGGCGACTGGAAGTTCTTCATACGACAAACCTTCATTAACCTCAATAGCCTCGACTGGCATGATGATGGATGGATCTCCAATCACTTTCTTCAACATGGACACATGGAATACCGGGTGCACTGATGACATCTCAGGAGGCAACTCTAGCCTATAAGCAACTTGACCAATCCTTTGAACGATCCGATATGGCCCGACAAACCTAGGACTCAATTTCCCTTTCTTTTCGAATCGGATGACTCCCTTAATAGGAGATACCCTTAAGAACACCCAATCATCAACTTGAAACTCCAAATCCTTTCGGTGAACGTATGCATAGGATTTTTGATGACTCTATGCTATTTTCATTCTCTCCGGAATAACTTTGACCTTTTCCATAGCTTCGTACGCCATATCTGGCCCTAGAAATTCCGTTTCACCTACCTCAAACCACCCGATTGGCGACCTACATCTTCTCCCGTACAATGCCTCAAACGGGGCCATCTAAATGCTAGCATGATAGCTGTTATTGTAAGCAAATTCTATCAGTGGTAAGTGTTCATCCCAATTACCTTTAAAATCTAAGACACAAGCCCTCAACATATCTTCAAGCGTCTGAATGGTCCGCTCGGCCTGACCGTCGGTCTGCGGATGGAAAGTTGTGCTGAGATTCACCTGAGTTCCCAAACCTTGCTGAAACTTCTTCCAAAAGTTAGCTGTGAACCGAGCCCCGCGATCCGAGATAATAGAAAGTGGAGTGCCATGAAGCCTTACTATCTCCTTGATGTACAACCTTGCATATTGCTCCGCAGTTTCAGTGCACTTGAAAAGGTAAGGAATGCGACCAAAATGCTGAATTGCCTCAAAATTGCCTCAAAATTTACTCAAGTTCTGTTAAGGAATACTGTAAGGCCCCGTAAAATTTTTGTGCATAAAACCTAGTAGCTATGGTGTCGTGGTTCGAATGACGTGTTAGGAATGCGTAGAATTCTTCGGACCCTTGGTAGTGATTTAAGTTTCAAAAATGTAGAGAATTAATTATTCTAAAAAATGTCAATTCTACGGTCAAGAATGCGACCGCAGATCTGCTATGCGGACCGCATTCTTGCCGCAGACCTTAACAGAAGACTCCCAAAAATCATGTTCAAAATGCGGTCGATACGCGATCGCATAATGAATCTGCGGTGCACTTTGAGACCGCAGATCAAGAATGCGGACCGCATATTGGTCGCATTTTGTAATAGAACTTGAGTAATTTTTGAGGCCATTCTGCGGTCACTATGCGGACCGCATGTTGATTCTACGGTCGCAAAGTGCACCGCAGATTCGCCCCGGCCCAGATTTTGTAACATTTTGACCCGACCTCTTTTTTTAATATAACACCTTTCCCCTTCATTTTTATCATATCATCTTACCAAAATTAGAGAGAGAAGAGAGGGGTTTTAGAGAGAGAAGTCTTTCATCCTCAAGGATTGTTCCAAACATCTAGTCCAAATGATTCTAGGGCAAGGATTAAACTTCCCCAATCTTTTCAAGGTAAAAACCCTAGCGATTTTCTCAATTTTTCAGTTTTAAATTGGGTAAAGAGAGGTTTGCATATAATAGCTTTTGAAAATAGAATTTTACACTCATGCATGATTATTGAACTTGATTTTTAGTAAAAAGAAGTGAGTAGAAGTAAGAGTCTTCAAGAACCAGGTTGGCAAGAGTAAGATAGCTTCGGTAAGCATAAAGTAGGAATTTAACGGAAGAGAACTCGATACCAGGTATGTATGGCTAATTTTGATTCTTGTAAAATCGCCCAAATGTGTGCGAATTGTTTTGGCATGTGTTAAATTGAGAAATTGTACGTAATTCTTTGATTTCCTTGTTGAGCATTCGATTGATGTTGAACTACGTGTGGTGTGGTATGAAATATGAATTGAAAGATAAAAAGGTAATCGAGATTGGTAAAGAATTGGGAACAACCATTGTGATGGCATATTTCGCTTATTATTGAAGGAATTTGAAACACTTGAATTGTGGTAAATTTTTAAATATGATTATGTGGCCATTCTTGATTTTGGGACACATGTAACTCGGTTTTGATATTGTCTTGAGAAGTAAGTGAGAACATGAACCAATGTGTAAGTTGCTTATTTGAACTTGTTGTAATTGTGTGTAGCACCTTATCTGCTGTTTGTGCTTGTTGTGTTTGAAAACTGTACGGTGGGATCGGGTTGCGTGCCGGAACATGAAGAAATAAGGTGTGGGTTGGGGTGATAAGGGTGGCCGAGGTAATAAGGGTGGTCAGGGGTAATAAGGGTGGAAAGCGATCGAAATCGCTATTGAAAATTGATATAAAATCTTTAATATGAAATTGTGAAAGGAGACAGCAAGAGAGTTTGCAACCTGGGGGGCACTGATTGCCCCTATGTTTGACTACTTGCAATATATGTGGTTGATTGGTTGTTGTTCTACTTGGTGACCTTAAACATGCTTGTGTTGAGGTTTATCTGAAATGAGTAAAAGGTTGGAAACATGGTTAGTTAGCTTAATTGATTTCTTGATGTAATCTGTTGGTTGTCTTAACATTGTGATTCTTGTTTAACGGCTTGAGTTTACTTGGGACAAAGTTTGTCCATACATACCAGTACAATTCAAGTGTACTGACGTCCCTTTTGCCGGGGACGCTACATTCGTGTTATGATTGTAGGTGGATCCGTAGCAGGCACTTCAGCACATCGGTAGTAGTATCCTTCATCATCCAGTGCCCGTTTTGGTGAGCCCATTTCTTCCTCGGGGACCTTTGTGGTTCACTCCACTTTCGTTTAGATTTCATTTTGGTTTGTAAGGTATAGCCGGAGCCTTGTTACCGGCAAGTATTGTATTCCCCTTTTTGTATCCTAGAGGCTCCAGAGACATGTAAACTGTGGGTTTTCAGTCTTATGTATATACATGATGTATGTCGGGCGTTGTAAAAACTGCAAACTTGTTAATGAATCACTCGTATAGTTTGTTTGCTTATTGTAAAATCATTCATGGTTAGTCCGATATTTGGTTAATGAGAATCAATCAACACAGGGGTAATGCGTGGGAATGAAAGGCACTCAGGTTTGCTTGACTGGGGCAACCAGGTCTGGCGCCGGTCATGTTCCTGGATTTTGGGGCGTGACAAATACGACCAAAATGTGGTCCGTATTCTTGATATGCGGTCGTATAGTGCACCGCAAATTTGACAATCAAAAACCTTCGAGAATTTATGCGGTAGATCTATGGTCCGCAGATCCATTCTGCTATCGCATATTGATCGCATTCTCAATACCAATTTTTGCAAAACTACTGTTAAGCTCTGCGGCAGGAATGCGGTCCGCATAGCAGATCTGCAGTCGCATTCCTGACCGCAGAATTGACACTTTTTTGGAAAAATTGACTATTTACATTTTTGAAACTTAAATCACTACCAAGGGTCCGAACCGCGGCGAGCTTCCTAACATATTATTCGGACCATGGAACTACAGCTACTAGGTTTCATGCACAAAATTTTTACGGGGCCTTACAGCATTGGCCGCTCCAGGCCAAGTGAGTGAATAACGTTCAAAAGTAAAGATCCCTGATCCTAAGGCATTTGGTGGAGCGCGTAGTGCAAAAGAATTGGAGAACTTTTTGTGGGATATGGAGCAGTACTTTGCTGCTGCCAAAGTTCCGGACGGAGAGAAGGTCACAATTACAAGCATGAACCTCACGGGAGATGCTAAATTGTGGTGGAGAACTCGCATGGTGGATGACGAAAGTGCGGGCAGACCCAAGATTGATACGTGGGCTAAACTCCGGGAGGGAATGAAGGAACAATTCTTGCCTAGTAATGCATCTTGGCTTGCTAGGGACAGCTTAAAACACTTAAGACAGACTGGATCTATTCGTGATTATATTAAGGAATTCACTTCCTTAATGCTGGATATTCAGAACATGTCGGCGGATGATAAATTGCATAACTTTATTTTTGGAATGCAAACATGGGCGCAGAACAAATTTACGAGACATAACGTGAAAGATCTCCCAAGTTCGATTGCTGTAGTGGACTCCCTGGTGGATTATCGCAGTACCCGTAGTCTTTCTAATATTCCTTCTACTTCAAAACCTAAGAAAAGGGTTGAAAAGAAAGGGGAATGGGGAAAGAAGTCTGACGAGAAGTTGTGGAAAAGGGCAAAAATGTTGTTGATGAAAATGCTAGAAATAGAGGCGTCGAGAAAAAAAAGGGCAGTGGTTGCTGGACGTGCGGCGGATCCCATCTTTCCAAACATTGTCCAAATCGAGAGCGGGTTAATGCTTTGCTTGCTAAGAAAAAGAGAGGGGTTGAAGATGGCCCGAAAATTGCTGCTGCCTTAGTGAATCCTTTGCAATTGGTGAATACTATCTCGTTGGTTAATGCTACAAACAGCGAGAGTAACCCTCATTCCTTACTTATGCACATCGAAATGAAAATTGGGGACAAGGGTATGATAGCTATGGTAGATATTGGAGCTACACACACCTTTGTTTCGGCCAGTTTGGTGCAGAAGTATGGTTTGAGTGTGTTGAAGACTCCCTCTTACACGAAGACGGTGAATACCAAAGCGCAAGCCATTGTGGGTATGGCTTATGATGTTCCATTGTCTTGTGGGAATTGGAAAGGGAAGGTAAATCTAATGGTGATCCCATTAGAGGAGTTTGAGATCATCCTTGGAATTGACTTCATGCGCAAGTATCGTTTCGTCCCAATGCCTCACTTGGACGGAGTGATGATCATGAATGAAATTGCTCCTGCTTTTATCAAAGCTGTTCATCCATACGGGAAGGAAGAAACTCAAAGGAAGGCTTCATTACTCTCTTCCATTATGGGTGAAAAAGGTTTGAAAAAGGGAGAAGATACTTTCCTTGCTGCGATGGTCGATGTGAAACCTGATGTCAAAGTGGAAGTGCCGGACTGTGTCACTAAAATTATGAGCGACTTTGCTGACGTGATGCCTCCAGAATTGCCGAAAAATCTGCCACCGCAGAGGGAGATTGATCATAAAATTGAGTTGATGCCTAGTACGGTGCCCCCTACTCAACCACCTTATTGGATGGCACCAAAGGATTTAGCTGAATTGCGGAAATAACTGAACGAGCTGCTTGATGCGGGTTTGATTCAGCCATCTAAAGCTCCATTTAGTGCACATGTTTTCTTTCAAAAGAAGTAGGATGGAACGCTGCGGATGTGTGTTGACTACCGGGTGTTAGATAAGGTGACCGTGAAGAATAAATATCCGGTTCCATTGGTACTGGATTTGACGGACAGATTGAGTAAGCTGGATTAAAGGTCGAGCTATTGGCAGGTTCGAATTGCGCAAGGTAATGAGTCGAAAACCACGTGTGTTACGATGTATGGATCGTATGAGTTCCTTGTTATGCCATTTGGGCTAACAAATGCTCCTGCAACCTTTTGTAATTTGATGAATGATGTGTTGTACGAGTTTCTAGATGACTTCGTCGTTGTCTATTTAGACGACATAGTCATTTATAGTCGGACCCTTGATGAACATCTCTCACATTTGATCACGGTGCTGTCTCGTTTGAGGGAGTACAAATTGTATGTGAAGATGGAAAAATGTGAGTTTGCGAGACAGGAGATCAAATTTCTGGGTCACTTGGTGAGCCAATACCAAGTGCGGATGGACCCGAGTAAGGTACAAGTTATAGTGGAGTGGCAGGTACCTAAGACGGTGAAAGATTTGAGGTTTTTCCTCGGGTTAGCAAATTACTACAGGAAGTTCATTGTAGGCTACTCAAAAAAAGCTGCTTCTTTGACGGATTTGTTGAAAAAGAATGTTAGATGGGAGTGGACGGAAAAATGCAATGCTGCATTTGAGTTGCTGAAAGAAGCCATTGCATCGGAATCGATCTTGCGGCTCCCAGATTTTTAGTTGCCTTTTGAAGTACATACCGACGCATCAGACAAAGCTGTGGGAGGTGTGTTGGTTCAGGAAGGTCATTCTGTGGCCTTTGAAAGTAGGAAACTGAATGAAGCAAAGCAACGGTATTTGGCTTACGAGAAAGAGATGGTTGCTATTGTGCATTGTCTGCAGATTTGGCGGGTTTATTTGCTCGAAACAAAGTTCATTGTAAGGACGGACAATGTGGCTAATACTTTCTTCAAAACTCAAAAGACATTGAGTCCAAAGCAGGCACGCTGGCAGGAATTCTTGGCGGAGTATGACTTTGTGTGGGAGCATAAGCCGGGAAAGCACAATCAAGTTGCGGATGCCGTGAGTCGGAAAGAGATCTTTGCTGCTGTTTATTCAATTAGAAGACTTGAATCTGATTTTCTTGATAAGATCAGGTCAGTTGTTGGAAATGATCCATTGTACATCAAAACAATGGATCTTGTGAAGGAAGGTACTGTGAGACGGTACTGGATCGAGGACGATCTTCTCCATTTCAAAGGGGGGAGAATCGTTGTTCCGCATGGTGACGGACTGCGTCGCGAATTGTTGAATGAGACGCACGACACACTTTGGGCTGGTCATCTAGGAATTGAGAGGATGATGGCATTATTGTCGCGCTATTATTTCTTGCCAAAAATGGTTACAAGACGTGGAAGCTTATGTGAGAAGCTGTGTTGTTTGTCAACTCGATAAAACGAACGGAAGAAGGAAGCAGGGCTGCTGCAACATTTGCCAATTCCCGAAGAAACATGGCAATCCATTTCAATGGATTTATCAGTGGATTTCCTAAAGTCAACGGGTTATCTTCGGTGATGGTGGTAGTCGACAGGTTTTCTAAGTATGCTGTTTTCATTGCTGCACCAACAGAGTGTCCATCTCAAGTTGCGGCAGAGTTGTTTTTCAAAAATGTTGTGAAATACTTCGGTATGCCAGAGGATGTGATTAGTGACCGGGATGCAAGGTTCATAGGCAGGTTTTGGACTCACTTGTTTAACTTGCTGGGAACAAATTTGAAGTTTTCAACGGCGAACCATCCCTAGACTGATGGCCAAACCGAAAGAATCAATCATCTGCTAGAGGAGTACTTGAGACATTTTGTGATGGCAAGCCAACGAAATTGGGTGGACTTGTTAGATTGTGCACATATGTCTTACAACCTGCACAAGTCTTCTTCTATGGAGAAGAGTCCATTCGAAATCGTGTTGGGAAAGCAGCCAAGACTACGAACGAAAATGGTGAAGCAAAAGACTGGTGGAAAATGTCCTGCAGCATATCGCTATGGTTTTGACAGGAAAACGATGATGGATGAAGCTGCGGATAGCTTGAATGTGGTACAGAAATGCATGAAGAAGTATGCGGATCAGAATAGGCGACCATTAGAGTTCAAAGTGGGCGACAAAGTATTGCTGAAGCTTAAGACTCAAATCTGGATGAAAATAGATATGAGGGTAAGGCATAGGGCACTGGTTTCAAGATATGACGGTCCATTTGAAGTGATCGAGAAGGTGGGCGAAGTTCCCTATCGGTTGAAGCTGCCGGACAGAATAAAGATACATCCCACATTCCATGTGAGTTACTTGAAGCCTTATGTGGAAGATCCTGAAGATCCGGACAGGCATAAAATAAAGAAACCTCCTTCTGAAGTGCGCAATCAGATTGAGGACAAAATTGAGAAAATTCTTGATCACCGGGTACTCGGGATGCACAAGAAGAACAGGCGGACAAAATTTATGATTCATTAGAAAGGCAAACCTGAAGTGGATGCAATGTGGGAGAAAGGAAATTCATTGTGGTAGTTTGAAGATCAAATCGAGGGCTATTTGAAATCAACCTGGATGAGGGCGTCGAGTTCAACCGGTGGGGATGGTTTGTTACCCCCTAACAATGTGGCTTGACGAGGTCGGGCAGATTCGTGCTAAGGGTTGGTGCATTGTTTCCTTGGCATGGGTTGTGAAGATGATGGAAAGCAATGTACACAACTGGGTGTGTGTCTAAGTAGTGTTGGACTTAGATAGGTCGGCTAAGGCAAGGTGTCTTGTGTGATGGCAAGGCAACCTTGGGTTCGTGGGCTTCGACATTGGCAGCTATGGCATGTCACTTGATGAAGACATGCACGGATCAGTGGGATGACTTAGTTTTAGAGCAGGGCGTGGCTATGAAACTAAGGGCAAGGCAGGGTCTGAATTGAGGCAAAGGCTGAAGGCAGACGTGGGCAATGAAGCTGGAATGGCTAGTGTGCAAGTCCAATGGTCAAGGCATGGGATGCAAGTTGAAGGCATGTGCAAAGCACATGAGAAGTTGACTTCTACACATTAGGACAAGGCCATTTCGTGGATAAGAGTTAGAATTTGAATTCAAACTGAAACGTTAGCTTGTTTGTAGGAAAGTCAACAACTGCCCAACTGTCCCCTTTGTAAACTGCCACAGGCAGTCCCCTTTATGTATGTATGTAATTTCGTTTGGCTTGGCAAGTAGCATATGTGAGCCTTCCAAACCGAGTCCTTTGTAATTCAGCAAGAGTAATAAAGGTTGGGCGTTTTTACCCATAAATCTATGTGTGTTCTTTGTGGTTGGCTAAAGTCTGAAACATACTAGTGTCAGACTGTTGTGTGCGAAAAGAAGGCTGAAGTAGCAGTGCGACTTGCTACTGCCGTGCATTGTCAAACGTTGCGAAAAATTGGCAGTGTAACAGCCTGCTACGTGCTGATACGTGCCATGGCCACGCCGTACCATGGCCTGCTACGTCCTAACATGTGCCACGGCCATGCCCTGCCATGGCCTACCTCATCCTACCACGTCCTGACCCGTGCCAGGGCCACGCCGTGCCATGGCTTGCCACGTCTTGACCATGTCTATGGCCACGCCCTGCCATGGCCTACTACGTCCTGATACGTGCCATGGCTAGTCCGTTCCATGGCCTGCTAAGTTCTAACATGTGCCACGGCCACACCCTGCCATGGCCTACCTTACCCTGCCACGTCCCAACCCATGCCATGGCCACGCCCTGCCATGGCCTGTCACGTCTTGACCATGGCCATGGACACGCCTTACCATGTCTTGCCACATCCTAACCCGTGCCATGGCGATGACCTGCCAAGGCCTGCCATGTCCTGACCCGTGCGATGGCCTGCCACGTCCTGACACGTGCCATGGCCACGCCTTACCATGGCCTGCCACGTCCTGACCCATGTCATGGCCACGCCCTGCCAAGGCCTGCGATGTCCTGCCACGTCCTGACCCGTGCCATGGCCATGCCCTGCCATGACGTGCCACGTCCTGACCTGAGCCATGACCACTCCCTGCCACGTCCTGCCACGTCCAGACCCGTGCCATGGCCACGCCTTGCCATGGCCAGCCACGTCCTGACCCGTGCCATGGCCACGCCTTGCCATAGTCTGCCATGGCCTGCCACGTCCTGACCCGTGCCATGGCCACGCCCTGCCATGGCCTGCCACGTCCTGCCACGTCCTGACCCGTGCCATGGCCATGCCTTGCCATGGCCTAGCACGTCCTGAACCGTGCCATGGCCAAGCCCTGCCCTGGCCTGCCACATTCTGCCACATCCTGAACCGTGCCATGGCCACGCTCTGCCATGGTCGTAACCTATGCCAAGGCCACGCCCTACCATGGCCTGCCACATCCTGAATCGTGCCATGGCCATGCCCTACCATGGCCTGCCACGTCCTGACCCATGCCATGGCCATGCCCTGACATGGCCTGCCACGTCCTGACCCATGCCATGGCGACGCTCTGCCATGGTCTGCCACGTCCTGAACCGTGCTATGCCCACGCCCTGCCATGGACTGCAACATTCTGCCATGTCCTGACCCGTGCCATAGCCACACCCTGCAATGTCCTGCCACATCCTGACCCGTGCCATGGCCACACCGTGCCATGGTATGCCATGTCCTACCACGTCCTGATCCGTGCAATGTCCACGACCTGCCATGGCCTGCCACGTCCTAACCCGTGCCATGGCTACGCCCTGCCATCACCTGCCATGTCTTGTTGCGTCCTGACCCGTGCCATGGCCACGCCCTACCATTGCCCGCCACATCCTGACCATGGCTATGGCCATGCCCTACCAGGCCTTGATACGTCTTGACACGTGAAATGACCACGCCCTACCATGGACTGCTACGTCCTGACACATGCAATGGACATGACCTGCCATGGCCTGCCACGTCCTGACCTATTGCATGGCAACGCCCTGCCATGACCTGCCACATCCTGACCATAGCTATGGCCACGCCGTGCCATGGCCTGCTACGCCCTGATACTTGCCTCGGCCACACCCTACCATGGCCTTCTACATCCTGACACGTCCCACAGCCACGCCCTTCTATGGCCTACCTCATCCTACCACGTCCTGACCCGGGCCATGGCCATACCCTGCCACGTCATTACCATTTCTATGGCCACGCCCTGTCATGGCCTACTATGTCATGATACGTGCTATGGCCATTCCCTACCATGGCCTGCTACATTCTGACACGTGCCAGAGCCACGCCCTACCATGGCCTACCTCATCCTGCCACGTTCTGACCCATGCCATGGCCATGCCCTGCCACGTCTTGACCATGGCCATGGACACGCCTTACCATGTCCTGCCACGTCCTGACCCGTGCCATGGCGATGACCTGCCATGGCCTGCCAAGTCCTGTCACATCCTGACCCGTGCGATGGCCTGCCACGTCTTGACACGAGCCATGGCCACGCCCTACCATGGCTTGCCAGGTCCTAACCCATGCCATGGCCACATCCTGACCTGTGCCATGGCCACGCCCTATCATTGCCTACCACGTTCTGCCACGTCCTGACCCATCCCATGGACATGCCCTGCCATGGCCTGCCACGTCCTAACCTGTTGCATGGCAACGCCCTGCCATGTCCTACCACGTCCTGACCATGATTATGGCCACGCCCTGCCATGTCCTGACCCGTGCCATGGCCACGCCGTGCAATGGTCTGCCATGTCCTGCCACGTCCTGACCTGTGCTATGGCCATGCATTGCCATGGCCTGCCATGTCCTGAACCGTGCCATGGCCACGCCCTGCCCTGGCCTGCCACGTTCTACTACATCCTGACCCGTGCAATGGACACGCTCTGCCATGGCCTACCACGTCGTAACTTGTGCCATGGCCATGCCCTACAATGGCTTGCCACATCCTGAACCATGCCATGGCCATGCCCTGGCATGGCCTACCACGTCTTGCCACGCCCTGACCCGTGCCATGGCCATGCCCTGCCATGGCTTGCCACGTCCTGCCACGTCCTGACTCGTGCGATAGCCATGCCTTCCTATGGCCTGCCACGTCCTGCCACGTCCTGACCCGTGCCATGGCCACTCTCTGCCATGTCCTGTTACGTCCTGACCCGAGCCATGGCCACACTGTGCCATGGCATGCCACTTCCTGCCACGCCTTGACCCATGCAATGGCCATGCCTTGACATGGCCTGCCACGTCCTGACCCATGCCACGGCCATGCCCTGCCATGGACAACCTCATCCTACCACGTCCTGACCCGTGCCATGGCCACGCCCTGCCATGGCCTGCCACGTCTTGACCATGGCTAAGGCCAAGCCCTGCCATGGCCTACTACGTCCTTATACGTGCCATGGCCACTCCCTACCATGGCCTGCTACGTTCTGACACGTGCCACGGCCACGCCCTGCCATGGCCTACCTCATCCTGCCACGTCCTGACCCATG
The DNA here is from genome assembly GCA_032618575.1 of Nicotiana noctiflora. Taxonomy (NCBI): domain Eukaryota; kingdom Viridiplantae; phylum Streptophyta; class Magnoliopsida; order Solanales; family Solanaceae; genus Nicotiana; species Nicotiana noctiflora. Next base: position 155,990 of record JASVEL010012851.1, read on the forward strand.
CCATGGCCATGCCCTTCAATAGCGTGCCACGTCTTAACCATGGCCATGGACACGCCTTACCATGGCATGCCACGTCCTGACCCGTGCCATGGCGATGACCTGCCATGGCCTGCCATGTCCTGTCACGTCTTGACCCGTGCGATGGCCTACCACGTCCTGACACGTGCCATGGTCACGCCCTACCATGGCCTTCCACGTCCTGACCCATGCCATAGCGACGCCCTGCCATGGCCTGCCATGTCCTGCCACATCCTGACCCGTTCCATGACCATGCCCTGCCACGTCCAGACCCGTGCCATGGCCACGGCCTACCATGGCCTACCACGTCCTGACCATGGCCATAGACACACCTTACCATGGCCTGCCACGTCCTGACCCGTGCCATGATGAGGACCTGCCATGGCCTGCCCTGTCATGTCACGTCCTAACCCGTGCGGTGGCCTGCTACATCCTGACACTTGCCATGGCCACACCCTACCATGAACTGCCACGTCCTAACCCATGCCATGGCCACGCCCTGCCATGGCCTGCCATGTCCTGCCACGTCCTGACCCATGCCATGGCCATGCCCTGCCATGACCTACCACGTCCTGACCTATGCCATGGACACGCCCTGCCATGGACTTCCACGGAATGCCATGTCCTACCACGTCCTGACTCGTGCCTTGGACTGCATATCCTGACCCGTGCCACGGCCATGCCCTATCATTGCCTACCACGTTCTGCCACGTCCTGACCCATGCCATGGACATGCCCTGCCATGGCCTGCCACGTCCTGACCCGTTGCATGGCAACTCCCTGCCATGTTCTGCCACGTCCTGACCATGGCTATGGCTACGCCCTGTCATGGCATGCTACGTCCTGATACGTGCTATGGCCACGCCCTCTCATGGCCTGCCATGTCCTGACACATGCCATGGCCATGCCCTACCATGGCCTGCCAGGTCCTGACCCATGCCATGTCCTGCCACGTCCTGACCCATGCCATGGCTACGACCTGCCATGACCTACCACGTCTTGACCTATGCCATGGCCACGCCCTGCCATGGCCTCCCACGGAATGCCACATCCTGCCATGTCCTGACCCGTGCCATGGCCTGCACATCCTGACCCGTGCCATGGCCACACCCTATTATTGCCTACCACGTTCTGCCACCTCCTGACCCATCTCATGGACATGCACTGCCATGACCTGCCACGTCCTGACCCGTTGCATGGCAACGCCCTGCCATGTCCTACCACGTCCTGACCATGGCCATGGCCACGCCCTGCCATGGCCTGCTATGTCCTGACCCGTGCCATGGCCATGCCCTGCAATGGTCTGCCATGTCCTGCCACGTCATGACCCATGCTATGGCCATGCCTTGCCACGGCCTAGCACGTCCTGAACCGTGCCATGGTCATGCCCTACCCTGGCCTGCCACGTTCTGCCACATCCTAACCCGTGCTATGGCCACGCTCTGCCATGGCCTACCATGTCGTAACCTGTGCCATGGCCACGCCCTATGATGGCTTGCCACATCCTGAACTGTGCCATGACCATGCCCTGCCACGTCTTTTCCATTGCTATGGCCACGCCCTGTCATGGCCTATTATGTCATGATACGTGCTATGGCCATTCCCTACCATGGCCTGCTACATTCTGACACGTGCCAGGGCCACGCCCTACCATGGCCTAAATCATCCTGCCACGTCCTGACCCATGCCATGGCCATGCCCTGCCACGTCTTGACCATGGCCATGGACACGCCTTACCATGTCCTGCCACGTCCTGACCCGTGCCATGGCGATAACCTGCCATGGCCTGCCAAGTCCTGTCACATCCTGACCCGTGCGATGGCTTGCCACGTCTTGACACGAGCCATGGCCACGCCCTACCATGGCTTGCCAGGTCCTAACACATGCCATGGCCACATCCTGACCTGTGCCATGGCCACGCCCTATCATTGCCTACCACGTTCTGCCACGTCCTGACCCATCCCATGGACATGCCCTGCCATGGCCTGCCACGTCCTAACCCGTTGCATGGCAACGCCCTGCCATGTCCTACCACGTCCTGACCATGATTATGGCCACGCCCTGCCATGGCCTGCCATGTCCTGACCCGTGCCATGGCCACGCCCTGCAATGGTCTGCCATGTCCTGCCACGTCCTGACCTGTGCTATGGCCATGCATTGCCATGGCCTGCCATGTCCTGAACCGTGCCATGGCCACGCCCTGCCCTGGCCTGCAACGTTCTACCACATCCTGACCCGTGCAATGGACACGCTCTGCCATGGCCTACCACGTCGTAACTTGTGCCATGGCCATGCCCTACAATGGCTTGCCACATCCTGAACCATGCCATGGCCATGCCCTGCCATGGCCATGCCCTGCCATGGCCTACCACGTCTTGCCACGCCCTGACCCGTGCCATGGCCATGCCCTGCCATGGCTTGCCACGTCCTGCCACGTCCTGACTCGTGCGATAGCCATGCCCTCCTATGGCCTGCCACGTCCTGCCACGTCCTAACCTGTGCCATGGCCACTCCCTGCCATGTCCTGTTATGTCCTGACCCGTGCCATGGCCACACTGTGCCATGGCATGCCACTTCCTGCCACGCCATGACCCATGCAATGGCCATGCCTTAACATGGCCCGCCACGTCCTGACCCATGCCACGGCCATGCCCTGCAATGGCCAACCTCATCCTACCACGTCCTGACCCGTGCCATGGCCACGCCCTACCATGGCCTGCCACGTCTTGACCATGGCTAAGGCCAAGCCCTGCCATGGCCTACTACGTCCTTATACGTGCCATGGCCACTCCCTACCATGGCCTGCTACGTTCTGACATGTGCCACGACCACGCCCTGCCATGGCCTACCTCATCCTGCCACGTCCTGACCCATGCCATGGCCATGCCCTTCAATAGCGTGCCACGTCTTAACCATGGCCATAGACACGCCTTACCATGGCATGCCACGTCCTGACCCGTGCCATGGCGACGACCTGCCATGGCCTGCCATGTCCAGTCACGTCTTGACCCGTGTGATGGCCTGCCACGTCCTGACACGTGCCACGGCCACGCCCTACCATGGCCTTCCACGTCCTGACCCATGCCATAGCGACGCCCTGCCATGGCCTGCCATGTCCTGCCACATCCTGACCCGTTCCATGACCATGCCCTGCCATGGCCTGCCACGTCCTGCCACGTCCAGACCCGTGCCATGGCCACGCCCTGCCATGGCCTACCACATCCTGACCATGGCCATAGACACACCTTACCATGGCCTGCCACGTCCTGACCCATGCCATAGCGACGACCTGCCATGGCCTGCCCTGTCATGTCATGTCCTGACCCATGCGGTGGCCTGCCACGTCCTAACACGTGCCATGGCCACGCCCTACCATGACCTGCCATGTCCTGACCCATGCCATGGCCATGCCCTGCCATGACCTGCCACGTCCTGACCTATGCCATGGACACGCCCTGCCATGGACTTCCACGGAATGCCATGTCCTACCACGTCCTGACTCGTGCCTTGGACTGCATATCCTGACCCGTGCCACGGCCATGCCCTATCATTGCCTACCACGTTCTGCCACGTCCTGACCCATGCCATGGACATGCCCTGCCATGGCCTGCCACGTCCTGACCCGTTGCATGGCAACTCCCTGCCATGTTCTACCACGTCCTGACCATGGCTATGGCTACGCCCTATCATGGCATGCTACGTCCTGATACGTGCTATGGCCACGCCCTCCCATGGCCTGCCATGTCCTGACACATGCCATGGCCATGCCCTACCATGGCCTGCCAGGTCCTGACCCATGCCATGGCCATGCCATGCCATGTCCTGCCACGTCCTGACCCATGCCATGGCTACGACCTGCCATGACCTGCCACGTCTTGACCTATGCCATGGCCACGCCCTGCCATGGCCTCCCACGGAATGCCACATCCTGCCATGTCCTGGCCCGTGCCATGGCCTGCACATCCTGACCCGTGCCATGGCCACACCCTATTATTGCCTACCACATTCTGCCACGTCCTAACCCATCTCATGGACATGCACTGCCATGGCCTGCCACGTCCTGACTCGTTGCATGGCAATGCCCTGCCATGTCCTACCACATCCTGACCATGGCTATGGCCACGCCCTGCCATGGCCTGCCATGTCCTGACCCGTGCCATGGCCACGCCCTGCAATGGTCTGCCATGTCCTGCCACGTCATGATCCATGCTATGGCCATGCCTTGCCATGGCCTGCCATGTCCTGAACCGTGCCATGGTCACGCCCTGCCCTGGCCTGCCACGTTCTGCCACATCCTGACCCGTGCTATGGCCACGCTCTGCCATGGCCTGCCACATCGTAACCTGTGCCATGGCCACGCCCTACGATGGCTTGCCACATCCTGAACTGTGCCATGACCATGCCCTGCCACGGCCTACCACATCCTGCCATGTCCTGACCCGTGCCATGGCCATGCCCTACCATGGCCTGCCACGTCCTGACTCTTGCGATAGCCATGCCCTGCTATGGCCTGCCACGTGCAGACATGTGCCATGGCCACGCCCTAACATGGCCTGCCACGTCCTGACCATGGCCATAGACACTCCTTACCATGGCCTGCTACGTCCTGACCCGTGCCATGGCGACGACCTGCCATGGCATGCGCTGTCCTGTCACGTCCGGACCCGTGCAATGGCCTGCCACATCCTGATACGCGCCATGGCCACGCCCTACCATGGCCTGCCACGTCCTGACCCATGCCATGGCCACGCCCTGCCATGGCCTGCCTTGTCCTTCCACGTACTAACACATGCTATGGCCACGCCCTGCCATGACCTGCCATGTCCTGACCCATGCCATGACCTCGCCCTTCTATGGCCTACCACGTACTGCCACATACTGACCCGTGCCATGGCCACGCCTTGCCATGGCCTACCACGTCCTGACCATTGCCAAGGCCATGCCCTACCATGGCCTGCCAAGTCCGGACCCGTGCCATGGCCACACCTTACCATGATCTTCCACGGCCTGCCACACCCTAACCCGTGCCATGGCCACGCCCTGCCATGACATGCTAGATCCTGACCAGTGCCATGGCCATGCCTAACCATGACCTGCCACGTCCTGACCCGTGCCATGGCCACGCCCTGCCATGGCCTGCCACGTCCTGACACGTGCCATGGCCATGCCTTGCCATGGCCTACCACGTCTTGAACCCGTGCCATGGCCTGGAACATCCTGACCCGTGCCATGGCCATGCCCTGCCATGGCCTCCCAAGGAATGCCACGTCCTGCCACGTCCTGACCCATGCCATGGCTTGCACATCCTCACCCATTCTATTAGGACCCCAACTTTGAACATCGGACGCGTGCGGCTGTGGCAAGGATTTGGGCGTGATGGCCTTTCCAATGGGCTACGTGCGGGCGGAACGATCATGCGGACAACGTGCTATTGAGAAAAAGTATTGGCCAAAACCTTGGCATGGGCAAGGCGTGGTTGGCAAAGGTTTGAGAAAGCAGCAAGGTTGAAGTGGGGCGGCATGGCACGGCAAACGCGCCGAAAACCGGTCGGATGGCACATTTGGGTTGTGGCAGCTAGATGCGGGCTAAGCTAAACCAAAGCGGGAAGGCAGGATGATGGCAAAGGCTTTCAATAGCTAAGTCAAGGCTATTGGAAAGAAAATACAAGCAATGGCATGAGGGAAACAAAGGTTGGCGAAGACAAGGCAAAAACAGGGCCAAGGCAGTGCATGGGCAGCAGCGGCGCCGGGCGTGTGTGGGAAAACTGTGGCAGCGTGTTGCGGGCAAGGCATTGATGCGAAGCAATGTCCAAGCGAGCCAAGGCATGGCACAGAGCATGCCTTGGGCGAAATTCAGCTAGCCAAGTCAAGGAGGCACATGTAATGCACATGAGAGCGGTTGGCGGTTACCTTGCTTTTAGGCCATGATCTCCCATGATCTCCCATGCTTGTATCCATTATCCATTTCGTGTATTATGTGTCCTAAGTAGTTGGGGATGTCAACTACATGTTAGGAACAAGGTTTAAGCTTAGTAAGACAAGTGGCAAAGTTGTAAGATAACATGTGTTGTCAAGTTTAAGGCTGCCTATGGTTTATAAATAGGGCCTTTAACTTAGGCAGACGTAAGTGTGTAATTTCGGGTGAGATTACAAGAGGGAAACAAGAAAGAAATGTGAGGGTTTCTAGTGTTTCAAAAGGGGCTAAGGCTGGGCATTGGGCAGGTCTTAGTGTTGGTCAAGAACGACATGTGTTCTTGCCAAAATTGAGGGTCCTTTGTATATTTTCTTGATTAATGCAAAGGTTGAGAAATTGTTCCCGTACATGCTGGTGTTATTTAATTTCCAGTTTTGGTTGCCTAAGTTTTGTGTGAGCCAATCTTGTTGCCGTGAGAAACTTGGCCATAGGCGGAAAAGGAAAGGCTGAGTCAAGCAGCGGACTTGACTGCCGCACGGGTGGGTTTTGGTTGATAAAAAATGGCCTCGTGACAATTGGTATCAGAGCCAGGTTGGTCAAAAAGGTCGAAATAGTTCGTGGTAGTGGCAAAATGATCAGTGGCAGATTACGTCGGAATTTTTGAAGACATGGCTGGTGGCACAAATGCAGAACTGCGTCAAAGAATTGAGCAGTTAGAAGCACTAGTTGGGCAGGCTCTTGATTCGGAAGGAGATTCTTCTGTTCTTGCTAGAATGGCACGGATGGAGGCAGATTATGCAGCGAGACACGAGATAACTCTGGCAGAAATGGCCTTGGTACGCCAAGAGAAGGAAGAACTTCGTGAGGAAGTGGCTGATCTTCGAAGGGCATTGTAAAATTCTGTCCCTCGAAATGATGAGCGCACTAAGTTGAGGATTCTGGAGCCAATGGCTTATGGTGGTGCGAAACGTGCCAAGAAACTGGAAAATTTCCTGTGGGATATGGAACAGTATATCCAGGTTGCACGTGTGCCGGATGATGAAAAAGTGCTGATCACACCAATGTATTTGACGGATGATGCAAGGTGTGGTGGCGGGCACGAGTTGCAGAAGGGGAAAGTGTTGGTTTGCCCAAGATCGGAACTTGGGAGATGCTGAAGAAGGAATTAAAATCCCAATTCCTTCCTTTAAATTCGTCGTGAATGGCACGAGATGGACTGCGTCGCTTGAAACAAAGTGGCACAGTGAGGCAGTATGTCAAGGAATTTTCATCCTTGATGCTCAATGTAAGTAATATGGCAGAAGAAGATAAGCTGCATTACTTTATGAGTGGCTTGAAGGGCTGGGCACAATTGGAGTTGAGGAGGCAGAATGTGCAAAACCTCTCGACTGCCATTGCAGCCGCAGATGCGTTGGTGGACCTATATATAGGTGATGGACCTATTGAATCTTCACATTCGAAGTCAGATCGAAAGGACAAAACAAGGGAATGGAAGAGAAACAGGAAGGGCCAAGCTTCTGAAGACGAAGAACTTGCCAAGGATGTGAGACTTGAAATTCACAAGGGCAAGGAAAGGAACAACAAGTTCAAAGGCTGTTTCACTTGTGGTGGACCGCACTTGAAGAAGGACTGTCCGGTGCAGGCTAGGGTAAATGCGATGCTAGCTGCGGAGAAACAGGAACAAGTGGCAGAGACCAATGCCTTAGTGGCAGAGACCAATGCCTTAGTGGCAGATGCAAAGGAAGCACCAGGTGGGGTGTTTGTCAACAACCCTTTGAGGTTGATCAATTGAGTTGGCTCAACGAGGACGTCGATTTCAAAGGGTGTGGGTGGTTTGTTAGGACCCCAACTTTGAACATCGGACGGGTGCGGTTGTGGCAAGGATTTGGGCGTAATGGCCTTGCTAATGGGCTACGTGCGGGCGGAACAATCATGCGGACAACGGGCTGTTGAGAACAAGTATTGGCCAAAACCTTGGCATGGGCAAGGCGTGGTTGGCAAAGGCTTGAGAAAGCAGCAAGGTTGAAGTGGGCCGGCATGGCACGGCATGCGCGCCGAAAACCGGTCGGATGGCACATTTGGGTTGCGGCAGCTAGATGCGGGCTAAGCTAAACCAAAGCAGGAAGGCAGGATGATGGCAAAGGCTTTCAATAGCTAAGTCAAGGCTATTGGAAAAAAAATACAAGCAATGGCACGCGGGAAACAAAGGTTGGCAAAGACAAGGCAAAAACAGGGCAAAGGCAGTGCATGGGCGGCAGCGGCGCTGGGCGTGTGTGGGAAAACTGTGGCAGCCTGTTGCGGTCAAGGCATTGATGCGGAGCAATGTCCAAGCGAGCCAAGTCATGGCACAGAGCATGCCTTTGGCGAAATTCAGCTGGCCAAGTCAAGGAGGCACATGCAATGCACATGAGAGCGGTTGGCGGTTACCTTGCTTTTAGGCCATGATCTCCCATGCTTGTATCCATTATCCATTTCGTGTATTATGTGTCCTAAGTAGTTGGGTATGTCAACTACATGTTAGGAACAAGGTTTAAGCTTAGTAAGACAAGTGGCAAAGTTGTAAGACAACATGTGTCATGTGCTGTGAAGTTTAAGGGCTGCCTATGGTTTATAAATAGGGCCTTTAACTTAGGCAGAAGTAAGTGTGTAATTTCGGGTGAGATTACAAGAGGGAAACAAGAAAGAAATGTGAGGGTTTATAGTGTTTCAAAAGGGGCTAAGGCTGGGCATTGGGCAGGTGTTAGTGTTGGTCGAGAACGACATGTGTTCTTGCCAAAATTGAGGGTCCTTTGTATATTTTCTTGATTAATGCAAAGGTTGGGAAATTGTTCCCGTACATGCTGGTGTTATTTAATTCCTAGTTTTGGTTGCCTAAGTTTTGTGTGAGCCAAACTTGTTGCCGTGAGAAACTTGGCCATAGGCAGAAAAGGAAAGGCTGAGTCAAGCAGCGGACTTGACTGCCGCACGGGTGGGTTTTGGTTGATAAAAAACGGCCCAGTGACACATTCCATGGCCACGCCCTATCATTGCCTACCACGTTCTGCCATGTCCTGACCCATGCCATGGACAAGCCCTGCAACGTCCTGACCCGTTGCAGGGCAACATCCTGACCCGTTGCAAGGCAACGCCCTACCATGGCCTGCCACGTCCTGACCATGGCTATGGCCACGCCTTGCCATGGCCTGCTACATCCTGATACGTGCCATGGCCATGCCATACAATGGACTGCTACGTCCAGACATGTGCCACGGCCACGCCCTGCCATGGCCTACCTCATCCTACCACGTCCTGACCCGTGCCATTGCCACGACCTGCCATGGCATGCCATGTCTTGACCATGGCTATGGCCACGCCCTGCCATGGCCTACTACATCCTGATACGTGCCATGGCTAGTCCTTACCATGGCCTGCTACGTCCTGACACGTGCCACGGCCATGCCCTGCCATGGCCAACCTCATCCTACCACGTCATAACCTGTGCCAGGGCTACGCCCTGCCATGGCTTGCCACGTTTTGACCATGGCTATGGCCACGCCCTGCCATGGCCTACTACGTCCTAATACTTGCCATGGCTAGTCCCTACTATGGCCTGCTAAGTTCTAACATGTGCCACGGCCACGCCCTGCCATGGCCTACCTTATCCTGCCACGTCCCGACCCATGCCATGGCCACGCCCTGCCATGGCCTGCCACGTCTTGACCATGGCCATGGACACGCCTTACCATGGCTTGCCACGTCCTAACCCGTTCCATGGCGATGACCTGCCATGGCCTGCCATGTCTTGTCACGTCCTGACCCGTGCGATAGCCTGCCACGTTCTGACACGTGCCATGGCCACGCCTTACCAGGGCCTGCCAAGTCCTGACCCATGCCATGGCAAAGCCCTGCCAAGGCCTACGATGTCCTGCCACGTCCTGACCCGTGCCCTGGCCATGCCCTGGACCTGCCACGTCCTGACTTGTGCCATGACCACGCCCTGCCACGTCCTGCCACATCCAGACCCGTGCCATGGCCACGCCTTGCCATGGCCAGCCACGTCCTGACCATGGCCATGGATATGCCCTGCCATGGCCTGCCACGTCCTGACCCGTGCCATGGCCATGCCTAGCCATAATATACCATGGCCTGCCACGTCCTGACCCGTGCCATGGCCACGCCCTGCCATGGCCTGCCATGTCCTGCCATGTCCTGGCCCGTGCCATGGCCATGCCTTGCCATGGCCTAGCACGTCCTGAACCGTGCCATGGCCAAGCCCTGCCCTGGCCTGCCACGTTCTGCCACGTCCTGAACCGTGCCATGGCCACGCTCTGCCATGGCCTGCCTCATCGTAACCTGCGCCAAGGCCACGCCCTACCATGGCTTGCCACATCCTGAATCGTGCCATGGCCATGCCCTACCATGGCCTGCCACGTCCTGACCCGTGCGATGGCCATGCCCAGACATGGCCTGCCACGTCCTGACCCATGCCATGGCCACACTCTGCCATGGCCTGCCACGTCCTTAACCGTGCCATGCCCACACCCTGCCAGGGACTGCCACGTCCTAACCCGTGCCATGGCCACACCGTGCCATGGCATGCCACGTCCTACCATGTCCTAACCCGTGCAATGTCCACGCCCTGCCATGGCCTGCCACGTCCTGACCTGTGTCATGGCCACGCCCTGCCATCGCCTGCTATGTCTTGTCGCGTCCTGACCCGTGCCATGGCCACGCCTTACCATGGCCTGCCTCATCGTAATCTGTGCCAAGGCCATGCCCTACCATGGCTTGCCACATCCTGAATCGTGCCATGGCCATGCCCTACCATGGCCTGCCACGTCCTGACCCGTGCGATGGCCATGCCCAGACATGGCCTGCCACGTCCTGACCCATGCCATGGCCACACTCTGCCATGGCCTGCCACGTCCTGAATCGTGCCATGCCCACGCCCTGCCATGGATTTCCACATTCTGCCATGTACTGACCCGTGCCATGGCCACATCCTGCCATGTCCTGCCACGTCCTGACCTGTGCCATGGCCACACCGTGCCATGGCATGCCACGTCCTACCACGTCCTGACCTGTGCAATGTCCACGCCCAGCCATGGCCTGCCACGTCCTGACCCGTGCCATGGCCACGCCTTGCCATTGCCTGCCATGTCTTGTCGCTTCCTAACCCGTGCCATGGCCACGCCCTACCATTGCCCGCCACATCCTGACCATGGCTATGGCCACGCCTTACGAGGCCCTTATACGTCTTGGTACGTGCCATGGCCATGCCCTACCATGGACTACTATGTCCTGACACATGCCATGGACATGCCCTGCCATGGCCTGCCACGTCCTGACCTCTTGCATGGCAACGCCCTGCCATGCCTGCCACATCCTGACCATGGCTATGGCCACGCCCTGCCATGGCCTGCTACGCCCTGATACGTGCCACGACCATGCCCTACCATGGCCTTCTACGTCCTGACACGTGCCATGGCCACGCCCTTATATGGCCTACCTCATCCTACCACGTCCTGACCCGGGCCATGGCCACGCCCTGCCATGTCTTTACCATGGCTATGGCCACGCGCTTCCATGGCCTACTATGTTGTGATACGTGTTATGGCCGTTCCCTACCATGGCCTGCTACGTTCTGACACGTGCCACGGCCACGCCCTACCATGGCATACCTCATCCTGCCACGTCCTAACCCATGCCATGGCCATGCCCTGCCATGGCCTGCCACATCTTGACCATGGCCATGGACACGCCTTACCATGTCCTGCCACGTCCTGACCCGTGCCATGGCGATGACCTGCCATGGCCTGCCAAGTCCTGTCACATCCTGACCCGTGCGATGGCCTGCCACGTCTTGACACGAGCCATGGCCACGCCCTACCATGGCTTGCCAGGTCCTGACCCATGCCATGGCAACACCCTGCCATGGCCTGCCATGTCCTGCCACATCCTGACCCGTGCCATGGCCATGCCCTACCATGACCTGCCACGTCCTCACCTATGCCATGGCCATGCCCTGCCATAGTCTGCCACAGAATGACACATCCTGCCATGGCCTGCACATCTTGCCATGGCCTGCACATCCTGACCTGTGCCATGGCCACGCCCTATCATTGCCTACCATGTTCTGCCACGTCCTGACCCATCCCATGGACATGCCCTGCCATGGCCTGCCACGTCCTGACCCATTGCATGGCAACGCCCTGCCATGTCCTACCACGTCCTGACCATGGCTATGGCCACGCCTTGCCATGGCCTGCCATGTCCTGACCCGTGCCATGGCCACGCTCTGCAATGGTCTGCCATGTCCTGCTATGTCCTGACCTGTGCTATGGCTATGCATTGCTATGGCCTGCCATGTCCTGAACCGTGCCATGGCCACACCATACCCTGGCCTACCACGTTCTACCACATCCTGACCCGTGCAATGGCCACGCTCTGCCATGGCCTGCCATGTCGTAACTTGTGCCATGGCTATGCCCTACAATGGCTTGCCATATCCTCAACCGTGCCATGGCCATGCCCTGCCATGGCCTGCCACGTCCTGCCACGTCCTGACCCTTGCCATGGCCATGCCCTGCCATGGCCTGCCACATCCTGCCACGTCCTGACTCGTGCGATAGACATACCCTGCTATGGCCTGCCACGTCCTGCCACGTCCTGACCCGTGCCATGGCCACACCCTACCATGTCCTGTTTCGTCCTGACCCGTGCCATGGCCACACTGTGCCATGGCATGCCACTTCCTGCCACGCCCTGACCCATGCAATGGCCATGCCTTGACATGGCCTGCCACGTCCTGATCCATGCCACGGCCATGCCCTGCCATGGCCAACCTCATCCTACCACGTCATGACCCGTGCCATGGCCACGCCCTGCCATGGCCTGCTACGTCTTGACCATGGCTATGGCCAAGCCCTGCCATGGCCTACTACGTCCTGATACGTGCCATGGCTACTCCCTACCATAGCCTGCTACGTTCTGACACGTGCCACGGCCACGCCCTGCCATGCCCTACCTCATCCTGCCACGTCCTGACCCATGCCATGGCCATGCCCTTCAATGGCCTGCCACGTCTTAACTATGGCCATGGACACGCCTTACCATGGCCTGCCAAGTCCTAACCCGTGCCATGGTGACGACCTGCCATGGCCTGACATGTCCTGTCACGTCCTGACCCGTGCGATGGCCTCCCACGTCCTGACACGTGCCATGGCCACGCCCTACCATGGCCTGCCACGTCCTGACCCATGCCATAGCGACGCCCTGCCATGGCCTGCCATGTCCTGCCACGTCCTGACCCATTCCATGGCCATGCCCTGCCTTGACCTGCCACGTCCTGACTTGTGCCATGACCATGCCCTGCCATGGCCTGCCACGTCCTGCCACGTCCAGACCCGTGCCATGGCCACTCCCTGCCATGGCCTGCCACATCCTGACCATGGCCATAGACATGCCTTACTATGGCCTGCCATGTCCTGACCCGTGCCATGGCGACGACCTGCCATGGCCTGCCCTGTCCTGTCACGTCTTGACCAGTGCGGTGGCCTGCCACGTCCTGGCACGTTCCATGGTCACGCCCTGCTATGGCCTGCCACGTCCTGACCCATGCCATGGCCACGCCCTGCCATGGCCTGCCATGTCCTGCCACGTCCTGACCCGTGCCATGGCCATGCCCTACCATGACCTACCACGTCCTGACCTGTCCCATGGCCACGCCCTGCCATGGCCTTCCACGGAATGCGATGTCCTGCCACGTCTTGACTCGTGCCTTGGCCTGCACATCCTGACCCATGCCATGGCCATGCCCTATCATTGCCTACCACGTTCTGCCACGTCCTGACCCATGCCATGGACATGCCCTGCCATGTCCTGCCACATCCTGACCCGTTGCATGGCAACTCCCTGCCATGTTCTGCCATATCCTGACCATGGCTATGGCCACGCCCTGCCATGGCATGCTACGTCCTGATACGTGCTATGGCCACGCCTTCCCATGGCCTACCATGTCCTGACACATGCCATGGCCACGCCCTACCATGGCCTGCCAGGTCCTGACCCATGCCATGGCCATGCCATGCCATGTCCTGCCACGTCTTGACCCGTGCCATGGCTACGACCTGCCATGACCTGCCACATCTTAACCCATGCCATGGCCACGCCCTGCCATGGCCTCCCATGAAATGCCACACCCTGCCATGTCCTAACCCGTGCCATGGCCTGCATATCCTGACCCGTGCCATGGCCACACCCTATCATTGCCTACCACGTTCTGCCACGTCCTGACCCATCCCATGGACATGCATTGCCATAGCCTGCCACGTCCTGACCCGTTGCATGGCAACGCCCTGCCATGTCCTACCACGTCCTAACCATGGCTATAGCCACGCCCTGCCATGGCCTGCCATGTCCTGACCCATGCCATGGCCACGCCCTGCAATGGTCTGCCATGTCCTACCAATTCATGACCCGTGCTATGGCAATGCCTTGCCATGGCCTGTAATGTCCTGAACCGTGCCATGGTCACGCCCTGCCCTTTCCTGCCACGTTCTGCCACATCCTGACCCGTGCCATGGCCACGCTCTGCCATGGCCTGCCACGTCGTAACCTGTGCCATGGCCATGCCCTACAATGGCTTGCCACATCCTGAACTGTGCCATGGCCATGCCCTGCCATAGCCTGCCACGTCCTGCCACGTCCTGACCCGTGCCATGGCCATGCCCTGCCATGGCCTGCCACGTCCTGACTCTTGCGATAGCCATGCCCTGCTATGGCCTACCACGTGCAGACCCGTGCCATGGCCACGCCCTAACATGGCCTGCCACGTCCTGACCATGGCCATAGACACTCCTTACCATGGCCTGCCATGTCCTGACCCATGCCATGGTGATGACCTGCCATGGCATGCCCTGTCCTATCACGTCCGGACCCGTGAGATGGCCTGCCACGTCCTGACACGTGCCATGGCCACGCCCTACCATGGCCTGCCACGTGCTGACCCATGCCATGGCCACGCCCTGCCATGGCCTACCTTGTCCTTCCACATCCTAACCCGTGCTATGGCCACGCCCTACCATGGACTGCCACGTCCTGACCCATGGTGTGGCCACGGCTTGCCTTGGCCTGCCTTGTCTTTCCACATCCTAACACGTGCTATGGCCACGCCCTGCCACGCTCTACCATGACCTGCCATGTCCTAACTCGTGCTATGGCCACGGCCTGCCATGTCCTGACCTGTGCCATGGCCACGCCCTGCAATGGTCTGCCATGTCCTGCCACATCATGACCCGTGCTATGGCAATGCCTTGCCATGGCCTGCCATGGCCTGAACCGTGCCATGGTCACGCCCTGCCCTGGCTTGCCACGTTCTGTCACATCCTGACCCGTGTCATGGACACGCTCTACCATGGCCTGCCACGGCCACACTCTGCCATGGCCTGCCACGTCCTTAACTGTGCCATGCCCACACCCTGCCATGGACTGCCACATTCTGCCATGTCCTGACCCGTGCCATGGCCACACACTGCCATGTCCTGCCACGTCCTAACCCGTGCCATGGCCACACCGTGCCATGGCATGCCACGTCCTACCACGTCCTAACCCGTGCAATGTCCACGCCCTGCCATGGCCTGCCACGTCCTGACCTGTGCCATGGCCACGCCCTGCCATCGCCTGCTATGTCTTGTCGCGTCCTGACCCGTGCCATGGCCACGCCCTACCATGGCCTGCCTCATCGTAATCTGTGCCAAGGCCATGCCCTACCATGGCTTGCCACATCCTGAATCGTGCCATGGCCATGCCCTACCATGGCCTGCCACGTCCTTACCCGTGCGATGGCCATGCCGAGACATGGCCTGCCACGTCCTGACCCATGCCATGGCCACACTCTGCCATGGCCTGCCATGTCCTGAACCGTGCCATGCCCACGCCCTGCCATGGATTGCCACATTCTGCCATGTACTGACCCGTGCCATGGCCACATCATGCCATGTCCTGCCACGTCCTGACCCGTGCCATGGCCACACCGTGCCATGGCATGCCACGTCCTACCACGTCCTGACCTGTGCAATGTCCACGCCCAGCCATGGCCTGCCACGTCCTGACCCGTGCCATGGCCACGCCTTGCCATTGCCTGCCATGTCTTGTCGCTTCCTAACCCGTGCCATGGCCACGCCCTACCATTGCCCGCCACATCCTGACCATGGCTATGGCCACGCCTTACGAGGCCCTTATACGTCTTGGCACGTGCCATGGCCATGCCCTACCATGGACTACTATGTCCTGACACATGCCATGGACATGCCCTGCCATGGCCTGCCACGTCCTGACCTCTTGCATGGCAACGCCCTGCCATGCCTGCCACATCCTGACCATGGCTATGGCCACGCCCTGCCATGGCCTGCTACGCCCTGATACGTGCCACGACCATGCCCTACCATGGCCTTCTACGTCCTGACACGTGCCACGGCCACGCCCTTATATGGCCTACCTCATCCTACCACGTCCTGACCTGCCACATCCTCACCTATGCCATGGCCATGCCCTGCCATAGTCTGCCACAGAATGACACATCCTGCCATGGCCTGCACATCTTGCCATGGCCTGCACATCCTGACCTGTGCCATGGCCACGCCCTATCATTGCCTACCATGTTCTGCCACGTCCTGACCCATCCCATGGACATGCCCTGCCATGGCCTACCACGTCCTGACCCATTGCATGGCAACGCCCTGCCATGTCCTACCACGTCCTGACCATGGCTATAGCCACGCCTTGCCATGGCCTGCCATGTCCTGACCCGTGCCATGGCCACGCCCTGCAATGGTCTGCCATGTCCTGCCATGTCCTGACTTGTGCTATGGCTATGCATTGCTATGGCCTGCCATGTCCTGAACCGTGCCATGGCCACACCATGCCCTGGCCTACCACGTTCTACCACATCCTGACTCGTGCAATGGCCACGCTCTGCCATGTCATGCCATGTCGTAACTTGTGCCATGGCCATGCCCTACAATGGCTTGCCATATCCTCAACCGTGCCATGGCCATGCCCTGCCATGGCCTGCCACGTCCTGCCACGTCCTGACCCCTGCCATGGCCTGCCACGTCCTGCCACGTCCTGACTCGTGCGATAGACATACCCTGCTATGGCCTGCCACGTCCTGCCACATCCTGACCCGTGCCATGGCCACACCCTACCATGTCCTGTTTCGTCCTGACCCGTGCCATGGCCACACTGTGCCATGGCATGCCACTTCCTGCCATGCCCTGACCCATGCAATGGCCATGCCTTGACATGGCCTGCCACGTCCTGATCCATGCCACGGCCATGCCCTGCCATGGCCAACCTCATCCTACCACGTCATGACCCGTGCCATGGCCACGCCCTGCCATGGCCTGCTACGTCTTGACCATGGCTATGGCCAAGCCCTGCCATGGCCTACTACGTCCTGATACGTGCCATGGCTACTCCCTACCATAGCCTGCTACGTTCTGACACGTGCCACGGCCACGCCCTGCCATGCCCTACCTCATCCTGCCACGTCTTGACCCATGCCATGGTCATGCCCTTCAATGGCCTGCCACGTCTTAACCATGGCCATGGACACGCCTTACCATGGCCTGTCAAGTCCTGACCCGTGCCATGGCGACGACCTACCATGGCCTGACATGTCCTGTCACGTCCTGACCCGTGCGATGGCCTCCCACGTCCTGACACGTGCCATGGACACGCCCTACCATGGCCTGCCACGTCCTGACCCATGCCATAGCGACTCCCTGCCATGGCCTGCCATGTCCTGCCACGTCCTGACCCGTTCCATGGCCATGCCCTGCCTTGACCTGCCACGTCCTGACTTGTGCCATGACCATGCCCTGCCATGGCCTGCCACGTCCTGCCACGTACAGACCCGTGCCATGGCCAGGCCCTGCCATGGCCTGCCACATCCTGACCATGGCCATAGACATGCCTTACTATGGCCTGCCATGTCCTGACCCGTGCCATGGCGATGACCTGCCATGGCCTTCCCTGTCCTGTCACGTCCTGACCAGTGCGGTGGCCTGCCACGTCCTGGCACGTGCCATGGCCACGCCCTACTATGGCCTGCCACGTCCTGACCCATGCCATGGCCACGCCCTGCCATGGCCTGCCATGTCCTGCCACGTCCTGACCCGTGCCATGGCCATGCCCTACCATGACCTGCCACGTCCTGACCTGTGCCATGGCCACGCCCTGCCATGGCCTTCCACGGAATGCGATGTCCTGCCACGTCTTGACTCGTGCCTTGGCCTGCACATCCTGACCCATGCCATGGCCATGCCCTATCATTTCCTACCACGTTCTGCCACGTCCTGACCCATGCCATGGACATGCCCTGCCATGTCCTGCCACATCCTGACCCGTTGCATGGCAACTCCCTGCCATATTCTGCCATATCCTGACCATGGCTATGGCCACGCCCTGCCATGGCATGCTACGTCCTGATACATGCTATGGCCATGCCTTCCCAGGGCCTGCCATGTCCTGACACATGCCATGGCCACGCCCTACCATGGCCTGCCAGGTCCTGACCCATGCCATGGCCATGCCATGCCATGTCCTGCCACGTCTTGACCCGTGCCATGGCTACGACCTGCCATGACCTGCCACGTCTTAACTCATGCCATGGCCATGCCCTGCCATGGCCTCCCACGAAATGCCACACCCTGCCATGTCCTAACTCGTGCCATGGCCTGCATATCCTGACCCGTGCCATGGCCACACCCTATCATTGCCTACCACGTTCTGCCACATCCTGACCCATCCCATGGACATGCATTGCCATAGCCTGCCACGTCCTGACCCATTGCATGGCAACGCCCTGCCATGTCCTACCACGTCCTAACCATGGCTATAGCCACGCCCTGCCATGGCCTGCCATGTCCTGACCCGTGCCATGGCCACGCCCTGCAATGGTCTGCCATGTCCTACCAAGTCATGACCCGTGCTATGGCAATGCCTTGCCATGGCCTGTCATGTCCTGAATCGTGCCATGGTCACGCCCTACCCTTTCCTGCCACGTTCTGCCACATCCTGACCCGTGTCATGGCCACGCTCTGCCATGGCCTGCCACGTCGTAACCTGTGCCATGGCCATGCCCTACAATAGCTTGCCACATCCTGAACTGTGCCATGGCCATGCCCTGCCATAGCCTGCCACGTCCTGCCACGTCCTGACCCGTGCCATGGCCATGCCCTGCCATGGCCTGCTACGTCCTGACTCTTGCGATAGCCATGCCCTGCTATGGCCTACCACGTGCAGACCCGTGCCATGGCCACGCCCTAACATGGCCTGCCACGTCCTGACCATGGCCATAGACACTCCTTACCATGGCCTGCCATGTCCTGACCCGTGCCATGGTGATGACCTGCCATGGCATGCCCTGTCCTATCACGTCCGGACCCGTGAGATGGCCTGCCACGTCCTGACACGTGCCACGGCCACGCCCTACCATGGCCTGCCACGTGCTGACCCATGTTATGGCCACGCCTTGCCATGGCCTGCCTTGTCCTTCCACGTCCTAACCCGTGCTATGGCCACGCCCTACCATGGACTGCCACGTCCTGACCCATGGTATGGCCACGCCTTGCCTTGGCCTGCCTTGTCTTTCCACGTCCTAACCCGTGCTATGGCCACGCCCTGCCACGCTCTACCATGACCTGCCATGTCCTAACTCGTGCTATGGCCACGGCCTGCCATGTCCTGACCTGTGCCATGGCCACGCCCTGCAATGGTCTGCCATGTCCTGCCACATCATGACCCGTGCTATGGCAATGCCTTGCCATGGCCTGCCATGGCCTGAACCGTGCCATGGTCACGCCCTGCCCTGGCTTGCCACGTTCTGTCACATCCTGACCCGTGTCATGGACACGCTCTACCATGGCCTGCCACGTCGTAACCTATGCCATGGCCATGCCCTACGATGGCTTGCCACATCCTGAAATGTGCCATGGCCATGCCCTGCCATGGCCTGCCACGTCCTAACTCTTGCGATAGCCATGCCCTGCTATGGCCTGCCACGTGCAGACCCGTGCCATGGCCACGCCCTAACATGGCCTGCCACGTCCTGACCATGGCCATAGACACTCCTTACCATGGCCTGCCACGTCCTGACCCGTGACATTGCGACGACCTGCCATGGCATGCCCTGTCCTGTCACGTCCGGACCCATGAGATGGCCTGCCACGTCCTGACATGAAGCCATGGCCACGCCCTACCATGGCCTGCCACATCCTGACCCATACCATGGCCACGCCCTGCCATGGCCTGCGATGTCTTGCCACGTCCTGACTCGTGCCATGGCCATGCCCTACCATGACCTGCCACGTCCTGACCTGTGCCATGACCTCGCCCTGCCATGTCCTGCCACATCCAGACCCATGCCATGGCACCGCCCTGCCATGGCCAGCCACATCCTGTCCATGGCCATGACCATGCCCTGCCATGGCATACCACGTCCAGACCCGTGCCATGGTCATGCCTTGCCATAGTCTACCATGGCCTGCCACGTCCTGACCCGTGCCATGGCCTGCCACGTCCTGCCGCGTCCTAACCCGTGCCATGGACATGCCTTGCCATGGCCTACCACGTCATGAATCGTGCCATGGCGATCCCCTGCCATGGCCTGCCACGTCCTGACCCATTCCATGGCCACGCCCTGGCATGGCCTGCCATGGCATGCCACGTCCTGCCACGTCTTGACTCGTGCGACAGCCACGGCTTGCTATGGCCTTCCATGTCCTGACCCGTGCCATGGCCTGCAACGTTCTGCCGTGTCCTGACCCGCGCCATGGCCACACCCTACTATGTCCTTCCACGTCCTAACCCGTGCCATGGCCACACCGTGCCATTACATGCCATGTCCTGCCACGTCCTAACCCGTGCGATGGCTATGCCCTGACATGGCCTGCCACGTCCTGACCCGTGCCATGGCCACGCCCTGCCATGCCCTGCCACGTCCTGAACCGTGCCATGGCTACGCCCTACCATGGACTGCCACATTCTGCCATGTCCTGACCCGTGTTATAGCCATGGCATAGGTCAGGACGTGTCAGGACGTGGCAAGATATGGCCATGGCACGGGTCAGGACGTGGCAGGCCATGGTAGTGCATGGCCATAGCACGGGTCAGGACGTAGAAGGCCATGGCAGTGCATGGCCATGGCACATATCAAGACATGGCAGGCCATGGTAGGGCATAGCCATGGCACGGGTTAGGATGTGGCAAGACGTGGCAGGCCATAGCAGGGCATCCCCATGGCACGGGTCAGGACGTGGCAAGCCTTGGAAGTACGTGGCCATGGCATGGTTCAGAATGTGGTAGGACGTGGCAGGCCATGGCCATGGCACGGGTCATGACGTGGCAGGCCATGGCAGTACATGGCCATGGCACGGTTCAGGTCGTGGCAGGACATGGTAGTGCATGTCCATGGCACAGATCACGATGTGGCAGGCCATAGTAGGCCATGGAAGGGCATGGCCATGGCACGGGTCGGGAAGTGGCAGGATGTGGTAGGCCATGGCAGGGCTTGGCCATGGCACAGGTCAGGACGTGGCAAAACGTGGCAGGCCATGGCACTGCAAGTTAATGGCAATTGTCAAGACATGGCAGGACGTGGTAGGCCATGTCAGTGCATGGCCATGGCACGGGGTAGGCCGTGGCAGGCCATGGCAGTGCATGGACATGGCATGGGTCAGGACATGGCAGGCCATAACAGTGCATGGCCATGGCACGGGTCAGGACGTGGCAGGCCATGGCCATGGCACGAGTCAGGATGTGGCAAGCAATGCAGTGCATGGTAGTGCATGGCCATGGTACGGGTTAGGCCATGGGATGCCATGGCAGTACATGGCCATGGCACGGGTCAGGACGTGGCAGGCCATGGCACGGGTAAGGACGTGTCTCCACGCTGCTCCATGCCGCTCAATGTCTAGTGTTAGCAAAATGATTAGCAACATGTCAAGCGCAATGATGGTAGTGGTTGTTGGTGGCGCTGATGAAAAGTAGTGGTAGTTTGCCGCAGCGACCGCCGACAGTTGGTGGACGCTTGGTGGTTAGCGCTGGCAGTTTTAAGTCGGAATCACTTATAGTGGTTGTGACAATGAAATTTACTCATGATTAATGGTTGTTGGCCATGGCAGGGCGTGGCCATGGCACGGGTCACGACTTGGCAGGACATGGCATGCCATGGTAGTGCATGGTCATAGCACAGGTCAGGACGTGGCCGGACATGGCACGACGTGGCAGGCCATGGCAGTGCATGGCCATGGCATAGGTTAGGACGTGGAAGGGTTTGGCCATGGCACGGGTCAGGATGTGGCCGGACGTGGAAGGCCATGGAAGGGCGTGGCCATGGCATGGGTCAGGACGTAGCTGGCTTTGACAGTGGATGGACATGGCACAGGTCAGGATGTGGCAGGGCATGGCAGGCCGTGGACATAGCACGGGTTAGGACGTGGCAGGACATGGCAGGCCATGATAGTGCATGGCTATGGCACAGGTCAGGATGTGGCAGGACGTAGCAGGCTATGGTAGTGCATGACCATGGCACGGGTTAGGATGTGGCAGGCCAGGGCAGGCCATGGTGTGGTGTGGCCATTGCACGGGTCGGGATGTAGAAGGCCATGGCACGGGTCAGGACGTGCCAGGACGTGGTAGGCCCTGGCAGTGCATTGCCAAGGCACAGCTCAGGACGTGGCAGGATGTGGCAGGCCATGGCCATGGCATGAGTCAGGACGTGGCAGGCCGTGCCGGTGCATGGCCTTGGCATGGGCCAGGATGTAGCAGGCCATGGCAGTGCATGGCCATGACACAAATCAATATGTGGCAGGCCATGGTAGGGCATGGCCATGGCACGGGTTAGGACGTGGCAGGACGTGGCAGGCCATGGCAGGGCAAGGCCATGGCACGGGTCAGGACGTGGGAGAACGTGGCAAGCCATGGTAGTGCTTGGCCATGGCATGGGTCAGGATGTGGTAGGACGTGGCAGTCCATGGCCATGGCACGGGTCAGGACGTGGCAGGCCATGGTAGTGCATAGCCATAGCAGAGATCAAGACGTGGCAGGCCATGGTAGGCCATGGTAGGGTGTGGACATGGCATGGGTCAGGACGTAGCAGGATATGGTAGGACATGGCAGGTGATTCACGTCCAAGCAATGGTCGTAGTCAATATAACTTGGTCTAATAAGTCCAAGATCAATCCCACAGAGAATTAACCTACCAATTGCAACTATCACAACCCAAAAGTACTTCCGAATCAAGTTCCCAAACTTTGAATATATCTTTGTGTGATTTTCGAATATCTACTTTGCAATAATTGAGAATGCTTGAAAGAAAGAATTGAATGTAGAGTAAAACGAATATTATGAGAAAGACTAAGGTATTGATTTCCCCTATTGATGGAATTCCTTATTGTTATGCTCTTACAAATTGTTAATATATTCTATCAATCATGAACGCTATGTGTATCGTAACCCTCTCCCGAGCAATTACAATAATTTACTAGTGCACTCTCCCGAGCTACCCTAGCTAACTTTAATTTGAATAGTTCACTTAAGATTGCACCCAAGACTTCGTTATTCCTAACCCCCTCTTTATGCCTAAAGTTATAGATTCCTCCAATAACCTAGGTGTGGTGTTGTACAACAATAAACCTAAATATGCACTCTTTTCCAAGTTATGCACACTAAATAGGCACCGCTAATTGGGACGTCTACCAATTAACTACAACAAGAACGATGTTGAACAAATAGAAATCTAAGTCACAATTTGTAATCACATAAACGATAAGTTCATCACTCAATAGGTTCCATCAAAACCTTAGAAAAAAATTTAGCTACTCTTGCTTGAAGAAACAAGAATAATAATTGAAATCATAAAGAAATAATTGATATAAAATAAAAGAAGGAGTTCGAGAGGATTCTCTCTTACTAAATATCTTGCAAAAGTATTGAAAATAAAGACAACATGCCTCTATGGAGCAAACTAGGAGTTTATATAGAAGATTTAGGGCATAAAAAAACTAAATTCGAATCCAATTAGGAGAACTGGGCGCCGGCTTTCGCGGTTCGTTCGCGGCCGCGAGCCAACCGCAAACAGTCAAACTTCAGAATGCCTTTTTTTTCGCGGTTCATCTGCGACCGCGAATGAACCACGGATGAATAGTGCTATGTATTTTTGACTGCTTCTTCCAGCTCTTTTCACCTTAGATCTTTTCTTGGCCTTTTCATCCACATATCACTTCAAAATACTTTTTTTAGCATCCATTTCATCACATGTACCTATAACACACAAAAAAACACTAATCAACGCATTTTGTCCTCATAAACAACATAAATACCGTAACAAAGTGTGATTATTTAGGGCATAATTATAGTCAAATTCACCTATTATCAATACCCCACACTTAAACCTTTGCTCGTCCTCGAGTAACTTTAATCCCACTTTAGGCCAATTAACAAAAATTTGTCTCGCCCAAAATATGTCACAAAAGCTATTATACATGAACAACCTAAGATATGCACAATCTTTACCTAACCGCAAACTCTCATGCCCGCACATTATTACTTACTCTACTTATTACCAAAAACTTGCAAATTCACCTTCTTCCTCTTGAATTACATGCCCTCACAAAATTTATTGAGAGAAGTTCCTACACATTAACAATTCGAATACATGGAACTTATAAATATCGGAAAAATTCACTCACTCTCAACAAAGAACTTTTATATGCATACAGACACATCATAGGCTTACCCATAGTGTAATACTCCACTAATCGATTTATTCAATCATAGATCAAGAGGTCTTTAAGGGTTGTAATGTTGGCTACGGGACGGGGAGGATACATTTGGTTATAGTGACTAACCTCCCTAAGCACTTTCGTTTTCCTTTTCACAACTCCCTTATGTCTCCCTTAAACATTCCTTCACCTTTATTAACTTTTAATCCCCACTTTTCTTTTGTTGAAGTAACTGGCCTTTCTAATTTTTATATATTCATTGATATAGCTCTTTGACTTATTGCTTTGCAACATATTTACATTATTTTGGCCAGTTCACTATTTTTCACCATTCATTCTTGATTTTCCTTTTTTTTCAATTTCCCTTCACCCCACACTTAAACTTTTGCATATTTATTACAATACAAGTGCTTCTAGGAGGTAAAGTAGAACATTATACATATTTGATGAACATTCAAGGGTTATCAAAGAATAGGCTTAAGCTCAAAGGGGTTAACTAAGATATAATGTACGGGTGAATTCATGTCTATCGGTATATGGGGTTACCAAAGAAATGACTCTATCCTTTCTAGAACCAAACAACTTCAATTTCTATTTTCAAATACACAGGGCAAGTGCTAGGTATCATGTACAACATACAATGTAAGTAAAAACCTCACACACACATGGCATGCAACTCGTTTGGAATCCAGTTTATCTACAAAGTCCTATCGATGTTCAAGCAAGCATTATTGTGCAATTTAAGGCATATTGAGATTCTACAGTCAAGCTTAGAAGATACATTCTCATGTTCAATTTGCCCTTTTGCTAATGTGCATATTCAGGGTTACATGTTGCCCTTTTTACCTCTAATCCTAAGAAAAGAAAGAAAGAAAGAAACATCTACCTAACCCGGTTCAAATAAAAACCCTTGGAAAAGAACCATGGTCTAAAGAAAACCCAAGGGGGAGATGATACATTACCTATAAAAAGAAAATAAAAGAAGGAAAAATTCCTACGCGGACTACTTCCCTCAAGAGTACTTGTCCTAAATAGCCAGTCATCAGGAAGAGTCCTCTACTCATATTTGGATTTTTAAAATTTTATGATTTTTTTGTGTTTTTATTATCGATATTACTACTACAACTAATATATACATCATGTACAAGATAAGTCACCCACCCCACACTTAAAAATATGTCATGTCCCCATGACATAAAAAATTAAAGCACAAGAGGGGCAAGAAAACATACACAAGACTCACTCGGAGTCGGAGACGGTGGATGGGTCGACATGACATGCTCGTCCAAGTGCTTTGAACCATGCCATAAACCTGTTTTCTAGTCGTGTGCGCAAGCCATCAACGGAGGTGCGCAGATCAGCAACCTCCTCATCTATGGACCTAAACATAGGTCGTGTGGACTCGGACCTAGACATACTTGCTCCGCGATGAGCAGGCCTGGAAGGTCCTCCTCATCCAAGTCAATTGGGGTTGTGTCTCGTCCAACCCGGATAGTAGCAGCTCTAAATGGAGCTGTTAGTAGTAGCTCAACATCAACATCAGTTACTGGGGTCTGATAAAGGAGACACAGCGTAGTGACAAGAGATGGGTAATAAAAACCCTTGGCAGTGAGGGATCCCCTCAATACCATCTCATCACTAATTACTCGGTCGATATCAACATCCCGATGTGTTACAAAACACCAAGTCAAAACTGCCCTATTAAAGTTAACATCCGTGGTGTTACTCGAGGGCAAGATACGGTTGCATATTATGAAGAACCAACATTTGGCTGTGTGTGTAAAGCAGTTAGAGTTCAGAGTCTTATTTCTAATCCACACCGGGATGCCGTCTATACATAAGGCCTCTATTAGCATGTCCCATGTGACACCAGGCCTATCATGGTAATAGTCGACATCACTAGTGTACAATGGCAGTCTAAGTACCTGCCGAATGGTAGGAATATGGGCATTGACCCGCTTACCTCTGATGAATACTTCTCTGACCATAACATAAGGATCATTGGCGTAGAATTCCCGGACAAGCATCTTGTTTACCTTAGGAGGTGAGTCAAAGAGGAACTCCATCTCGCGCCTCCGAATCTCATCATATATTTCCGGCTTCTCCGAGCGGATAGCTATCCGGTCAACTTCTACCTCTTGGAGCCACTTCTTGGTTGCTTTAATATGAAATCCATTCTCTGCTTCTTCACAAGCAAACCTTGACTCATAATAAGTCGGTTGCCTAGATGAGCTAGCACCATGTCGAGCTCTCTTTGGGGCCATGATCCTGCACAAATAAGATAGCCAAAACATATGTAAACCGTTAGTCATCGTAAGGCTACTCAGACTTCGCCATCCGTGAGATATCACAATTGACCATTTTTTTCGTGCAATTACCTCATACTCCTATATTTAGATTCTTTATCTAACTATTTAACACATGCCTATTCAAGCACCCCGCACTTAGTTATTTGAACACTTCTAACATTACCCAATTGACTTAATCCATCCCCAATGAAATACACCAATACCAATTCATGAGTTGGGCATTATTTCTCCTAATACTACATTAATACATTATGAACAATGATAATTTGCCCAACTTGGCTAACCAATCAATATACATGGTGTACATACTATTTGGGTCTCCAAACTACAAAATTAGCATCATAAACATAATTGAAGACCCAACAACTCACTATTTACAAAACTCCCATCATATAACAAGGTTCTTTAGAAGAAATTCATGGAAACATGTAATGTGCAAAAAGAAACCAAGTCATATTCAAGATTTATCCTAAAGTAACAATATCTAATTAATTCAACAAAATAAATAATCAAGAACTAAAAATAAAAACCAAATAAAAGAGAAAAAAGTAGAGAAACTTACAAGTGATAACAATGGAGGAGTAATGGAGGAAGAATGGGATGATTTGGAGAAGAGGGGGTTGGCAAATTTTTAGAGAGAAGGGAGAGGATTTGAAGTTAGAGAGAGAGAGAGAGAGAGATTTGGAGAGTAGGGGCGGCTATGTTGAGTTATAGGAGAGGGGGTTTAGGTTTTTACTGTTTAAAGAAGTGGTGGGGAAAAGAAAA
This sequence comes from Nicotiana noctiflora, assembly GCA_032618575.1. Classification (NCBI taxonomy): domain Eukaryota; kingdom Viridiplantae; phylum Streptophyta; class Magnoliopsida; order Solanales; family Solanaceae; genus Nicotiana; species Nicotiana noctiflora. Next base: position 183,762 of record JASVEL010012851.1, read on the forward strand.
TAAAAAAATACATTATTTTTAGCCAATCACGGAGATGGCCGCGATTGTTCGCGGTTCGTTCGCGGCCGCGAATGGACCGCGAATAGTCGAGATTCAGAGAGGACATTTTCTCGCTGTTGTTTCATGGCCGCGAATAACCGCAAATAGAGAAAGTTCAGAGAGGTCATTTTTCCGCGGTTCATCCGTGGTCGCGGATGGACCGCGGACAGTGCCCCTCTCTGAATTTAGTTTTCAATTGTTCAGCTAAAATTTTGTTTTTTTGTCTTATTTATTTTATTAAATACAACTAAAATAAAAATACTTACAACATGTTCGTGGGTTGCCTCCCATGTAGCGCCTGATTTAACGTCGCAACACGACTCAACTTAGCGCATTTTACGGCTCGCTAGACCTTTGAGGTTCATCCAACCGCAATTCTACCTTGTCCTCCATGTCATCCAAGCCTATGTAACATTTCAACTACTGTCCGTTTACCTTGAATGTACGTGATTTCAATTTACCTGGGAGCAATCGTAATCTTGAATTGTATAGTAGTACTTTGTCTCCATTTTTGAAGTTACGCTCAACGATATTTTGATCATGAATCCGCTTCATTCTCTCTTTATACAATCTAGTGCTTTCAAATGCCAGATACCGAAATTCTTCTAATTCATGCAACCTAGTTAGCCTTGCTTTACCTGCTTCATTCAAGTTGAGATTCATTTGTTTCAGTGCCTACCAAGCTTTGTGCTCTAATTCAACTGGTAGGTGACAAGCTTTTCCAAACACCAATTTGTATGGAGACATGCCAATAGGTGTCCTGAATGTTGTTCTATAAGCCCATTGTGCGTCATCAATCTTTTTGGACCAGTCGGTTCTTGTGGCGTTCGCTGTTTTAGTCAGTACACTTTTTATCTCAATGTTGGAGACCTCAACTTGCCCGCTAGTTTGCGTGTGATATGGAGTGGCCACTCGGTGTTTAACATCATACTTGGCCAATAATTTCTCAAAAGCTCGGTTGCAAAAGTGTGTGCCCCCGTCAGTGATGATAGCCCTTGGAGTTCCGAACCGGGTGAAAATATTCTTCTTTAAAAATCCCACTACCACCTTAGCATCATTGGTGGGTAATGCTGCATCTTCCACCCATTTGGACACGTAGTCAACTGCAACAAGTATGTACTTATTGCCGTATAAGCTAATAAAGGGCCTCATGAAATCTATTCCCCATACATCGAATACTTCAACTTGCTGGATTGGGTTCATTGGCATTTCATGACGCCGGGAGATGTTCCTGGTGTGTTGACATTCGTTGCAACCTTTCACCCACAAGTGCGCATCTTTAAACACCGTTGGCCAATAGAAACCGGCCTCATGTATTTTGGAAGCTGTACGTATTCCTCCAAAGTGAGCGCCATATGCTAAAGCGTGAAATGCCTGCAAAATAGAAGATTGTTCTATCTCGGGGACGCATCTCTGGATCATGTTATCAAGACATATCCTAAACAAGTATGGTTCATCCCAATAATAACATTGACTTTCACGAAAAAATCTTTTCCTCTGGACCGATGAGAGGTCATGAGGAACAATACCACTAGCTAGGTAATTAGCATAGTCAGCATACCATGGTGTTTCAAGGAGAGTGGTGGTGAGCAGCTGTTCGTCCGAAAAGGTTTCCAGAATTTCCCCACTCTCTTTGACAAGTTCAGCTCCTTCAAGTCTTGACAAGTGGTCAGCGACTTGATTTTCAGTACCTTTTCTATCCCTAATTTCGAGGTCAAACTATTGGAGAAGCAACTACCAACGAATCAGGTGCGGCTTAGAGTCCTTTTTATCAATTAAATTTCTTAAAGCTGCATGGTCTATGTATACGATTACCTTTGATCCTATGAGATAGGACCGGAATTTGTCGAATGCGAACACGACCGCAAGCATCTCCTTTTCCGTCAATGTTTAGTTTAGTTGTGCTCCACTCAGAGTTCTACTTGCATAGTATATTGGATGCATCAGCTTATCTTTGCTTTGGCCCAGCACTGCCCCCACTGCATAGTCACTTGCATCACACATTAACTCAAAAGGTTGCTCCCAGTCTGGGGCGATGATGGGTGTTGTGACCAACCTCTTCTTTAGTTCCTCAAAAGCAATCCTGCATTCATCAGAAAAAACAAAAGGGTGATATTTTTCAAGTAACTTACAGAGAGGGTTTCATATTTTGGAGAAGTCTTTGATGAACCTCCGGTAAAAACCGGCGTGTCCAAGAAAGCTTCTTATGGCCTTGACGGATGTTGGTGGAGGCAACTTTGCAATGACATCAACTTTAGCATGGTCTACCTCAATGCCTTTGCTTGAAACCCGGTGCCCCAACACTATACCTTCTTGTACCATAAAATGGCACTTCTCCCAGTTTAGCACTAAGTTCGTTTCCATGCCCTGTTTTAGCACTCTAGTCAGATTGGCAAGGCACTCATCGAATGAATTCCCTACCACTAAGAAATCATCCATGAACACCTCCATAATGTCTTCCACCATGTCGGTGAAAATAGCCATCATGCACCTTTGGAATGTGGCAGGCGCATTGCATAGTCCAAATGGCATCCTCCTAAAGGCTAAGATGCCATATGGGCATGTGAAGGAGGTCTTCTCTCTATCTTTGGGGGCTATAGAGATTTGATTGTACCCCGGGTATCCCTCCAGAAAGCAAAAATTGGACCTCCCTGCCAACCTGTCAAGCATTTGATCAATGAAGGGAAGTGGGAAGTGATCTTTGCGGGTGGCTAGATTCAACTTCCTGTAGTCCATGCATATTCTCCATCCGGTGACGGTTCTTGTTGAAATCAATTCAGTTTTCTTGTTTTTCACTACCGTCATGCCTCCTTTCTTCGGCACACATTGGACCGGGCTAACCCAGCTGTTGTTTGAGATTGGGTAGATGATTCCCGCATCTAGCCACTTTATTACTTCCTTCTTCACCACTTCCTTCTTGTTGGGGTTCAGCCTTCGTTGATGTTCCCTAGAAGGTTTGTGTGCATCTTCCAGGAGAATTTTATGCATACAATGGGCTGGGCTGATCCCCTTTATGTCTACCTTGGTCCATCCAGTGGCAGTTTTGCATTCCTTGAGTACCTGTATAAGCTTTTGGGCCAGCACATCTAACAACGTAGATGAGATAATAATAGGTAACGTGGAGTTAGGACCTAGAAATTCATACCTGAGATGTGATGGTAGTGGTTTCAACTCGAGTTTTGGTGGCTCTTCTATGGATGGCTTTGCTAGCGGGCTCTCTCTTTTCTCTAAGTGTAGAGGTTCGAACTCAAGCTCTCTCTGCCAAAATCCCTTGCCTTCCAGAGATAGTACCCATTTGGCTAAACTTTCACCATTTACCTCTTCCATGTTCATTAGGCATGCTTGAAGTGGATCTTCAATGGTCAACTCAGCATCGTCGGTCTCCACTATCACATCAACCCCATCAATGAGAGAGCAATTTGCGAACTCACTAGGGCGCCTCATGGATTTTTGCACATTGAAAATGATCTCCTCATCATTCAACCTCATCTTGAGTTCCCCAGTTTCACAATCAATTATGGCTCTCCCGATGGCTAGGAATGGTCTTCCTATGATTATGGGAATTTCTTCGTCAACCTTGCAATCAAGAATAACAAAATCGGCGGGAAACACGAACTTCCCAACCTGGATAAGCACATCATCTATAATACCAAATGGATGCTTAACCGTCCTGTCAGCAAGCTGTAAAAGCATAGAGGTGGGTCTGGCTCTCCCAATACCTAACCTCTTATAGATAACTAAGGGCATGAGATTAATGCTTGCCCCCAAATCACATAAATACTTAGTAAAGGCATAATTCCCTATAGTGCATGGGATGGTGAAACTACCTGGATCAGATAGCTTTTCAGCAATGGGTCTAGAGACCACTGCACTACAAGTTTGGATAAGTGTTACTGTGGCCAAGTCTTGGAAATCAAATTTCCGCGACATCAAATCCTTCATCATCTTAGCATAACCAGGCATTTCTTTTAAAGATTCAATTAATGGAATGTTTACCTGGATTTGCTTGAGCATCTCGAAGAACTTTTTGTATTGCTCCTCTTTCCTGGTGTTTGGCCAACCTTTGGGGGAATGGTGGTGGAGGCCTCTTCTTCCCGGTGACTTGGGATTTTTCTTTTTCTATCATTTTCTCATCAATCTGCTGCTCTACCTGTTCAGCCACTTTCTCCGTTCCCTGTTTTGCTTCTTTATTTTCAGCAACTGGCTAGACTGTGACTTCTGTCAACCCTATGGATTCGTCCAGTTCAATGGGCAATGGAGTGGATGTCTCAGCCTGTTTGTCGATTTTCTCACTTTCATTCTCATCATCAAGATCTCTGCCGCTTCTCAGGGTTACTGCCATTATCTGCTTTGGGACTTGGTCCTTTGGGTTTGTTTGTGTATTTGCAGGCAATGTCCCTTGAGGAAGATTGTTGAGAGACATAGCAATCTGACCCACCTGTACTTAAATATTCTTGATGGCAGCATCATGTGCATCTATCCTCTCATTTGTTTTGGCATTTGACCCAATTATCTACTGCATCATAGCTATCAACTCTACAAACCCATCGTCATGTCTACCCCCATGTGGTGGTGGAGGTGGATGATATCCCTGCTACTGATTGCCGAAATTCTGAGGTCTGGGATATGGAGCCATGTTGTGTGGTGGCCTCATACCTGATGCATTAAATTGTGGCTGGGGAGGTCTGTATTGTATTGGAGCCTGTTGGCCCCATTTTTGATTAACTTGTCGCTGCCCTCCATAGTTAGCCACATAGTTAATATCCTCGTGCTGATGATGATGTTCTTGGTCTGCAGCCCTTGGATTACCTATGGGTTGGCTAATGCATGATGTGCATAAACCACCATTTGGTAGTTTCTACAATGTGAACCTGCTGCTTGACTCCTGACTCTTCCACCTTCTTTGTTAGGAAGCTCATTTGTGTCAATACAGTTGCCATGTTCTCCTCCAGAGTGTTGGATGGATCTAGGGGTACAGAGTGTACCACTGGTGTGATAGGAGCATTCCTGGATGTCCACCCGGAATTTTGGGCCATCTTGTCTAGCAAATTTTGGCCCTCTCTCCAAGTCTTGCTCAGAAAAGCCCTACCCGCTGAAGCATCTACAATGTTCTTCATGCTGTCTGAGAGCCCCATGTAGAATCTTTGGGCGAACATCTGCTCTGGAATCCCATGGTGAGGACACATAACAAGCATACCCTTGAATCCTGCCCCAAGTTTCATGTAATGTTTCCATTGGTTTCTGCTTGAAGCTCACAATCTCATCAATTTGTTGATCTGTCTTGTTAGGTGGATGAAACTTGTTGTGGAATTGTTTGACTAACTCATCCCAAGTTGCAATGGAGTTTATTGGGAGTGAGTTTAGCCATATATGTGCTGCTCCTGTAATTGAGAACGGAAAGAGTAATAATCTGATAGCTTCCGGAGTTACATTCGGTTGCCTTTGTGTCTTGCATATTGATAGAAAGTTCTTTAGGTGCTGCTGTGGATCTTCAACCTGAGACCCAGAGAATAATCCCTTGTTTTGCAACAAGTGTAGCATGTTGTTGGTAATCTGGAAAGACTTAGCTTGAATTGTTGGCACAACGATGGCAGTTGCCAAATTATCCGCTGTGGGTTGTGCCCAATCAAACAGTGCACCTTCCTGTGCCTCCTGTGCTTCTTGCATATTTAGCCCGGCTTGCTGGTTTTGTTCGTTTGCATCACCCATGTTGAAGTCTAATTTGATTGGTTGTTGAGATTGTTGAATTTGTTTCATGGCTTTGTTACGAGCCCGAAAAGTTTGCTCGAGGTCTGAGAGTCCTTCAATTAGTCCTCCAGTCCTTATAGCTTTTCTAGGCACCTGAATACCCAAATCAACAACCGTCAAAATATTCAATGTAGAGTGTAGAAAGAACCTGAATACACAAGAATCTTGAAGTTCTGTCAATGGCAAGGTATTGATTTCCCCTATTGATGGAATTCCTTATCGTTATGCTCATACAAATTGTTAATATATTCTATCAATCATGAACGCTATATGTATCGTAACCCTCTACCGAGCAATTACAATAATTTACTAGTGCACTCCCGAGCTACCCTAGCTAGCTTTAATTTGAATAGTTCACTTAAGATTGCACCCAAGACTTCGTTATTCCTAACCCCGTCTTTACGCCTAAAGTTATAGATTCCTCCAATAACCTAGGTATGGTGTTGTTCAACAATATACCTAAATATGCACTCTTTTCGAAGTTATGCACACTAAATAGCCATCGCTAATTGGGACGTCTACCAATTAACTACAACAAGAATGAAGTTGAACAAATAGAAATCTAGGTCACAATTTTTAATCACATAAACGATAAGTTCAGCACTCAATAGGTTCCAGCAAAACCTTAGAAAAGAATTTAGCTACTCATGCTTGAAGAAACAAAAATAATAATTGAAATCATAAAGAAATAATTGATATAAAATAAAAAAAGGAGTTTGAGAGGATTCTCTCTTACTAAATATCTTGCAAAAGTATTGAAAATAAAGACAACATGCCTCTATGGGGCAAACTAGGAGTTTATATAGAAGATTTGGGGATTAAGAAAACTAAATTCGAATCCAATTAGGAGAACTGGCGCCGGCTTCCCCGGTTTGTTCGCGGCCGTGAGCCAACCGCGAACAGTCAAACTTCAGAATGCCTCTTTTTTTTGCGGTTCATCCGCGACCGCGAATGAACCGCAGATAAACAGTGCTGCGTATTTTTGACTGCTTCTTCCAGATCTTTTCACCTTAGATCTTTTCTTGGCCTTTTTATCCACATATGACTTTAAAATACTTTTCTTAGCATCCATTGCATCACATGTACCTATAACAAAGAAACAAACACTAATCAAAGCATTTTGTCCTCATAAACAACATAAATACCATAACAAAGTGTGATTATTTAGGACATAATTATAGTCAAATTCACCTATTATCAGTAGGGCTTGGCCATGGCAGGGGTACGGATGTTGCAAGACATGGTAGGCCAAGGCAGTGCAAGGCCATGGCAAGGGTCAAGACGTGGCAAGACGTGGCAAGCCATAGCAGTGCATGGCCATAGCACGGGGTAGACCGTGGCAGGCCATAGCAGGCCATGGAAGTGCATGGCCATGGCACGGTTCAGGACATGGAAGGCCACAGCCATGGCACTAGTCAGGAAGTGGCAGCCCATGGCAGGCCATGACAGTGCATGGCCATGGCACGGGATAGGACGTGACAGGCAATGGCCATTGCAAGAGTCAGGATGTGGCAGGCCATGCAGTGCATTGGGCTGCATGGCCATGGTACGGGTCAGACCATGGCAGGCCCTGGCACGGGTCAGGACATGTCTCCACGCCGCTCAATCTCTAGTGCTAGCAAAATGCTTTGCAACATGTCAAGCACAATGATGGTATTGGTTGTTGGTGGCGGTAATGGAAAGTAACGGTGGTTTGCGGTAGCGACCGCTGGCAGTTGGTCGATGCTTGGTGGTTGGCGCTAATAGTTTTAAATCAGAATCACATATAACGGTTGTGATAATGAAATTTGCTCATGATTAATGGATGTTGGCCGTGGCAGGGCATGGCCATGGCACGGGTCACGACTTGGCAAGACGTGGCAGGCCATAAAAGTGCATGGTCATGGCACGGGTCAGGACGTGGCAGGACATGGCAGGCCATGGCAGTGTATGGCCATGGCATAGGTTAGGACGTGGTAGGACGTGGCAGGGCTTGGCCATGGAACGGGTCAGGACGTGGCAGGCCTTGGAAGGGCGTGGCCATGGCATGGGTCAGGACGTGGCTGGCCATGACAGTGTATGGAAATGGCATGGGTCAGGATGTGGCAGGGCATGGCAGGCCGTTTACATAGCACAGGTTAGGACTTGGCAGGCCATGATAGTGCATGGCTATGGCACAGGTCAGGACGTGGCAGGCTATGGCAGTGCATGACCATGGCATAGGTTAGGACGTGGCAGGCCAGGCAGGCCATGGTGTGGCGTGGACATGGCATAGGTCAGGGCGTGGTAGGCTATGGTAGAGCATGGCCATCGCACGGGTTAGGACGTGGTAGGACGTGGCAGGCCATGACAGTTCATTGCCATGGCACAGCTCAGGATGTGTCAGGACGTGGCAGTCCAGAGCCATGGAACGAGTCAGGACGTGGCAGGCCGTGCCAGTGCATGGCCATGGCATGGGTCAGGACGTAGCAGGACATGGCAGTGCATGGCCATGACACAGATTAAGATGTGGCAGGCCATGGTAGGGTATGGCCATGGCACGGGTTAGGACGTGGCAGGCCATGGCAGGGTGTGGCCATGGCACGGGTCAGGACGTGGCAGAACGTGTCAAGCCATGGTAGTGCAAGGCCATGGCATGGGTCAGGATATGGCAAGACATTGCAGGCCATGGCTATGGCACGGGTCTGGATGTGGCAGGCCATGGCAGTGCATAGCCATTATAGAGATCAAGACGTGGCAGGCCATGGTAGGGTGTGGACATGGCACGGGTCAGGACATAGCAGGCCGTGGCAGGGGTCAGGACGTGGAAAGACATAGTAGGCCATGGCAGTGCAAGGCCATGGCAAGTGTCAGGACGTGGCAGGCCATAGCAGCTCATGGCCATAGCACGGGGTAGGCTGTGGCAGGCCATGGCAGGCCATGGCAGGCCGTGGAAGTGCATGGCCATGGCACGGTTCGGGATGTGGAAGGCCATGGCCATGGCACTGGTCACGGCGTGGCAGCCCATGGCAGGCCATGATAGTGCATGACCATGGCACGGGTCAGGACGTGGTAGGCCATGGCCATGGCACGAGTCATGATGTGGCAGGCCATGCAGTGCAATTGAGTGCATGGCCATGGTACGGGTCAGGCCATGGAAGGCTATGGCACGGGTTAGGACGTGTCTCCATGCTGCTCAATCTCTAGTGCTAGCAAAATGCTTAGCAACATGTCAAGCAAAATGATGGTACTGGTTGTTGGTGGCGGTACTGGAAAGTAATGGTTGTTTGCGGTAGCAACCACTGATAGTTGGTCGACGCTTGGTGGTTGGCGCCAATAGTTTTAAGTCGTAATCACTTATAGTGGTTGCGATAATGAAATTTGCTCATGATTAATGGTGTTGGCCATGGCAAGGCATGGCTATGGCACGTGACACGACTTGGAAGGACGTGGCAGGCCATGGCAGTGCATGGTCATAGCACGGGTCAGGACGTGGCCGGACGTGGCAGGACATGGCAGGCCATTATAGTGTATGGCCATGTCATGGGTCAGGACGTGGTAGGACGTGGCAGGGCATGGCAGGTCTTGGCCATGGCACGGGTAAGGACATGTCAGGCCATGGCAGGGTGTGGCCATGGCACGGGTCAGGACGTGGCAGGCCATGTCAATGCATAGCCATGGCGTAGGTCAGGACGTGGTAGGCTATTGCTTGCCTTGGATGGGCGAGCCCATGGCACGGGTCAGGACGTTGCAGGACGTGGCAGGCCATAACAATTTATGGCTATGGCATAGGTTAGGATGTGGCAGGATGTGGCAGACCATGGCAGTGCATGGCCATGGAACGGGTTAGGACGTGGGAGGCCATGGTAGGGCGTGGCCATGGCACGGGTCAGGACATGGCAGGCCATGGTAGGCCATGGCTGGGCGTGGCCATGGCACGGGTCAGGACGTGGTAGGATGTGACAGGCCTTGGAAGTGCATGGCCATGGAATGTTCACGACGTGTTAGGACGTGGCAGGACGTCGCAGGCCATGGCCATAGCACGGGTCTGGACGTGGCAGGCCATGGCAGTGCATGGCCATGGCACGGGTCAAGACATGGCAGGCCATGGTAGGCCATGGCTGGGCGTGGCCATGGCAGGAGGTGGCAGGCCAGGGCCATGGCACGGGTTAGGACGTGGCAGGCCATGGTAGTGCATGGCTATGGCACGGGTCAGGACGTGGCAGGCCTTAGCAGTGCATGGCCATGGCACCGGATCAAGACGTGGCAGACCATGGCAGGACATGGTATGGCGTGGCCATGGCACTAGTCAGGACGTGGCAAATCATGGCAGGGCTTGGCCATGGCACGGGTCGGGACGTGGCAGGACGTGGTAGGCCATGGCAGTGGAAGGCCATGGCATGGGTCAGGACGTGGAAGGACATGGCAAGCCATGGCCTTAACACGAGTCACGATGTGGTTGGCCATGCAGTGCATGGCAGTGCATGGCCATGGCATGGGTCAGGTCATGGCAGTGCGTGTCCATGGCACGGGTCAGGATGTGTGTTGCGACCAAAACACTCACGCAAGTGTACGCGATCGATAAGTAATATAGTAGTGAGTAGAGTATCGTTCCCACGAGGAATTTTGATTAACTTTTTGACTGATTTAGACTAATTTAGTTATCAACTCAAACTAGACTATCACAAGATATATCTAAAAATTCTCAATAATTCAAAGTAAAATTACTACACCAATTACAAATTATGTTTATAACGATTTGGACAAATATATTCCAGGGCCATGGACTTGCTAGTAATCATGCTATTTTTCGACTTAGAATTGATTTATTTAATTATCCGGGTTGTTGATTATAAGGATAATAATATTCATAAGAATCTTTCGAGTTCTTATGAATCTATCCAAGTTAAATCAATATCTATATTTCTATGATATTAATATTAACAAGAATGCATTTCAAACTCTTATTCTTCAACCAAACAAGGCAATTAAGTATATATCTATCTTAATTGCAAATCCTTCACCCGATGCCCGGGATTCAAAACTTGTTCTATTTGATTTTACATGCAACCAAGAATTTCCTTTGTCAAGTTTAATTCAAAGTTCGTAGATAATATTTCACTGTTAGCTACTCAGTAAAATAATTAAGATCAAAATCAAATAAACAACCCATATCAATAACTTCAATAAAATCAATCTAAGCTTCAAATAACAAGATCAACTAACATCCATGACCCTAGAATACTATAGAGTTTAGCTACTCATGTTCATACTAGAATCAATAATATTGATGTCTAAAATACTACAAAGAAGAATACAAGATGAAAGTTTAGATGAACTCTTTAATTTGTTGCACTTCAAAACTTGATCTTCACTCCCTTCCTTGGCTTCAAGAACACTCTTGGTAAGTTTTCTCTCAAAATCTTCTCTCTAAAATGAATAGTAATTTTCCACTCTAATCCAATAATGCTAAAAATCTGATCTCCTCCCTAATATAAGGTTGCATTATTTTGATTTGAGTGGAATTATGTGTCCCTTCCTTTTCCACCTTAGAAAAATCAATCTTAACCGGATTAGTGTGCGCGAAGTCCCTGCGCGAAGTGGTGCGCGAAGTGGGCACTTCGCGCACATATAGCCCAATTCGTCTCTCCTTACGCGCGAAGTTGTGCGCGAAGTAGCCACTTCGCGCACCTGGAAGAAATTCTCATTCAAGCTTGTTTCTTGATTGAAAAGACTCAAGTCCGAAGGATTGTTTTTGCTCCAAAATTGTACCATAACATTTTCAATTGTAGATATAAGCTCCTTTTTCTGCACATTGTATAAATCACAAATTAATAGCTTATATCTTATAAAATTCATAAATTATGTTATTGGATCATAATTAAATGGATGCATAATTAATGGCTAAACTACTTAGTTTTCGCCTATTATCAACACCCCACACTTAGTCCATTGCTAGTCCTCGAGCAATCACACCATGCTTATAAAAGAGTCATCAATAAAATTATTTTACCTTAATGCTTTACACTTAGAACAAGAATTATATCTCTCACCTAGTAATATAAAATTCTAGTTTCTGGATTAACTTTCAAGTTCTATACAATATTCACACTTCTTTGAAGTACTCTATGCAGAGATCAAGACTTATTTATCTGTCACGAATCATATGCCCTCACAATTTTATCAACATTACACATATCAATATGTACAAAAGAGTTCCCAAATTATTTACAACAAGACAGTCTCACTCACACTCACAAAAGAAGTCGTATGCATGCAAATGGTACCATAAGCTTGCCCTTAATGTAAATCTCTACTAATACAAGCTTGTTCGGTCAAAAATCAATTAGGACTTTTTCTTCTGGTTGTGGGTTAAGGTGCTGGTAAGATTTATTTTGGAATTAGTGACTAGCACTCCTAAGCACTTTAATACATTACTCAATCAATTTTAGCGCAAATTCTTTAATCTTAATAACAATTGCATCAATCAATCAATCAATTCATTCCTAGCAGTGTTCCATTTTTCTTTTATGCACTGCTTTAATTCATACTCAACTGGCATTAATCAAAACAATATGCACATATATATATATATATATATATATATATATATATATATATATATATATGTTTTGCACCTTTCTCACTTTCATTGGTTCCATTCACAAATCACCCCACACTTAGTTCCTTTGTACTTCTTTTAGCGCTCATTTTACAATTAAAGTGCTTTAAGAGGTTAAAGGGTTCAAAATATCAATAAAGAACAAAAATGGTATAGGCTTGCAATGTGGTTACCAAATAAAAGTTTCAAGGCTAGAAATGGTTAACTAAGGATAAATTTTATTTGATTTGAGCAATTAAGTTCAAAAAGATCAAGGAAAGCCTAACATCATATTTTAAAACCGAGTGTCACCTGAAATTTCGCTTCAATTTACATACTAGGCAAGTTCTAGACACAATTACACTACATGGACTCATCAAAAATCTCTCCACACATGGCATAAGATTCATTAAGATCAACTCATCAAGACGCTCTGTTGTGAATATTCATTTCAATAGTAAATATGCAATAAAATCACTTTCAGTTAAAAATCCAGAGTAAAACTAGGCAGTATACTCTAGGATTAGGTATGTTCAAGTGTATTAACATTATGGCTCTTAAAAGCAAAAACAATGATAAAATCTAAAAAACAAATCTATCTATACCCGGTTCAAATTGAAACCCTTGGAAAAGAACCGTGGCCTAAAGAAAAACCAAGGGGAATTATTCACATTAATCGCAAAATTAAGAAAAAGAGGATATAATTCCTCGAAATCTGATACCAAATATCTTTTTTTTTTTTTTTTTTAAATAACTTCAAAATAAAACTTTTAATAACAAAGACAACCACTTTTAACTAAACTATTATTCATAAAATTCAAAACAAGCCAAACTCCAAAACAAACAAAACATTAACTAATATCTGACACCATCAAAATATACTAAACACAAACACACCCCACACTTAAGAATAGACATGTCCTCATGACTATAAGCTATAAACACAGAGATAAAAATACTTCCCCGACGATCTATTCTTGATCTGACACTGTGTCGGGGTTGACGTTACAAGCTCGCCCCAATGCTCGCAGCCATCCCATAAATTTCTTTTCCGACTTGACTTGTCGGTCTGCTATCTGCTCCACACGGGTGCTTAATGTGTTTACTGTTTGTCTCAATCCACCTATCTCATGCTCCCATGTGTGTTGTCTCGGCATGCTAGCAGTTCTTGAAGAGGATGCTGCCCTTGGTAATGCAACTGCTGGTGCATTGGGCGATTGGGCTTGTTCTCCTCTGTCAGTGTCCATTGGTTGATCCTCTCCATCATTCTCTTCTTCTTCAGAGCTTTCTTCTTCATCTCCACCTTTCTTGGGTTTGATGTTGAATTCCTTCCTTACAGTTATATCTACATTTGGATCCTCTGGTACCTGGGCTTGCCTGCAAAGTAGAGTGACTAGTGATGGAAAGAAAAATCCATACTTACGAATTGGGCTTCTAATAAACATTTCATCATGAATGATCTTTGCCACATCAAAAGTCAAATTCTCTACAAGACACCATATCAGTGCAGCTCTGGGACCATTTACTTCAGTTGTATTCTTGGAAGGAATGAGCCCGTTATTTATCACATAAAGCCAGGTTTTTGCTTCTATAGTTAGAGCATCTGAATGAATTTTGTCACCACTCTCTAACCATTCTATCTCAGCTCCCGGGGTGCAAATCTTTGAGATGAATCTTTCCCATTTTGCATTATCTGGACATTTTCCAAACTCATAGAAATCTTCATTCTCTGGCACAGCGACAGGTAAATTGTAACTTGCCCTAATTGCCTCAATTAAAGCATTGACTTGTCTTCTTCGCACAGTCACAATATTATTTTGATGTTCAGGTACATTCGCGTAGAATTCGCGAACTACTGTTTCATTTGCAGTCACCGGTTCATTCATAAAGACTTGAAGCCCCCGGTCAATCAACTTTTGGTACATGCTAGGGCACTTTTTTGAAGATTTTTAACATCAATGCCCCTTTCTGGAACCGGTTCTTTGTCCTTTTGTTGGTGAACCGGGTTTGAGCTTCAGGTGAAGTAAACCTTCTTGAATCATAGTTAGTTGCAGCATTGGCTCGTGATCGGCTGGAAGATGCTCCTGAAGTTAATCTTCTTTTTGGTGCCATAATTCCTACAATACAAAAACACATTAATCTAAAATGAATGGATAATGTTTTTCAATGCGGTTACTCAGAATTCACACACGCAATTAAGTTAATTGCTCTATCAAACTTCTTTGAGGACTTTCCTCAAACACATTGTGGGCAAGCCTAATTCATCCTTAATGTTAATGCTTGGGTTAAGGATTTCCCAACCAAATTTCAACTATAACCAATTCATGTTCTACCCATCCCATTTATTCACTAATTTAAACCCAAAAGTATATAAAACTATGATAAATTCTACCAACATTGCTCAAACATTCTAATTTTTCACAAGAACTTCTAATTTATCAAAAACAACATAAATATTACAAAAACAATATACATACTATAATTTCTAATATATACCAACTATATTAACAAATTAAAGCCATGAGTAACGAAATAGAAAAAAAATCAAGATAAAAAAAAAACCAATAAATTAAAAGTTTAGGGTTCTTACTTGATGGGATTAAGATGAATTTTTAGTAAGGATGAAGAGCTTTCACAATTTGTTGAAGAAGATTAGAGTAATTAATAGAGGAATTATGGTGTTTGATGTTAGGGTTTGGAGAAGAAGGTAGAATTTAGGGTATGTTGAGAGAAAAAGTGGTAAAATTTTGAAGAGTGTCGGTTAAAATAAAAATAATGTAAGTATATACACACCCCGTCTGTTCTGCGCGAAGTGGTGTGCGAAGTGGTCACTTCGCGCATGACTTCGCGCACAAAACCTGAGTATTCTGTTTAAGGTTCGCGAAGTGTGCGCGAAGTGATCACTTCGCACAGGGACTTCGCGCAGCTGGGCGAAC
This sequence comes from Nicotiana noctiflora, assembly GCA_032618575.1. NCBI lineage: Eukaryota > Viridiplantae > Streptophyta > Magnoliopsida > Solanales > Solanaceae > Nicotiana > Nicotiana noctiflora. The sequence goes on from JASVEL010012851.1 coordinate 199,044, forward strand.
TAAATGAAATAACAATTTTTTTTTTTTTTTTTTTTTTTTTTTTTCAAATAAACAATGAAGTAATACCTTAGCCTTCCTCCTTGTTGTCCTACAATCATCAACACACAAATTACACCCAAACAAATAAAAACGAAGAATATAACACAAATAAAAAAAAATTATTAACACACAATTATCGCTATTATTGGGTTGCCTCCCAATGAGCGTCTGATTTACTGTCGCGGCACGACTCCAAAAGTCATCAAACATCATTGATTTCAACCGAGGTCTTGTGACGATTAACATCACCACCCCAATAATGCTTCACTCTTTGTCCATTCACCAGAAAAGTGTCATTTGAATTTTTGTCCCTCAATTCTATCGCTCCGTAAGGACTTACACTTACCACCATAAAAGGTCCTGACCAACGGGATTTTAGCTTTCCTGGAAAAAGTTTCAATCTAGAATTGAATAACAAAACTTGTTGCCCCGACTCAAACTCACGATGTTGGATATGCTTATCGTGCCATCTCTTGGTTCTTTCTTTATACAACTTGGCATTTTCATAAGCATTCAATCTAAACTCATCAAGTTCATTGAGTTGCAACAACCTTTTTTCACCAGCCAAACCTATATCCACATTTAACTTTTTGAATGCCCAATAAGCTTTGTGTTCAAGTTCAACAGGCAAATGACATGCCTTTCCATAAACTAACCTGTATGGAGAAGTACCAATTGGAGTCTTGAATGCAGTACGGTAAGCCCACAAAGCATCTTCTAATTTAGCAGACCAATCCTTCCTGTTTGCATTAACTGTTTTCTCCAGAATCTGTTTTATCTCTCGATTAGATACTTCAACTTGACCACTTGTTTGAGGGTGGTATGCAGTAGCAACTTTGTGTTTTATCCCATATTTTGATAAAACGTTTTTAAACAGTTTGTTGCAAAAATGTGTTCCTCCATCACTTATCAACACCCTTGGAGTTCCAAAGCGTGTGAAAATGTGTTTCTTAACAAAACTTACCACAACTTTTGCATCATTCGTAGGAAGAGCAATGGCTTCAACCCACTTAGACACATAGTCTACTGCAACTCAGAATGTATCTATGACCATTAGAACCTGGAAATGGTCCCATGAAATCAATTCCCCATACATCAAACAATTCCACCACCAAATTATTCTGCAAAGGCATCTCATTTCTCTTTGTGATTGTACCTGTTCTTTGACACCTGTCACAAGTTTTAACAAACGTATGAGCATCTTTAAATAAGGTTGGCCAGTAAAAACCTGATTGGAGAACCTTTTGTGCTGTTCTATCTCCACCATGATGACCTCCATAGGAAGAAGAATGACAGTCATGCAAAATGGCATTCATTTCTTCTTCAGGTACACACTTTCTTACCAATTGGTCAGCACATTGCTTGTAGAGAAAGGGTTCATCCCACATATATGATTTCACATCATGGAAGAATTTTCTCCTTTGATCCGCTGTGATTTCTGATGGCATCACTCCACTTGCAATATAATTTACAAAGTCAGCATACCATGGAGTTTCATTAGATGTAATGGCCAACAAATGTTCATCAGGGAATGTTTCTTTTATTGAGTCTCCTTCAATCACATGACTTCTGTTTTCCAATCTTGACAAATGATCAACCACTTGATTCTCAGTACCTTTTCTATCACGTATCTCCGGGTCAAATTCCTGCAAAAGAAGAACCCATCGGATTAGTCTTGGCTTTGCATCTTTCTTTGCAAATAGATACTTGATAGCCGAATGGTCAGTATAGACTATGACTTTAGTTCCTACTAGGTAGGATCTGAACTTGTCAAATGCCCATACTACTGCAAGTAATTCTTTCTCTGTGACAGTGTAATTCATTTGAGCGGGATTTAGAGTTCTGCTCGCATAATGAATGGAGTAAAAAATTTTCTCCTTCCTCTGTCCCAACACAGCACCAATGGCTATGTCACTTGCATCACACATTAATTCGAAAGGCCGTTCCCAATCTGGAGCAACAATGATTGGTGCAGAGACCAATTTTCTTTTAAGCTCTTCAAATGCCTTCAGACAAGCATCATCAAAATGGAATGGTGTATCTTTCTCAAGGAGCCTGCAAAGAGGGGATGAAATTTTTGAAAAATCTTTAATGAATCTTCGATAAAATCCTGCATGGCCTAGAAAACTGCGTATGCCCTTAACAGATATGGGTGGGGGCAATTTTTCAATTGCTTCCACTTTTGCCTTGTCTACTTGCAATCCGTTCTTGGACACTTTGTGCCCTAGGACAATACCTTCTCTTACCATGAAATGACATTTTTCCCAGTTCAAGATCAAGTTGGTCTCTTCAAATCTGGCTAGCACTTTATCAAGATTAGTTAAACATTTATCAAAAGAGCATCCGAAAACAGAGAAATCATCCATAAATACTTCCACAAATCTCTCGACCATATCAGTGAAAATAGCCATCATACACCTTTGAAATGTCGCAGGTGCATTGCAAAGACCAAATGTCATTCTTTTGAATGCATACGTACCATAAGGACACGTAAAAGTGGTCTTCTCTTGGTCCTCTGGGGCTATAGTTATTTGATTATACCCAGAGTAACCATCCAAGAAGCAGTAATACTCCTGCCCGGCCAATCGATCAAGCATTTGATCCATGAATGGAAGAGGAAAGTGGTCCTTCCTGGTGGCATTATTCAGTTTTCTATAATCAATACAAATTCTCCACCCTGTGATAGTTCTTGTTGGTATTAAATCGTTATTATCATTAACTATCACAGTTATACCCCCCTTTTTAGGAACACATTGAACTGGACTCACCCACTTACTGTCAGAGATAGGAAATACAATACCTGCATCAAGCCATTTGATCACCTCTTTCCTTACCACTTATTTCATGTTAGGATTGAGGCGGCGTTGGTGTTCTATACTTGGTTTGTATCCTTCCTCCATTAGGATTTTATGCATGCAAAACGCAGGACTAATACCTTTAATGTCTGACATTGTCCACCCAATGGCTTTCTTGTGCTCTCTCAATACTCTTAGCAATTTTTCCTCCCGCAGTTCAGATAAATCAGAAGAAATGATAACAGGCAATGTATCAGAACTACCCAAATAAGCATAATGCAAGTGAGATGGTAGTGGTTTAAGCTCCAATTTCGGAGCTTCCTCAATTGATTGCTTTGGAGGAGGTCCATGTGGCCTGTTCAACGGTTCAAAAGGATATGTTCCTTTTAAGTATGCACAAGATGTATCAAGGAAGTACATCATCTCTTCAACCTCTTCATCAGTTGCCAAATTATCAAATATTGTAAGTGCTTTCTCTAATGAATCATTGAGATACACACTTGAATCACAGTTTTGTTCATCATTCTCAATTACGGATATCATAGAAAGTTCTTCATATTGACAAGGAAGTTGAATTGCTTTGTAAACGTTAAACACCGCTTCCTCATCATCAACCCTTAGAATCATCTTCCCTTCTTTCACTTTAATGATCGCATCACCAGTAGCTAACAAAGGTCGTCCAAGAATGATTGGCACCAATTCATCTGCTTCATAATCAAGAATAATGAAATCTGCAGGAAAGATGAATTTCCCAATCTGCAACAATACATCTTCTATTACCCCTTCAGGGTGTGCTATGGACCTGTCTGCTAACTGCAACATCACAGTGGTTGGTCTAGGAGCTCCAAGACCCAATTGTTTGAACAATGACAAGGGCATTAAATTTATGCTCGCCCCTAAGTCACAAAGAGCCCGCCTACATCGATATCCCCAATACGCACAGGAATTGTAAAACTACCGGGGTCTTTAAGCTTTTGTGGAAGCTTGTTTTGTACCCTGGCAGTGCACTCTTCAGTAAGTGCGACTGTTTCATATTCAGTCAATCTCCTTTTATGAGCCACTATATCTTTTATGTACTTAGCATATTTAGGTATTTCTCGAAGTACATCAACAAGGGGAATGTTTAATTGAACTTGGCTCAACATGGACAGAAATTTACTGAACATTTTATCATCATTCTTCTTTTACAATCTTTGGGGAAAAGGTGGGGGTGGTCTTGGAACTTCCACGGGTTCAATACTTTCAGTAGTCTTCTTTGGATCATTTATCAATTTAGGGATCAATTCTCCCTCATGCACAAATCTCTCTTTCTTTTTCTTTGAGATTTCCTCAAGTTCTCTCCCGCTTCTAAGTGTTATAGCACTTACCTGTGGGTTCTTTTCCGTGTCGCTGGGAAGAGTTCCTGAAGGTCTAGTGTTCTGGTTCGTTGCTATCTGCCCCATCTGCCTTTCTAGATTTCTAACATCAGTTCTGAGCTGTTGATTGTCGATCAACAACTTTTTCAGCAAATCATTTGTACTTTCTTCCACCTGCTGAGGTGGTCTCTGAGGTTGATTAAAACCCCCTTGCGGTCTGTACTGATTGGGATTTTGCTGATTTCCTCCCCATGAGAAGTTAGGATGATTCCTCCAATTTGCATTGTAGGAATTTCCATACTGTGCATGCTGATTTGCTGGACCTCTATTTTGTTGTCCCACATAATAAATAGATTCTGGATTCGTTGGACACATATCACTTGTATGGCTATCACCACACATTTCACAGCAAATAGCCATTTGTTGCACCTGTTGCATGGGTTGAGGTTGTTGCATTGTCATCCTTGTCATCTGGTTGGATAGCCTTGCAATTTCCGCTCTCATTGCCGATACATCATCCAGCTCAAGCACCCCTGCTGCTTTTTGTTTCATTGCCTTTCTGGAATCTCCATCACCTTGCCAATTATTATCATTAGAAGTGAATGTATTTAACAAGAGTTGGATTTCCGTGTAAGATTTTGTCATGCAACTTCCTCCACAAGCGGAATCAAGATTCATTTTTGAAGCTTCATCTAACCCATCAACAAATGTATGACCTAACACCTCATCTGTTTGACAATGATGAGGGCAGTCCCTAAGTAGCTTCTTGTATCTTTCCCAAGCTTGACGAAGTGTTTCGCCAGAGCGTTGTTCAAACCCAAGAATTTGACTCCTCAACATTTTTGTCTTTTTAGTAGGAAAGAACTTGATTAAGAACTTCCTTGCTAGATCATCCCAAGTGCGGATTTAATTTGATGGTTCTTTGTTTAACCACTATTTAGCTTCCCCAAGCAGAGAAAAAGGAAATAGTGTCATCCGTACATAATCCTTGGAAACATTTGGATAATTATAAGTATCCGTAATTTCCAAAAAATTCTGAATATGTCTTTGTGGATCTTCATGAGGTAGACCCACAAATTGCCCTGTAGACTGAATCAGCTGCACCATATATTGTTTCAACTCAAAATGCCCAGTAATATCATGCTTCACAATAGCCTGAGTCATATTAGCCAGACTGGGTCTTGCGGCTTCAATTACCGCTCTTTCTTCATTTCCTGCCATCACTGTTGGCTGTGGTTGAATTTGAATGTTCAACTCTCCTTCCGTTTTATATTGAGCTTCCCACTCTCTCCTTGTTCTATGTATTGTTCTTTCAATTTCAGGATCAAATGGGAAGAGATTGTTTGTGCTTCTGCTCCTCCGCATTCACAAGAAGAACCTGTATAACACAAACAAATAGATGAAAATTTCTTTTTTGTATTTTCTATTAACAACTACAAAATAATAAAACAGTCAAGGAGCTAATTTCAAATTCCCCAGCAACGGCGCCAAAAACTTGTTGCGACCAAAACACTCACGCAAGTGTACGCGATCGACAAGTAATATAGTAGTGAGTAGAGTATCGTTCCCATGAGGAATTTTGATTAACTTTTTGACTGATTTAGACTAATTTAGTTATCAACTCAAACTAGACTATCACAAGATATATCTAAAAATTCTCAATAATTCAAAGTAAAATTGCTACACCAATTACAAATTATGTTTATAACGATTTGGACAAATATATTCCAGGGCCATGGACTTGCTAGTAATCATGCTATTTTTCGACTTAGAATTGATTTATTTAATTATCCGGGTTGTTGATTATAAGGATAATAATATTCATAAGAATCTTTCGAGTTCTTATGAATCTATCCAAGTTAAATCAATATCTATATTTCTATGATATTAATATTAACAAGAATGCATTTCAAACTCTTATTCTTCAACCAAACAAGGCAATTAAGTATATATCTATCTTAATTGCAAATCCTTCACCCGATGCCCGGGATTCAAAACTTGTTCTATTTGATTTTACATGCAACCAAGAATTTCCTTTGTCAAGTTTAATTCAAAGTTCGTAGATAATATTTCACTGTTAGCTACTCAGTAAAATAATTAAGATCAAAATCAAATAAACAACCCATATCAATAACTTCAATAAAATCAATCTAAGCTTCAAATAACAAGATCAACTAACATCCATGACCCTAGAATACTATAGAGTTTAGCTACTCATGTTCATACTAAAATCAATAATATTGATGTCTAAAATACTACAAAGAAGAATACAAGATGAAAGTTTAGATGAACTCTTTAATTTGTTGCACTTCAAAACTTGATCTTCACTCCCTTCCTTGGCTTCAAGAACACTCTTGGTAAGTTTTCTCTCAAAATCTTCTCTCTAAAATGAATAGAAATTTTCCACTCTAATCCAATAATGCTAAAAATCTGATCTCCTCCCTAATATAAGGTTGCATTATTTTGATTTGAGTGGAATTATGTGTCCCTTCCTTTTCCACCTTAGAAAAATCAATCTTAACCGGATTAGTGTGCGCGAAGTCCCTGCGCGAAGTGGTGCGCGAAGTGGGCACTTCGCGCACATATAGCCCAATTCGTCTCTCCTTACGCGCGAAGTTGTGCGCGAAGTAGCCACTTCGCGCACCTGGAAGAAATTCTCATTCAAGCTTGTTTCTTGATTGAAAAGACTCAAGTCCGAAGGATTGTTTTTGCTCCAAAATTGTACCATAACATTTTCAATTGTAGATATAAGCTCCTTTTTCTGCACATTGTATAAATCACAAATTAATAGCTTATATCTTATAAAATTCATAAATTATGTTATTGGATCATAATTAAATGGATGCATAATTAATGGCTAAACTACTTAGTTTTCGCCTATTATCAATGTGGCAGGCCATGGCAGGGGTCTGGACGTGTCTACATGCCGCTCCACGTCGCTCAATGTCTAGTGCTAGCCAAATGCTTAGCAACATGTCAAGCGTAATGATGGTAGTGGTTGTTGGTGGCGGTGATGGAAAGTAACGTTGGTTTGCGGTAGCGACCGACGATGGTTAGTGGATGCTTGGTGGTAGGTGCCGGCAGTTTTAAGTTGGAATCACTTATAGCGATTGTGACAATGGAATTTACTCATGATTAATGGTGGTTGGCCATGACACAGCGTGGCCATGGCACGGGTCACAACTTGGAAGGACGTGGCAGGCCATAGTAGTGCATGGTCATGGCACGGGTTAGGACGTGGTAGGCCATGGCAGTGCATGGCCGTGGTATGGGTTAGGACATGGTAGGACATGGCAGGGAATGGCAGGGCTTGGCCATGGCATAGGTCAGGACATGGCTGGACGTGGCAGGCCATGGAAGGGCGTTGCTATGGGACGGGTCAGGACGTGGCAGTCCATGATAGTGCTTGGCCATGGCACGAGTCAGGATGTGGCAGGCCATGACAGGGCGTGGCCATGGCACGGGTTAGGACGTGGCAGGCCATGATAGTGCATGGCTATGGCATGGGGTCAGGACGTGGGAGGATGTGGCAGGCCGTGGTAGTGCGTGGCCATGGCACGGGTTAGGAGGTGGCTGTCCAGGGCAGGCCATGGCAGGACGTGGCCATTGCACGGGTCAAGACGTGGTAGGCCATGGCACGGCGTGGCCATTTCACGGGTCAGGATATGGCAGGAAGGGGCAGGCCATGGCAGTGCATAGCCATGGCACAGGTTAGGACGTGTTAGGAGGCGGTAGGAGGTGGCAGGCCATGGCCATGGCACAGGTCAGGACGTGGCAGGCCATGGTAGTGCATGGGTATGGCATGGATCGGGATGTGGCAGGCCTTGGCAGTGCATGGACATTGCACGGATCAAGACGTGGCAGGCCATGGCAGGACATGGTATGGCGTTGCCATGACATTTGTCAGGATGTGGCAGATCATGGCAGGGCTCGGCCATGGCACCGGTTAGGACATGGCAAGATGTGGTAGGCCATGGCAGTGCAAGGCCATGGCATGGGTCAGGACGTGGTAGGACGTGGCAAGCCATGGCCATGGCACAAGTCAGGATGTGGTAGGCCATGTAGTGCATGGCAGTGCATGGCTATGGCATGGGTCAGGCCATGACAGCGCATAGCTATGGCACGGGTCAGGACGTGGCAGGCCATGGTACGGGTCATGATGTGTCTACACGCCGCTTTACGCGTGCTCAATGTCTAGTGCTAGCCAAATGCTTAGCCATATGTCAAGCAGAATGATGGTAGTGGTTGTTGGTGGTGGTGATGGAAAGTTGCGGTGGTTTGCGGTAGCGACCGGCGATGGTTGGTGGATGCTTGGTGGTTAGTGGTGGCAGTTTTAAGTCGGAATCACTTATAGCGGTTGCGATAATGGAATTTACTCATGATTAATGGTGGTTGGCCATGGCAGGGCATGGCCATGGCACAGGTCACGACTTGGCAGAACGTGGTAGGCCATGGCAGTGCATCATCATGGCACGGGTAAGGACGTGGCAGGACGTGGCAGGCCCTGGCAGTGCATGTCCATGGCATTTGTTAAGACGTGGCAGGACGTGGCAGGGCATGGCAAGGTTTGGCCATGGCACGTGTTGGGATGTGGCAGGACGTGGCAAGCCATGGCAGGGCGTGGCCATGGCACGGGTCCATACCTGGCAGGCCATGGCAGTGCATGGCCATGGCATGGGTCAGGACGTGGCAGGCTATGGAAGGGTGTGGCCATGGTAAGGATCGGGATGTGGCAGGACGCGGCAGGCCATGAAAGTGCATGGCTATGGCACGGGTCAGGATGTGGCAGGACGTGGCAGGCCATGGCAGTGCATGGCCATGGCACAGGTGAGGACGTGGCAGGCCATGGTAGGGCGTGGCAATGGCATGGGTCATGACGTGGCAGGATGTGGCAGGCCATGGCAGTGCATGGCCATGGCACTGGTCAGGACGTGGCAGGATGTGGCAAGCCATGGCCATGGCACGGGTCGGGACGTGGCAGGCCATGGTACTGCATGGCCATGGCACGAGTCAGGACGTGGGAAGCCATGGCAGTGCATGGCCATGGCACGGATCAAGACGTGGTAGGCCATGGCAGGCTATGTTAGGGCGTGGCCATGGCACGGGTCAGGACGTGGCACGACATGGCAAGCCATGGCAGGGCTTGGCCATGGCACGGGTCAGGACGTGGCAGGCCATGACAGTGCAAGGCCATGGCATAGGTCAGGACATGGCAGGACGTGGCCATGGCACGGGTCAGGACGTGTCTCCACGCTGCACCACACCGCTCAATTTCTAGTGGTAGCCAAATGCTTAGCAACATGTCAAGCGCAATGATGGTAGTGGTCGTTGGTGGCGTTGATGGAAAGTAGCGATGGTTTGGGGTAGCGACCGGCGACGGTTGGTGGATGCTTGCTCATTGGTACCGGTGGTTTTAAGTCGGAAAAACTTATAGCAGTTGCGACAGTGGAATTTACTCATGATTAATGGTGGTTGGGCATCCATATGGTTTTATAAAAATATTATGTATTTTACCTTTTTTCTAATCTAGTTTTTATTAATTTTTTATAATTTTAAATAGTTTTTATGTTAGTTTTATAGAAAAGTAATTACTCTCTTATGTGTAATATTATTACTATATGTATTGGAAAAATTTTCCATTATTTTTCCTATTTTTATAATAATTTTCCTATTTTTACTACTTTTTTCATGTATTTTTTGTTTTATAAAAATACAAAAATAAAAAAATATTTTTTTGTAAAGAATATCATTTACAATGTTTAAAAGTCATTTGTGAATATATTAGCTAAGTTGTACCTTGTTTTGTGCTATTTGGTGTTGTACAACTCCATTATGATTCTCTGGACAAGGCATGTCTACTCCTGAAACTTGGGGGTTTTTTTTTAAGCATATATAAGGGAGTAGAGGTGTATAAAGGCACTTGAGGTGCTTGCTTCCATGCAATGCGAGCACGCATAGGGGGCACTGGCATGCTGTGTCGGCATAAGGGGCATGCATGGCTTGTCCGTGCTACGTCCTCAAAGTTCCCAAACCATGCCGGCAAGTACTCGTGTGGGCTCATAGCATACCTGGGGGTGACACCGCTCGTGGCATACATTGGCTTTTAGCAATAAAAGGTGGAGCATCATGCAAGTAGCACCTCAAGGTGCCATGTGCATATGGTGAAGCTTAGTAAGTTCTGATTGCCGATGGATGTTGCGGGCAAAATCTTGAGGCGACAACGGTCGTAGCGGCTGATGGCTTTTAGCAATAGAACAACAGAGCAACATGGAAGTAGCACCGCAAGGGGCGATGTTCATGGGGCGAAACTTACTAAGTTGCCGATTGCCATCGGTTATTGCGGGTTATGTCTGGCCTCACATCACTCATGGCGGTTGATGGATTTTGGCAATGGAACGGCAAAACATCGTGCAAGTAGTGTTGCAAGGGGCAAAGCACATGCGGCGAAGCTAGTAAGTTGCCCATTACCATAGGTTGTTGTGTGTTATGTCAGTAAACCCCCACCCCCCGTGATGGCTGATAGCTTTTGACAACGAACAATAGAGAATCGTGCAAGTAGCACCACAAGGCACCATTCACATTGGGCAAAGCTCAGTAGATGTCGATTGCCATCAGTTGTTGTGGGCAACAACTTATTGAGACATCACTCGTGACGGCTGATGGCTTTTAGCAATAAAACAGCAAAGTAACATGCAAGTAGCACCCAAAGGGGCAAAGTGCATGGGGTAAAGCTTACTAAGTTGTCGATTGACATTGGTTGTTGTCGGTTGTGTCTAGCATCACTCGTGGCAATTGATGGCTTTAGACAATGAACGGCAGAGCATCGTGCAAGTAGCGCTGCAAGGCGCTGTGCGCATGGGGCGAAGCTCAGTAGATGTCGATTTCCATCGGTTTTTGTGGGCAACATCAGGAGGCGACAATGCTCGTGGCGGTTGATGGCTTTTAGTAATCGAATGACAAAGCAACATGCTACTAGTACCGCAAGCGGCAAAGTGCATGGGCGAACCTTACTAAGTTGCTGATTGCCATCGGTTGTTGCTGGTTGTGTCTAACTTCGGGAAGCGACATCGCACATCGCAGCTGATGGCGTTTAGCAATGTAATGGCAAAGCAACATGCAAGTCGCACCGCAAGGGGCGAAGTGCACGGGTCAAAGTTTACTAAGTTGCTGATTGCCATCGGTTGCTACGGGTTGTGTCTAGTATAACATAGGGAGGCGACATCGCTCATGATGGCTGATGGCTTTTAGCAATAGAAGGGCAAAGCAACATTTAAGAAGCACCGCAAGGGGTGAAGTGCATGGGGTGAAGCTTACTAAGTTGCCAATTGCCATCGGTTGTTGCGGGTTGTGTCTGGCATCACATCACTCATGGCAATTGATGGCTTTTGGCAATGGAATGGCAAAGCATCGTGCAAGTAGCACCGTAAGGGGAAAAGCGAATGGGATAAAGCTCAATAAGATTCCCATTGCCATCGGTTATTGTGGGTTATGTCTGTAACCTCTGCCCCCCTACCGCCGTGACGGCTGATGGCTTTTGACAACGAATTGCGGAGAATCGTGCAAGTAGTGCTACAAGGTGTCGTGGGTATTGGGCAAAGCTCAGTAGATCTCCAGTTTCATCAGTTGTTGTGGGCAAAAACCGATGGAGACATCGCTCTTGATGGCGGATGGCTTTTACCAATGGAACGGCAAAGCAACGTGCAAGTAGCACCGAAAGGGGCAAACTGCATGGGGCGAAGCTTACTATGTTGCCGATTGCCATCGGTTGTTTCTGGCTATGTCTAGCATAGCTCGTGGCAGCTGATGACTTTAGACAATGAATGGCGGAGCGTCGTGCAAGTAGCACAATTAGGCACCGTGCGCATTGGGCGAACCTCAGTAGATGTCGATTGCCATCGGTTGTTGCGGGTAACATTGGGAGGTGACAACTCTCATGGTGGCTGATAGCATTTAGCAATGGAACAGCAAAGCAACGTACAAGTAGCACAGCAAGGGCGAAGTGCATGGGCTAAAGCTTACTAAGTTGCCGATTGCCATCGGTTGTTGCTGGTTGTGTCCAACATCAGGAGGCGACAACGCTCGTGGCGGCTGATGGCTTTTAGCAAAGGATAGTCAAAGCAACATGCAAGTATCACCGCAAGGGGAAAAGTGCATGGGTCAAAGCTTACTAAGTTATCGATTTCCATCGATTGTTGCGGGAAACATCAGATGGTGACAACGCTCGTGGCGGCTGATAGCTTTTAGCAATGGAACGGCAAAAAACCGTGTTAGTAGCACCGCAAGGGGCAGAGTGCATGGGGTGAAGCTTACTAAGGGTTCTGATTACCATCGGTTGTTGCTGGTTGTGTCTAACATCAGGAGACGACAACGCTCGTGGCAGCTAATGGCTTTTAGCAATGGAACGACAAAGAAACATGCAAGTAGCACCGCAAAGGGGCAAAGAGCATGGGGCGAAGCTTACTAAGTTGCCGATTGCCATCAGTTGTTGCGGGCAACATCAGGAGACGACAACGCTTGTTGCAGCTAATGGCTTTTATCAATGGAATGGCAAAGCAATGTGCTAGTGGAATCGCAATGGGAAAAGTGCATGGGGTGAAGCTTACTAAGTTGCCGACTGCCATCAGTTATTGCTGCTTGTGTCTAACATCAGGAGGCGACAACGCTCGTGGCGGGTGATGGCTTTTAGCAATGGAACGGCAAAGCAACATGCAAGTAGCACCGCAAGGGGCAAAGTGCATGGGGCGAAGCTCACTAAGTTGTCGATTGCAGTCGATTATTACGAAAAACATCGGGAAGCCACAACGCTCGTGGCAGCTGATGGCTTTTAACATTGGAATGAAAAAGCTACATGCTAGTAGCATAATAAGGGGCAAAGTTAATGGGGCGAAGCTTACAATGTTGCCAATTGCCATCGGTTGTTGATGGTTGTGGCTAACATCGGGAGGTGGTAGGGCTCGTCGCGGCTGATGGCTTTTAGTAATACAATGGCAAAGCAACGTGCAAGTTGCACCGCAATGAGCAAAGTGCATGGGTCGAAGCTTACTAAGTTTTTGATTGCCATCAGTTGTTGTAGGTTGTGTCTCGCATAACATCAGGAGGAGACATCGCTCGTGACAGCTGATGGCTTTTAGCAATGGAAAGGCAAACCAACGTGCAAGTAACACTGTAAGGGGAAAAGTGCATGAGGCGAAGCTTACTAAGTTGTTGATTGCCATCAGTTGTTGTGGGTTATGTCTAGTCTCACATTACTCATGGCGGTTGTCAATAGAACGACAAAGCATCGTGCAAGTAGCACCGCAAGGGGCAAAGCGCATGGGCCGAAGCTTAGTAAGTTGCCCATTGCCATCGGTTGTTGTGGGTTATATCTGTAACCCCCCCTCCCCCACCGTCCATGAAGGATGATGGATTTTGGAAATGAACGGCGGAGCACCGTTCAAGTAATACCATAAGGCGCCGTGGGCATTGGGCGAAGCTTAGTAGATGTCGAGTTCCATAGGTTGTTGTGGGCAACAACCGATTAAGACATCTCTCATGACGGCTGATGGTTTTTACTAATGGAACGGCAAAGCAACGTGCAAGTAGCACCGAAAGGGGTGAAGTGCATCAGGCGAAGCTTACTAAGTTGCCGATTGCCATCGGTTGTTGCTGGTTGTCTCAAGCATCGCTCGTGGCAGCTGATGGCTTTGGACAATGATTGGCGGAGCATCGTGCAAGTAGCACCGCAAGGCACCGTGCGCATGAGGCGAAGCTCAATAGATGTCGATTGCCATCGGTTGTTTTGGGACACATCGGGAGGTCACAACACTCGTGGCGGCTGATGGCTTTTAGAAATGGAATGGCAAAGCAATGTGCAAGTAGCACCGCAAGGGGCAAAGTGCATGAGGTGAAGCTACTAAGTTACTGATTGCCATCAGTTGTTGCTGGTTGTGTCTAACATTTGTAGGCGTCAACGCTCGTGGCGACTGATGGATTTTATCAATGGAACGACAAAGCAACATGCAAGTAGCATCGCAATAGGCGAAGTGCATGGGGCAAAGCTTACTAAGTTGTCGATTGCCATTGGTTGTTGTGGGCAACATCGAGAGGTGACAACGCTCGTGGCGGCTGATAGCTTTTAGCAATGGACTGGCAAAGCAAAGTGCTAGTAGCACATCAAAGCAATGTGCTAGTAGCGATTGCCATCGGCAATATCGGGAGGAGACAACGCTCATGGCGGCTGATGGTTTTAGTAATAGAACAGCAAAGCAACATGCTAGTAGCACCACAAGGGGCGAAGTTCATGGGGCGAAGCATACTAAGTTGCCGATTGACATCTGTTGTTGCAGGCAACATAGGGAGGCGACAACGCTTGTGGCGGCTGATGGATTTTGGCAAAGGAATGGCAAAACAACGTGCTAGTAGCACCGCTAGGGGAAAAGGGCATGGGATAAAGCTTACTAAGTTTCCGATTTCCATCGGTTGTTGCTGGTTGTGTCTAACATCGAGAGGCGACATCCCTCATGGTGGCTGATGGCATTTAGCAAAGGAACGGCAAAGCAACGTGCTAGTAGCACCGCTAGGGGAAAAGTGCATGGGGCGAAGCTTACTATGTTTCTGATTGCCATCGGTTGTTGCTGGTTGTGTCTAACATCAGGAGGCAATAACGCTCGGGGCGTCTGATGGCTTTTAGCAATGGAATGGCAAAGCAACATGCGAGTAGCACTTGAAGGGGCGAAGTGCATGGAGCAAAGCTTACTAAGTTACCGATTGCCATTATTTTTTGCGGGAAACATCTGGAGGTGACAACGCTCGAGGCGGCTGATGGCTTTAGCAATGGAACAGAAAAGGAATGTGAAAGTAGCACCACAAGGGGTAAAGTGCATGGGACGAAGCTTTCTAAGTTGTCGATTGCCATCGGTTGTTGCGGGTTATATTTGGCATAACATCGGGAGGTGACATCGCTCGTGGCGGCTGATGGCTTTTAGCAATAGAACAGCAAAGCAACGTGCAAGTAGCACCACAAGGGGCGAAGCTTACTAAGTTGTTGATTGCCATCGAATGTTGCGGGCAACATCGAGAGGCGACAACGCTCGTGGCGGCTAATGTCTTTTAGAAATAGAACGACGAAGCAACATGCTAGTAGCACCACAAGTGGCGAAGTGCGTGGGACGAAGTTTACTAAGTTTCTGATTGCCATCGGTTGTTTCTTGTTGTGTCTAACATCGGGAGGCAGCAGCGCTCGTCGCAGTTGATGGCTTTTAGCAATGGAACGGCAAAGCAACATGCAAGTCGCACCGCAAGGGGCTAAGTGCATGGGTCGAAGCTTACTAAGTTTTCGATTTCCATCAGTTGTTGCGGGTTGTGTCTGGCGTAACATCATGAGGCGACATTGCTCGTGACGGCTGGTGATGTCCAAATCGACTGTTAAAAAGCAATAGATACGGTCATAGCAATATAATTTACCCAACTAAGTGTCGGGGTCGAATCCCATAGAGAACAATGTGTAGGCGATTAGGTATATAAGAAACTTATTTCTAATTATGCAACGCCAAACACTAAGAATGGTGATTGAAAAAGTATTTAAACTTAGATGCGAAAATATAAACTAAACTAGAAAGCAAGTAAAATGATCAATGGCTACACATATGATTGTTTCGGGAATTACACTGAAGTGGTCATGAAATTGCTAGTAATCATGCTTCTTTTCATTCTCATAATTGATTTATTGAACTATTCGGATTGTTGATTATAAGGTTAATAATATTCATAATAATCGTTCGAGTTCTTATGAATCTATCCAAGTTAAATCAATACCTATATGTCTATGGTATTAATATTAACAAGAATGTATTTACAACTCTTATGCTTCAACCAAACAAGGCAACTAAGTATATGTCTATCTTAATTGCAAATCCTTCACCCGATGCCCATGATTCAAATCTTGTTCTATTTGATTTTATATGCAACCAAGAATTTCCTTTGTCAAGTTTAATTCAAGGTTCGTAAATAATATTTCACTGTTGGCCGAGCAGTAAAATAACTAAAATCAAAATCAAATAAACAACCCACAACAATAAATTCAATATATTTAATCTAAGATTCAAATAACAAGATCATCTAACAAATACATAAGTACAACAAGTTATTTAATCCACACTTTAAATATGAATATTCTCATAAACAAGATTCAAGTGTTGGAAATAAATACTACACACTTAAATAATCAATACAAAGCAAGGAGATGAAGAAATAAACATAAATGGGTAAGAAATTCTTAACCAAAAGCTTCAATCTTCAAGACCCAAGTGTGTGTGCAAAACCCTAGCTTCCAAAAATGTTCTCTCTACTGAAAATAAGCCAAAGATATGTTTACAAACGAGCCTCCTCGGGTATTAAATGATTTGGGGATCAAAAGGTGCGAAATTCCATAATAGCCCAATGCATGAAGCACGTACCTCGCAATTGCGAACAAAAGTTCGCAATTACCAAATATGCCCAGATAAGCCTATGTTCGCAATTCCCAACAAAACATCGCATTTTCGAAGTTGCCCTTAATTACATAGTATTCGCATTTGCGAACATATTCTCGCATTTGCGAAGCTTCCCCATTTACTGCACAGTTCGCATTTGCGAACATTATGTCGTATTTGCGAGGAATCCCAATTTCTGCTAAGTTCGCAATTGCGAAGGTGTCCCCTTTAAGCCTTTTTTCGCATTTACCATGAAATGTTTGCATTTGCAAGGCATAAATACACTGCCTAGATTTTCTTTTCTTTTTGACTTCTTTTGCCTTGTTTTCACTTGGTTTCTTCACCATTACTTCTAAATCACATAAATACATGATTTTATCACTTTAAACATAGCAAATGTTTCCATTTAAAGGCAAGATAAGTTGGTATTTTACCAACTTATCAACGGCTGATAGCTTTTAGTAATGGAACGGCCAAGCAACGTGCAAATAGCATCGCAAGGGGTGAAGTACATGAGCAAAACTTACTAAGTTGCCGATTGCCATTGATTGTTGCAGGTTGTGTCTGGTATCACATCACTCATGGCAGTTGATGGCTTTTGGCAATAGAACAGCAAAGCATCGTGCAAGTAGCGCTTCAAGGGGCAAAGCACATGGGGTGAAGCTCAGTAAGTTGGCTATTTCCATCGGTTGTTGTGGGTTATATCTTTAACCACCACTTGCAACGGCAGATGGCTTTTGACAACGAGTGGCAGAGCACCATGCAAGTAGTGCCACAAAGCACCGTGGGCATCGGTCGAAGCTCAGTAGATGTGGATTGCCATTGGTTGTTGTGGGCAACAACGGATGGAGAGATCGCTCGTGATAACTGATGGCTTCTACCAATGGAACAACAAAGCAACAGGCAAGTAGCACCGAAAGGGGTGAAGTGCATGTGGCGAAGCTTACTAAGTTGCCGATTGCCATCGGTTGTGGCTGGTTGTTTCTAGCATCGCTTGTGGCAGCTGATGGCTTTAGATAATGAATGCTGGAGTGTTGTGCAAGTAGCGTCGCAAGGAACCATGGCCATGCAGGGAAGCACAGTAGATGTCGATTTCCATCGGTTGTTGCAGGCAATATCGGGAGGTGACAAAGCTCATGGCAGCTAATGGATTTTAGCAATGGAATGGCAAAGCAACGTGCAAGTAGCACCGCAAGGGACAAAGTGCATGGGGAGAAGCTTACTAAGTTGCCAATTGCCATCGGTTGTTGCTGGTTGCGTCTAACATTGGGAGGCGACAACGCTCGTGGATGCTTATAGCTTTTATCAATGGAACAACAAATCAACATGCAAGTAGCACTACAAGGGGAAAAGTTCATGGGGCAAAGCTTACTAAGTTGTCGATTGCCATTGGTTGTTGCAGGCAACATCGGGAGGTGAAAACACTCGTGGCGGCTGATAGCTTTTAGCAATGGAATGGCAAAGCAACGTGCTAGTAGCACCGCAATGGGCAAAGTACATGGGGCGAAGGTTATTAAGTTTCCGATTTCCATCGGTTGTTGCTGGTTTTGTCTAACATCAGAAGGCAACAACGCTCGTGGCGGCTGATGGCTTTTAACAATTGAACAGCAAAGCAACGTGCAAGTAGCACCGCAAGGGGAAAAGTGTATGGGACGAAGCTTACTAAGTTGCCGATTGCCATCAGTTATTGCAGGCAACATCGAGAGGCGACAACGCTCATGGTGGCTGATGGCTTTTGGCAATGGAATGGCAAAGCAACGTGCTAGTAGCACCGCAAGGGGCAAAGTGCATAAGGCGAAGCTTACTAAGTTGTTGATTGCCATTGATTATTGCCGGTTGTGTCTAATATCGGCAGGCAAAAACACTCGTGGCGGCTGATGGCTTTTAGCAATGGAACGGCAAAGGAACAGGCAAGTAGCACCGCAAGGGGAAAGTGCATGGGGCGAAGCTTACTAAGTTGTTGATTGCCATCGGTTGTTGCGGGCAATATCGGGAGGCGACAACGCTCATGGCGGCTGATGGTTTTAGTAATGGAATAGTAAAGCAATGAGCTAATAGCACCACCAGTGGCAAAGTTCATGGGGAGAAGCATACTAAGTTGCCGATTGCCATCAGTTGTAACTTGTTGTGTCTAACATCGGGAGGCGACAACGCTTGTGGCGACTGTTGGCTTTTAGAAATGGAATAGCAAAGCAATGTGAAAGTAGCACCACAAGGGCTGAAGCGCATAGGGCGAAGCTTACTAAGTTGTTGATTGCCATCGGTTGTTGTGGGCAATATAGGGAGGCGACAACGCTTGTGGAGGCTGATGGCTTTTAGCAAAGGAAAGGCAAAGCAACGTGCTAGTATCACGACTAGGGGAAAAGTGCATGGGGCAAAGCTTACTAAGATTCTGATTGCCATCGGTTGTTGCTAGTTGTGTCTAATATTGGGAGGCGACAACGCGCGTGGCGGGTGATGGCTTTTAGCAATGGAATGGAAAAGCTACATGCAAGTAGCATTATAAGGGGCAAAGTGCATGGGGCAAAACTTACTAAGTTGCCGATTGCCATTGTTTTTTGCGGGCAACATCTGGAGGTGACAACGCTCGTGGAGGCTGATGGCTTTAGCAATGGAACGTCAAAGGAATGTGCAAGTAGCACCGCAAGGGGTAAAGTGCATGGGACGAAGCTTACTAAGTTGCCGATTGCCATCGGTTGTTGCGGGTTATATCTAGCATAACATCGGGAGGCGACATCTCTCGTGGTGGCTGATGGCTTTTAGCAATGGAATGGTAAAGCAATGTGCAAGTAGCACTACAAGCGGTGATGTGATTGGAGCGAAGCTTACTAAGTTGTTGATTGCTATCAGTTTTTGCGGGCAACATCGGGAGGCGACAACGTTTGTGGCGGCTGATGGCTTTTAGCAATAGAATCGCAAAGCAACGTGCTAGTAGCACCGCAAGAGGTGAACTGCATGGGGCGAAGATTACTAAGTTACCGATTGCCATCGGTTGTTGGTGGTTGAGTCTAACATTGGGAGGCGACAACACTCGTCGTGGCTCATGGCTTTTAGCAATGGAACGGCAAAGCAACATGCATGTCGCACCGCAAGGGGCAAAGTGCATGGGTAGAAGCTTACTAAGTTTTCAATTGCCATCGGTTGTTGCGGGTTGTGATTGGCATCACATCACTCATAGCGGTTGATGTCTTTTAGTAATGGAACGACAAAGCATCGTGCAAGTAGTGCCGCAAGGGGAAAAGCACATTGGGCAATGCTTAGTATGTTGCCTATTACTATCAGTTGTTGAGGGTTATGTCTGTAACGCAACCCTCCCCCCACCGCCCGTTACGGCTGATGGGTTTTGACAATGAAAGGTGGAGCATCATGCAAGTAGTGCCACTAGGCGTAGTAGGCATTGGGCGAAGCTCAGTAGATGTTGATTGCCATTGGTTGTTTCGGGAAACAACCGATAGACACATCGCTCGTGACGACTGATGGCTTTTACCAATAGAACGGCAAAGCAACGTGCAAGTAGCACCGAAAGGGGCGAAGTGCATGTGGCAAAGCTTACTAAGTTGCCGATTGCCATCGGTTGTTACTGGTTGTGTCTAGCATCGCTCGTGGTAGATGATGGCTTTATACAATGAATGGCGAAGCATCATGCTAGTAGTTCCGCAAGGAACCATACGCATGGGGTGAAGCTCAGTAAATGTCGGTTGCCATCGGTTGTTGCGAGCAACATCGAGAGGCGACGACGCTTGTGGCAGCTGATGGCCTTTAGCAATGGAATGGAAAAGCAACATGCAAGTAGCACCGTAAGGGGAAAAATGCATGTGGCAAAGCTTACTAAGTTGTCGATTGCCGTCGGTTGTTGCTGGTTGTGTCTAACATCGGGAGGAGACAACGCTCGTGACGGCTGATAGCTTTTAGCAATGGAACGACAAAGAAACATGCAAGTAGCACCGCAAGGGGGAAAGTGCATGGGGAAAAGCTTACTAAGTTGTCGATTACCATTGGTTGTTGCGGGCAACATCGGGAGGTGACAACGCTTGTGGCGGCTAATACCTTTTAGCAATGGAATGGACAAGCAACGTGCTAGTAGCACCGCAAGGGGCAAAGTGCATGGGGAAAAGCTTACTAAGTTGTCGATTGCCATCGGTTGTTGCTGGTTTTGTCTAACATCAGGAGGTGACAATGCTCGTGGTGGCTGATGGCTTTTAGCAATTGAATGGCAATGCAACGTGCAAGTAGCACCGCAAGGGGCATAGTGCATATGGCGAAGATTACTAAGTTGCCGATTGCCATCAGTTATTGCGGGCAACATCAGGAGGCGACAACGCTCGTGGCAGTTGTTGGCTTTTAGCAATGGAATGGCAAAGCAACGTGCTAGTAGCATCGCAAGGGGCGAAGTGCATGAGGCGAAGCTTACTAAGTTGCCAATTGCCATCGATTGTTGCTAGTTGTGTCTAATATCGAAAGGCGATAAAATTCGTGGCGGCTGATAGATTTTAGCAATGGTACGAAAAAGCAACGTGCAAGTAGCACCGCAAGGGGAAAAGTGTATGGGGAAAAGCTTACTAAGTTGTTGATTGCCCTCGGTTGTTGCGGGCAACATCGGGAGGCGACAATGCTCGTGGCGGCTGATGGCTTTTAGTAATGGAACAGCAAAGCAACGTTCTAGTAGCACCGCAAGGGGCAATGTGCATGGGGCGAAGCATACTAAGTTCTCGATTGCCATTGGTTGTTGTTGGTTGTGTCTAACATCGAGAGGTGACAATGTTTGTGGCGACTAATGAGTTTTAGCAATGGAATAGCAAAGCAACATGCAAGTAGCACCGCATGGGCTGAAGCTCATAGGGCGAAACTCACTAAGTTGTCGATTGTCATCGGTTGTAGCGAGCAACAGCGGGAGGCGACAACGCTCTTGGCGGCTGATGGCTGTTAGCAATGGAATGGCAAAGCAACTTGCTAGTAGCACTGCAAGGGGCAAAGTGAATGGGGCGAAGCTTACTAAGTTGCCAATTGCCAACGGTTATAGCTGGTTGTGTCTAACATCGAGAAGCGACAACACTTGTGGTGGCTGATGGCATTTTGCAATGGAACGGCAAAGCAACGTGCAAGTAGCATCGCAAGGGGCAAAGTGCATGGGATGAAGCATACTAAGTTCTCGGTCACCATCGGTTGTTGTGCGCAATATCGGGAGGCGACAACGTTTGTGGCGGCTGATGGATTTTAGCAATAGAACGGCAAAGCAACGTGCTAGTAGCACCGCAAGTGGCAAAGTGCGTGGGGCAAAGCTTACTAAATTGCCGATTGCCATCGATTGTTGCTGGTTGTGTCTAACGTCGGGAGGCGACACCGCCCGTTGCGGCTGATGGCTTTTTGCAATGGAACAACAAAGCAACGTGCAAGTGGCACCGCAGGGGGTGAAGTGCATGGGTTGAAGCTTACTAAGTTTTCGATTGCCATCGTTTGTTGCGTGCTGTGTCTGGCATAACATCGGGAGGCGACATCACTCGTGATGGCTAATAGATTTTAGCAATGGAACGGCCAAGCAACATGCAAGTAGCCTCGCAAGGGGCGAAGTGCATGAGGCAAAGCTTGCTAAGTTGCTGATTGCCATCGGTTGTTGCAGGTTGTGTCTGGCATCACATCACTCATGGCGGTTGATGGCTTTGGCAATAGAACTGCAAAGCATCGTGCAAGTCTCGTCACAAGGGGCAAAGCGCATAGGGTGAAGCTTAGTAAGTTGGCTATTTCCATCGGTTGTTATGGGTTATGTCTGTACCCCCCCCCCCCCACCACCTGTGACGGTTGATGGCTATTGACAACGAACGGAAGAGCACCATGCAAGTAGTGGCACAAGGCACTGTGGGCATCGGGCAAAGCTCAGTAGATATCGATTGCCATTGGTTATTGCGGGCAACAACCGATGGAGAGATTGCTCATGACGACTGATGGCTTTTACCAATGGAACAACAAAGCAACGTGCAAGTAGCATCGAAAGGGGCGAAGTGCATGTGGCGAAGCTTACTTAGTTGCCGATTGCCATCGGTTGTTCCTGGTTGTGTCTAGCATCGCTCGTGGTAGCTGATGGCTTTAGATAATGAATGGTGGAGCGTCGTGCAAGTACCGCCGCAAAGAACTGTGCTAGTAGGGGGAAGCTCAGTAGATGTCTATTTCCATCGGTTATTGGGGGAAACATCAGTAGGTGACAACGCTCATGGCGGCTGATGGCTTTTAGCAATGGAATGGCAAAGCAGTGTGCAAGTAGCACCGCAAGGGGGTAAAGTGCATGGGCTGAAGCTTAATAATTTGCCGATTGCCATCTGTTGTTTCTGGTTGTGTCTAATATCGGGAGGCGGCAACGCTCGTGGAGGCTGATAGCTTTTAGCAATGGAATGGCAAATCAACATGCAAGTAGCACCGTAAGGGGCAAAGTGCATGGGGAAAAGCTTACAAAGCTGTAGATTGCCATTAGTTATTGTGGGCAACATCGGGAGGTGACAACGCACGTGGCGGCTGAAAGCTTTTAGCAATGGAATGACAAAGCAACATGGTAATAGCATCGCAAGGGGCAATGTGCATGGGGCGAAGCTTACTAAGTTGCTGATTGCCATCGGTTGTTGCTGGTTTTGTCTAACATCAGAAGGCAACAACGCTCGTGGCAGCTGATGGCTTTTAGCAATGGAATGGCAAAGCAACGTGCTAGTAGCACCACAAGGGGCGAAGTGCATGAGGCGAAGCTTACTAAGTTCCTGATTGCCATCAATTATTGCCGGTTGTGTCTAATATCGGGAGGCGACAACGTTCGTGGCGACTGATGGCTTTAAGCAATGGAATGGCAAAGCAACGTGCAAGTACAATCACAAGGGGCGAAGTGCATGGGGCGAAGCTTTCTAAGTTATCGATTGCCATTGGTTGTTGCTGGCAACATCGGGAGGCGACAACGCTTGTGGCGGCTGATGGCTTTAGTAATGGAACATCAAAGCAACATTCTAGTAGCACCACAAAGGGCAAAGTGCATGGGGTGAAGCATACTAAGATGCCGATTTCCATCTGTTATTGCTGGTTGTGCCTAACATCGGGAGGCGACAACGCTCATGGCGGCTGATGGATTTTAGCAATAGAACAGCAAAGCAACGTGCAAGTAGCACCACAAGGGGTAAAGCGCATAGGGCAAAGCTTACTAAGTTGTCGATTGCCATCGGTTGTTGCGGGCAACATAAGGAGGCGCGGCGCTCGTGGCGACTGATGGCTTTTAGCAAAGGAACGGCAAAGCAACGTGCTAGTAGCACCGCAAGGGGCAAAGTGCATCTGGCAAAGCTTACTAAGTTGTCAATTGCCATTGGTTGTTTTGGGCAACATCGGGAGGTGACAATGCTCGTGTCAGCAAATAACTTTTAGCAATGAAATGGCAAAGCAACATGGTAGTAGCACCGCAAAAGGGCAAAGTGCATGGGGCGAAGCTTACTAAGTTGCTGATTACCATTGGTTGTTGCTAGTTGTGGCTAACATCAGGAGGCGAGAACGCTTGTGGCGGCTGATGGCTTTTAGCAATTGAACGGCAAAGAAACGTGCAAGTATTACCGCAAGGGGCAAAGTGCATGGGGCGAAGCTTACTATTTACTGATTGCCATCAGTTGTTGCGGGCAACATCGGGAGGCGATAATGCTCATGGCGGCTAATGGCTTTTAGAATTGGAATGGCAAAGCAACGTGGTAGTAGCACCATAATGGGCGAAGTGCATGGGGAGAAGCTTACTAAGTTGCCGATTGCCATCAATCGTTGCTGGTTGTGTCTAATATCGGGATGCAACAACGCTAGTGGCGACTGATGTCCTTTAGCAATGGAACAACAAAGCAACGTGCAAGTAGCACCGCTAGGGGAAAACTGCATGGGGCGAAGCTTACTAAGTTGTCGATTGCCATCGGTTGTTGCGGGTTGTGTCTGGCAGCACATCACTCATGGCATTTCATGCCTTTTGGCAATGGAACGGCAAACCAACATGCTAGTAGCACAGCAAGGGGCGAAGTGCATGGGCAAAGCTTACTAAGTTGCCGATTGGCATCGGTTGTTGCTGGTTGTGTCTAACATCGGGAGGCGACAACGCTCGTGGCGGCTGATGGCCTTTAGTAATGGCACGAAAAAGCAACGTGCATGTAGCATAGCAAGGGGTGAAGCGCATGTGGCAAAGCTTACTGTGTTGTCGATTGCCATCGGTTGTTGCAGGCAACATCGGAAGGCGACAACGCTCATGGCGGCTAATGGCTTTTAGCAGTGGAATGGTAAAGCAACGTGCTAGTAGCACCCATGGGGAAAAATGCATAGGGTAAAGCTTACTAAGTTGTCGATTGCCATCGATTGTTGGTGGTTGTGTCTAACACTGGGAGGCGACATCGCTCGTGGCAGCTGGTGGCTTTTAGCAATGGAACGGCCAAGCAAGGTGCAAATAGCACCGCAAGCGGTTTAGTGCATGGGGCCAAGCTTACTAAATTGCCGATTGCTGTAGTTGTTGCGGGTTGTGTCTGGCATCACATTACTCATGGCGGTTGATGGCTTTTGGAAATGTAATGGCAAAACATTGTGGAACTAGCACCGTAAGGGGAAAAGAACATCGGTGAAGCTCAGTAAGTTGCCCATTGCCATCCGTTGTTGTGGGTTATGTTTGTAACCCCCTCCCCCTTCCCCACCGCCCGTGACGGCTGATGGCTTTTGACAACAAATGGCGGAGCATCATGCAAGTAGTTCCACAAGGCGCCGTGGGCATTGGGCAAATCTTAGTAGATGTCGATTGCCATTGGTTGTTGGGGGAAATAACTGATGGAGACATCGCTCGTGACGGCTGATAGCTTTTAACAACGGAATTGCAAAACAACGTGCAAGTAGCACCGAAAGGGGCAAAGTGAATGGGGCGATGCTTACTAAGTTGTCGATTGTCATCTGTTA
Organism: Nicotiana noctiflora; assembly: GCA_032618575.1. Lineage (NCBI taxonomy): Eukaryota > Viridiplantae > Streptophyta > Magnoliopsida > Solanales > Solanaceae > Nicotiana > Nicotiana noctiflora. Next base: position 224,613 of record JASVEL010012851.1, read on the forward strand.
TTGATGGTTGTGTCTAGTATCACTCGTGGCAGTTGATGGCTTTACACAATGAATGGCTGAGCGTCGTGCAAGTAGCACCGCAAGGTGCCGTGCGCATGGGGCGAACCTCAGTAGATGTCGATTGCCATTGGTTGTTGCAGGAAACATCTAGAGGCGACAATGCTCGTGGTGGCTGATGTCTTTTAGCAATGGAACGACAAAGCAACATACAAGTAGCATCGCAAGGGGCAAAGTGCATGGGGCGGAGCTTACTAAGTTTCTGATTGCCATCGATTGTTGCTGGTTGTGTCTAACATCGGGAGGTGACAACGCTTGTGGCGGCTGATGGCTTTTAGCAATGGAACGTCAAAGCAACGTGTAAGTAGCACCGTAAGGGGAGAAGTGCATGGGGCAAAGCTTACTAAGTTGTCGATTGCCATTGGTTGTTACGGGAGTCATCAGGAGGTGACAAAACTCGTGTTGACTGATAGATTTTAGCAATAGAACGATAAAGTAACGTGCTAGTAGCACCGTAAAGGGCAAAATGCATGGGGAGAAGCTTAATAAGTTGCTGATTGCCATCGGTTGTTACTGGTTGTGTCTAAAACCAGAAGGCGACAACCCTCTTTGCGGCTGATGGCTTTTAGCATTGGAGCAGAAAAGCAAAGTGTAAGTAGCACCGCAAAGGGGCAAAGTGCATGTGGCGAAGCTTACTAAGTTGTCGATTGCCATCAGTTGTTGCGGGCAACATAGGGAGATGACAACGTTCGTGGCAGTTGATTGTTTTATACAATGAACGGCGGAGCGTCTTGCAAGTAGCACCGCAAGGTGTCATGCACATGGGGCGAACCTCAGTAGATGTCGATTGCCATTTGTTGTTGCGGGCAACATCGGGAGGCGACAACGCTCATGGCAACTGATGTCTTTTAGCAATGGAAAGGCAAATCAACGTGCAAGTAGCACCGCAAGGGGTAAAGTGCATGGGCCAAAGCTTACTAATTTGCCGGTTGCCATCTGTTGTTTCTAGTTGCGTCTAACATCGGGATGCGACAACGCTCGTAGAGGATGATAGCTTTTAGCAATGGAATGGAAAATCAACATGCAAGTAACACCACAAAGGGCGAAGTGCATGGGGCAAAGCTTACAAAGTTGTTGATTGCCATTGGTTATTGTGGGCACCATCGGGAGGTGACAACGCTCGTGGCGGCTGAAAGCTTTTAGCAATGGAATGACAAAGCAGCATGGTAGTAGCACCACAAGGGGAAATGTGCATGGGGTGAAGCTTACTAAATTGTTTATTGCCGTCGTTTGTTGCTGGTTTTGTCTAACATCAGGAGGCAACAACGCTCGTGGCAGCTGATGGCTTTTAACAATTGAATGCCAAAGCAACGTGCAAGTAGAACCGTAAGGGGAAAAGTGCATGGGGCGAAGTTTACTAAGTTGTCGATTGCCATCAGTTATTGTGGGCAACATCGGGAAGCGACAATGCTCGTGGCGGCTGATGGCTTTTAGTTATGGAATGGCAAAGCAACGTGCTAGTAGCACCACAAGGGGCGAAGTGCATGAGGCGAAGCTTACTAAGTTGCTGATTGCCATCGATTATTGTTGGTTATGTCTAATATCGGGAGGTGACAACGCTCGTGGCGACTGATAGTTTTTAGCAATGGAACGGAAAAGCAACGTGCAAGTAGAACCGCAAGGGGACATGTGCATGGGGTGAAGCTTACTAAGTTATCGATTTTCACTGGTTGTTGCTGGCAACATCGGGAGGCAACAACGCTCATGGCGGCTGATAGTTTTAGTAATAGAACAGCAAAGCAACGTGCTAGTAGCACCACAAAGGGCAAAGTGCATGGGGCGAAGCATACTATGATGTCTATTTCCATCGGTTGTTGCTGGTTGTGTCTAACATCGGGAGGCGACAACGCTCGTGGCGGATAATGGCTTTTAGCAGTGGAACAGCAAAGCAACGTGCAAGTAGCACCGCAAGGGGTGAAACGCATAGGGCAAAGCTTACTAAGTTGTCGATTGTCATTGGTTGTTGCGGGCAACATAGGGAGGCGACAACGCTCGTGGCGACTAATGGCTTTTAGCAAAGCAACATGCTAGTAGCACCGCAAGGCACGAAGTGCATGGGGCAAAGCTTACTAAGTTGTCGATTGCCATTGGTTGTTGTGGGCAACATCGGGAGGTGACAAGGCTCGTGGAAGCTAATAGCTTTTAGCAATGACATGGCAAAGCAACGTGCTAGTAGCACCGTAAAGGGCAAAGTTCATGGGGCGAAGCTTACAAAGTTGCCGATTGCCATTGGTTGTTGCTAGTTGTGTCTAACATCAAGAGGCGACAACGCTTGTGGTGGCTGATGGCTTTTAGCAATTGAACGGCAAAGAAAAGTGCAAGTATCACCGCAAGGGGCAAAGTGCATGGGGCGAAGCTTACTAAGTTGCTAATTGCCATCAGTTATTGCGGGCAACATTGGGAGGCGACAACGCTCGTAGCTGCTGATGGCTTTTAGAATTGGAATGGCAAAGTAACGTGCTAGTAGCACCATAATGGGCGAAGTGCTTGAGGCGAAGCTTACTATGTTGCTGATTGCCATCAATTGTTGCTGGTTGTGTCTAATATCGGGACACAACAACGCTCGTGGCGGCTGATGGCCTTTAGCAATGGAACGACAAAGCAACGTGCAGGTAGCACCGCAAGGGGCAAACTGCATTGGCCAAAACTTACTAAGTTGTTGATTGCCATCGGTTGTTGCGGGTTGTGTCTAGCATCACATCACTCATGGCGTTTGATGGCTTTTGGCAATGGAAAGGCAAAGCAACATGCTAGTAGCACCGCAAGGGGCAAAGTGCATGGGGCGAAGCTTACTAAGTTACCGATTGCCATCGGTTGTTGTTGGTTGTGTCTAACATCGGGAGGCGACAACGCTCGTGGCGGCTGATGGCTTTTTGCAATGGCACGACAAAGCAACTTGCATGGAGCACCGCAAGGGGCGAAGCGCATGGGGAAAAGCTTACTATGTTGTCGATTGCCATCGGTTGTTGCAAGCAACATTGGGAGGCGACAACGCTCATGGCGGCTGATGGCTTTTAGAAGTGGAACGGTAAAGCAATGTGCTAGTAGCACCGTAAGGGGCAAAATGCATGGGGTGAAGCGTACTAAGTTGCCGATTGCCATCGGTTGTTGTTTGTTGTGTCTAACATTGTGAGGCGACATCGCTCGTGACAGCTGGTGGCTTTTAGCAATGGAACGGCCAAGCAAGGTGCAAATATCACCGCAAGCGGTTTAGTACATGGGTCCAAGCTTACTAAGTTGTCGATTGCCGTAGTTGTTGCGGGTTGTGTCTGGCATCACATCACTCATGGCGGTTGATGGCTTTTGGCAATGGAATGGCAAAACATTGTGGAACTAGCGCCGTAAGGGGCAAAGCACATGGGTGAAGCTCAGTAAGTTGCCCATTGCCATCCGTTGTTGTGGGTTATGTCTGTAACACCCCCCACCGCCCGTGACGGCTGATGGCTTTTGACAACGAATGGTGGAGCATCATGCAAGTAAAGCCATAATGCGCCGTGGGCATTGGGCAAAGCTCATTAGATGTCGATTGCCATTGGTTGTTGCGGGAAACAACCGATAGAGACATCGCTCGTGATGGATGATAGCTTTTACCAATGGAATGGCAAAACAACGTGCAAGTAGCACCGAAAGGGGCAAAGTGCATGGGGCGAAGCTTACAAAGTTGTTGATTGTCATCGGTTATTGCTGGTTGTGTCTAGCATCGCTCGTGGCAGTTGATGGGTTTAGATAATGAATGGCGGAGCATCATGCAAGTAGCACCGCAAGGTGCCGTGCGCATGGGGCGAACCTTAGTAGATGTCGATTGCCATTGGTTATTGCGGGAAACATCTAGAGGCGACAACGCTCGTGGTGACTGATGTCTTTTAGCAATGGAACGACAAAGCAACGTACAAGTAGCATCGCAAGGGGCGAAGTGCATGGGGCGGAGCTTACTACGTTTCTGATTGCCATCGATTGTTGCTGGTTGTGTCTAACATCGGGAGGTGACAACGCTTGTGGCGGCTGATGTCTTTTAGCAATGGAACGTCAAAGCAACGTGCAAGTAGCACCACAAGGGGAGAAGTGCATAGGGCAACGCTTACTTAGTTGTCAATTGCCATTGGTTGTTGCGGGAAACATCGGGAGGTGACAACACTCATGCTGGCTGATAGATTTTAGCAATAGAACGGCAAAGCAACGTGCTAGTAGCACCATAAAAGGCAAAATGCATGGGGAGAAGCTTACTAAGTTGCCGATTGCCATCGGTTGTTACTGGTTGTTTCTAAAATCAGAATGCGACAACCCTCGTGGCGGCTGATGGCTTTTAGCATTGGAGCAGAAAAGCAAAGTGTAAGTAGCACCGCAAAGGGGCAAAGTGCATGTGGCGAAGCTTACTAAGTTGCCGATTACCATCAGTTGTTGCGGGCAACATAGGGAGATGACAACGCTCGTGGCAGTTGATTGCTTTATACAATGAACGGCGGAGCGTCTTGCAAGTAGCACCACAAGGTGTCATGCATATGGGGCGAACCTCAGTAGATGCCGATTGCCATTGGTTATTGCGGGCAATATCGGGAGGCGACAACGCTCATGGCAACAGATGTCTTTTAGCAATGGAAAGGCAAAGCAACGTTCAAGTAGCACCGCAAGGGGTAAAGTGCATGGGCCGAAGCTTACTAATTTGACGATTGCCATCTGTTGTTTCTGGTTGCGTCTAACATCGGGATGTGACAACACTCGTAGAGGCTGATAGCTTTTAGCAATGGAATGGAAAATCAACATGCAAGTAACACCGCAAGGGACAAAGTGCATGGGGCAAAGCTTACAAAGTTGTCGATTGCCATTGGTTATTGTGGGCACCATCGGGAGGTGACAACGCTCGTGGCGGCTGAAAGCTTTTAGCAATGGAACGACAAAGCAGCATGGTAGTAGCACCGCAAGGGTGGGTTTGAATCCCAAGCCGAAGGTGTCATTGTTCACTGGCAGATGGACTGGTTGAGTTATTCCTTGCAAGGCTATTCCTTGCCCTTTCCCCGGTGTAAATCCATTTTTAATCATCTCCCTGGCTACCATCATAGCGGCAGGTTCCACTATAGGGATACGTAGTTTCTCTCCTTCGGCAAGTTTTCTCGCTGCTACAGTGTCTGTCACCTGGTACACCTAAGGACCTTTGTCTCCATCCACTTCCTCGAAAGGAATTATGGCATTGCAGGTGTCTCCCTCTCCGTGCACTATGATTTCTTGATGCTCCCATTCGAACTTAACCATTTGGTGCGAGGATGATGGCACGGCTTTAGCTGCATGGATCCATGGTCGACCCAGCAATAGATTGTAGGACAGAGTGATGTATAACACCAGAAACTCCATCGTAAAGTCTAATGGCCTAATAGTGACCTCCAGGATGATATCCCCCAAAGTATTTTTGCTTCCTCCGTCAAACCCTCGCACATTCACACTATTCCTCCGGATTCTGTCAGGATTGATATTCAGCTTTCCAAGAGTTGAAAGTGGACAAATGTTTGCACTCAAACCATTGTCTATCAACACCCGAGTGACCACTGATTCCTCGCTTTTCACAGTAAGGTAGAGAACCTTGTTATGTTCAGTCCCCTCAATGGGCAGTTCATTGTCTGAGAATGTAATCTTGTTGGTAATCCTCTTAAGATGACAAACTGAGATCTTTTCGGGGACATGTGCCTCATTCAATATCTTCAATAATGCTTTTCTGTGTTCCTCCGAATGAATCAACAGTGAGAGCAAAGAGATTTGTGCAGGTGTCTTCCTCAACTGTTTTACTATCGAGTAATCTTGAGATTTGATCTTCTTCAGAAATTCTTCCGCTTCTTCTTCAGAGATAGGCTTTTTCATATGACTATCCTTCACCACCTTCATTTTCCTTAACTCTTCCGGGGAAAAACACCGCCCGGAACGAGTTATACCGTATGTCTCGTTGATCTCTCCGGTCACTTCTTTTCCTTTGTACACTACTGCCACCTTGTTGTAGTTCCAAGGCACAGCTTTAGTATCTACCACCCGCACCTTTCACTGTCAACACTGGTTTCACCCCTGGCACCACAACTTTCAAATTCTCAACCGCTGGTTGCTTTTTCACTGGTACTTCAACTACTGCTTCCCCTTTCTCAATTTCCTTTTTTGCTTTGCTGCTAGCTTTTATCATCATGACCAACTGGGATGGCTTCCTGCTACTTTCCTCTTGTGCCAACTCTATCATGTGTGTCTCATGATGAGTTGGTAGTGGATTCTGAGTAATGTTCGGAGCCTCTAGAGCCTGTACCTCGATCCTTTGACTATCAATGAGCTGTTGAATAGCAGTCTTCAAGTGCCAACATTTTTCAGTGTCGTGCCCCGGCGGCCTAGAGCAATACTCGTACCTGACCGACTAATCAATATTCCTAGGCGGTGGGTTCGGAAGCTTTGATTCAATTGGGCTCAACATCCCCAATTCCTTCAGTAGGTGATAGAGGCTAGTGTAGGATACCCCCAACGGGGTGAATGTTTTCTTCATCTGTTTTCTATTCCTCATTTCTGGGTCGGGCCTGAAGTTGGGTCTGTTCGGGTTTTTGTAAGTTCTAGGAGAGGGGTAGGTATTTTGTGTGTGATAAACATTCTGCGGGACTTGGGCTCGCCAAACCTGTGGTGGTGGTGGATAAGTTTGGGCTTGTGGATTATGGTAGTGTGGGGTAGTGGGTGGATATTATGGTGACGGTGGGTTGTAGGGTGTTGGTGGGTATGGATGATATGGGCGAGGTGGGTGATGGTATTGGCTACGATTCCAGGGTTTACTCTCCACAACCGACACTTCTACTTTCTTCTTCTTCCCAATGGTTCCTCCATTCCCCATCTGTATGGCCTGATTTGTGGCCTTGATTGCTGCAAAGCTCATAATCTTGTTAGTTTTCAATCCTTCTTCCACAAAGCTTCCCATTTTTACGACTTCGTTAAAATTCTTGCCAATGGCTGACACTAGATGTCAATAGTAGGTAGGCTCCAAGGCCTGCAAGAAACAGTCTACCATCTCACTTTCTTTCATCGGCGGATCCACCCTCGCCGCCTGTTCTCTCCACCTAAAACCGTACACTCGAAAGCTTTCACCAAGTTTCTTTTCCATCTTAGTGAGTGACAACCTATCGGTATGATTTCAAAATTGTACTGGAAATTGTTAGCAAATGCTTGTGCGAGATCATCCTAGATGAACCATCTAGTGTGATCTTGGTGCATATACCATTCCAGTGCAGAACCACTCAAACTTTGGCTAAAGCACGCCATCAGAAGCTCATCTCTTCCCCCTTCCCCACGCATCTTACTGCAGTATCCTCTAAGATGGGCCGCCGGATCTCCGTGCCCACTGTACATGTCAAACTTAGGCAACTTGAACCCGACAGGGAGCTGCACTTCTGGGAACAGACATAGGTCTTTGTACGCCACACTTACTTGTCCCCCTAGCCCTTGTATGTTACGAAAGGACTGCTCCAAACTCCTCATATTTCTGCCCATCTCCTCCTGTTCTAAGTTCCTGACAGGTTTTTCTTCGATCGCCTCCATCAACGAGGTGTGAGATTCATGCTGCCGAAAGGTTGGTTCAGGCGGGTATTAGTGGGCATCTTGTACATTGAACAACGGCTTACTGGATGACTTATGCAAGGCGGCAGGTGGAGGTGCTACATATACCGGGCTGACCTGTTGTGGCTGGGGTGGCACTTGTTTTGACAGTGGCGGTGGTACTTGAGAGGTGGAGGCATAGTAGTGGTGATAGTCTGGATATGTAGAGGATGAGTTCATAGTGGGTGGCTCAGGGTTGGGATTGGCTGGGGGGACGTATGCTGGGTTAGCTGGATAAGTAGGTAAGGGTTGACCCCTCGACCAAGCCTGGTACATCTCAGCCATCTGCTATTTAAGCTTGTACATTTCTTCTTTCATTCCTGTCACGTCCACAACTTCCTCCTCTTGGACGGGGTCCATGACGGTTGGTTCAATTTCTTGAGATACGGCCTTTGTCATTGTCTTAGATCTTGTGTTGTAGGGATGAGTAGCCAGAATGCCAATTTCCAGCTAAAAATCTGCTTCTCATAAACAACAACACCCGTTAGTAGTTAGCACATGAAAAGATAAGATGCAACAATTTGGAATAATCACCATTTTGCCTTTGATCGTCATGAATCATCCCGGCCTTTGTTTCATTTTGAACCAATCTCATCATTCTCTCCCTTTTTTTCCTCTTTTCTTCTTTTCCTTTCTTACTCTTTTTTTTTCTTTTCTTATTTTCTTTATTGATTTGCGTTCATATTTATTTGCCTATCGTAAATAAAGAATTGACATAAAGCAAAAGGAGTGACAACAACTCTTGATTTCTCATTGATAGTTCAAAACATCGGTTTGCAAGATGGTGTTGTGCTACTAATGCAAAGAAAATATGAGTACAGAATGCATGCCCTATCAATACATCAATTCTCCTAGTGCCCGCGAGACATTGTTCGGTCTTGCCGTAGGCCTATATGCTAATCCCCTTTGGAGCCTATATAGGTCGGACATGACTTGTTGCACAGAGAACTTAACTACTGATACAAATGTTGCCCGGGACATTTCTTCACATAGCTGGTTCTTCCAGGTGATGTACTGAGCAATATGAACAATTTTCTCTCGAATGACCCCTTTCTCTTGAAGCAATCGGCTGATCTGTTCGGCGCGAGCATCTAAAGTGCGTTGGTTCTCCTTTTGCATTTGTTGTAGCTCAAACTCTAGCCGAGCCATAGTCGTGTAACAATGTTCTCTTTCCTTTTCGAGATCTTTGATGATCTTGTTACTTTTGACACCGGCTGTGACAATTTTCTTTCTCAGTCGAGCTACCTCAAACTCATGCTTATCCTGTAGGTGCTGAACCAACTTGGCTCTTTCCTCGGTATCTTTGGCCAGTTGCTTCCGAGCCCTAACTAACTCCTTCTCTGCTTTGTCCAAGTCGAAGCTGTAGTCATTCACTTTGCGCCGAAGAGTTTCAATCAATTTCTCATCTCGAGCTAAGCGAACAGGGGTCTCGGATGCAATTTTCATTTTAGCAACCTGAGCCTTCAGAAATTCATTTTCTCTCTTCAGCTCCTTTTTCTCTCCTTCGTCGGATGCTGCCTGCAAACCGCACTAAAACTGGAGATCTCTCAACTGTTTTTCCAGCAAGCTGATCTTGGCCTTATATTCACTTTCTTTGGCCGCCCAAATCCTGTTTTCCTTAGATTGCTCCGCCAGATGTTGCAAGTGGGTTCTTTTTGATGGCCTGTCATGCTCAATACCCCGTGGATACCATGCAGAATACACTGACGACACTTCACCCTGAGCTTTGTTCTGCACACAAGTCTCTCATATCAAATTCTGACATTCATTCCAAATCTGTCGGACCTTTGCTTCCGGGAATTGCCCATCCGGACTAATCTCTATCACTTGCGAAATGAGGTCCCCATCCTTTGGTATAATTTGACATCTACCAAGCTGTCGCAGGGCCCTGTACGGGGCATAAGGCTGGATACTTTTCAAACCCATGATCAAAAAGTGTGACCCTACTGTCGGCATATAGATCACCTCGTCGAGGGGAAACCAATCATATGCCTAATCGATCTGGCCGTCGGTCAATGATCGCAGATGCGAAATCCAATCCTTTACTCTCTTTGGCAACTTAACTTCTTTTGTTCTAGTGTAAAATTCTTCGAGGCACGTTCTTTCAGTCGGTCCATAGCTTGAGAACGAAGGATGATGGCATAGATAATCTATCAACCAGATTTGCAAGATCAATTTACATCCCTCAAAGAAGTTGGACCCTGCTTTGCATGTAGTCAAGGCACGATAGATGTCTGCTAAAATCATTGGGGCCAGAGTACAATTATCTTGTACAACCAAAGTGCTTGCCACCCCGGCAACCTTTATATCAATGTGCCCCTCTTTTCTCGAAGATATGATGATCCCGAGAAATGCCACTAAGAAAGAAAACCGTCGATGCTCCTCCCATTTTGCTCGGTTGGACTTGCTACAAAGCTTGTTCGTGGAGTCGCTAAAACCCCCGACATGTCCATATCTTTATAAATGAAGTTTAAGGAGCAAAATCCGTTGGCTAAATCCTCGTTGTAGACGTTTCTGGCAATTTTCAAAGAATCCAAGAAGCGGTGCACCGTTACAGCTCTCGGGGCCACCGGGTATTTTTCTTTCAAGGGGACCTCGTTCTTCCCTTTGTAAAAAGCAATTTCCTCTAGAGTGGGATTAAGTTCAAAGTCCGGAAGATGTAGTATATTGTGTGCAGGATCCCAATATGTGACCAGTGCTCTGATTATGTCGCCTCGGAGAATTATGTCCAACAATCCCGTGAGATCCTTTAAATAGCCTTTGATCCAATTTTGACCTTCTATTCCCATGTCGTTCCACCATAGTCTTTGCTCCAAAGGGATTTTATTCATTAAAGCGAAAGGCTCATTCTGTATTGTGCTCATCTTGCACTTTTATTAAGGCGATTTTATTTAGAAAAGAGAAATAAATATATTTTTCAATGCAAATTTTCATTCATTTTTTTTTGAAAACAAAAGAGACATGACTCTCGAAGTGGCCAATTTTGCCAAAATAGCCTTCCGGCGTCCTTTCGGAACATTCGGCCGTTTCCAAAAATAGCGATCACTCGGATTATTTGAAACAAAAATATTTTTGGTCTTTTTCTAAAAAGGTGGTTGGACCCGTTCAAGGGTTGCCTACGTATCCCGCCTAATGGCGAGAATCAAACCTGCGTAGTTCGGTCAGATCAGTTGACCAATTATTTCAACAACAAAGCCATTTTTTTTTAAATTTTCAGATTTTCTCACTGCACTAGTTCTTATTTCTCTTTTTTTTTTCTTTTGAACACTTTTCTTTCCTCGGGAATTTTGCCGGTCCGCATAATGATCAAGAACAATAAAATGCAACACATAATATGCTCGGTCTTTTAATTACCGGGTCACCTGTCCTAGACGGGCCCAACCCCTGTATTGAGTCCCCTAAGTCAAATATGATTCAAATAATCGCCCTAGACCTATGTTCAAAATCTTATAGTTTTATAGAGAGCTAGACCGTGTACCCGAGCGGATAACTTGAATCGAGGAGGGGGCTACGTACCAGTGACTCGCGGAGTCAATCGGCTTTGTAACTTATCCGGCCTCTGTTTCTTAGTTCAGGTGTAACTTAACAGAAAGGGGAGTCTCAACCAGTAAGCACATCCCCAGGGGTGAAGAAGAGAAGGGTTTTCGGCACAATTTATATACAATCCACGTAATATCAAAGCGGTAAAACACATAGCATGTTGTTTGAAACATATAACAAAGTCAAATAAGATCAAGGATGGCGATTCTAAGGAGCTCGAGTTCTTAAACCCTGAAACCGAAGTTCCGGGTTGGTAGTCCCTATCAGAGTTGCCAGAGCTGTCACACCTCCCTTTTTACTACCCCAAACAAGAAGGCATTTGTACCGATCCATAGGGCATACCTCAGTGTTTAAATACACGAAAAGGTTATAACAATAAAGAGGAAGGAGTTTTTCCACATAAAGGACAATCGATTTGGGATTTTTACTTAATTTTCAGAGTCGCCACTTGGGAAGATAATGGTGTCCCAAGTCACCAGATAATCCCGAATCTGAGGAAGTTGACTCTGTTATTACAGAACGCGAAACATAGACCTGGATAAGGAACTCTGTTAACCCGGGAGAAGGTGTTAGGCACTCCCGGATTTCGTGGTTTTAGCACGGTCGCTCAACCGTCGTTCTCAATTTTATTTGAATTGTTACAAATTTAAAACAATTTGTATGTGCTTTACTTTAATATTTTTTAAGAGAATTGCGACATTGCGAAAATGCACCTCGAGTCACATCACAACCAGTACGCCTGTGACCTTTAGTACATTTCGGCTTTGCTGGGATTTGGGATTTGAGTCGCACCAAGTGCACACTCGTATTTAAGAAAATTATATTAAATCGTGCCTAATGATGTCTATCGGCTTTTAAGTCTTTTGGGAGAAGCAATGGAATTCGCTATTAGCTTTTCCGAATCTATTTTATATATTATTTCATTACTAAGGGGGGCCCACTATTTGGTGTCATATGAGGCTCGTCCCTATTAAGTTTCAATAGTTCAACCCTATTGTTTCACTATATTTTCAATACATGTTTTTTCCTTAACTATATTATCGTTTCAGGATTGAGCCCAGGCCACTGTCATTGCCTTTATTGGGCCAGGGCCCTTGTACCCGTATTTACAGAGATACTAGATCTGCCCAGGTCTTAGTGACCCAGGTCGTCTTTGGGCTTCTGTTCGATAGCCCTTTCAACTTCGTGTGATAGTTCAAGCTCCCGCTACATATTGGGCCCAAACCAAATTGGAACAATAATAATGAAAGCAAATAACTGAAGACAAACATAAACATCTGGAATCAATGATGAATTCAAATTGCACTTTTATTTATCAAAGGGGAAAATCAGTATACAAATTATCACTGTTAATTTTAACTCCTAACTGTCTAATCACATGAGAATCGAATTAAAAGATTTACCTCACTTTTGTTTCTAATGATGAATCTATACTAACATCCGAATTACTTACTAACTAAGGGATTAAGAGGTGATTTAACCATATATGAAAAGCATGATGATTATCTACAGATAAGATGAGTTATTTACAGCTACACTGTTATACTACTGATTTCAATATGAATTAAGCTTATTTGACATTCTCAAAGCCAGCTTCGCCCTAATTGTTACTTCATCTGGTTGTTTCCCCTTTTAAACTTACTCAAATCTGGACATTGATTTATAAAACAGACTAACTACAAGAGCATGATTTAAGCAGTCCGGTTACTTAATTATAATAACCCGAGTATCTACATTTAAGTGATTCAAAGACTTAAGAACAACTATACCACTGATTTTACTACGACTTTAGCTCATTACAGTGTTGTTAATCCAATTGTGAATGAATCATGGCTTGAACTAATGTTTTTCTTCTTCAAAACTTATTTATATCTAAATGCAGATCCATAACATATGATTAACTATGTGATCATGGCTTAGGATACTACTGTGAAAGAGCTGTTAACGATAAAGAACGTGGTTAACTAACTTATTTTAAAAGTTTTACCTACTTTAACTAGGCGTCATGCTATCTACGATTATGCTATGACTATAATACTAGCTATTACACTGTTTTTGTTATGTTTTTCTACTTATACACACTACACTACCTTTAAAATCACAGATCTATACTAATACTAAACTGTTAATGAGAAGAGTAAGCTAAAAAATACATAATAACATATAATTTAACACTTGAACTTCATTTTCATTCATCATTTCAGCGTTACATCCTCAATTGAACAAGGAATGTACCTGGTTCAGCAAAAATCAAAGCGATGAATTCTAAGGGAGAGGAGAGCAAGCAACAGCAATAGACTCAAGCAAGGCAATGCAACAGTGTAGGACTGAGTTTGAAATGAGCAGGACAACACAACAACAACAGATAAGAAATCCCGAAGAAGTCGAGTAGATAACCCATAAACAAACAACTTAACCAGTGATTATTACTCGAAATATGCAGGAAACTATTTGCTATTTGCAATTATATTTTCTCTGAATTTTTCTATTGAAAAACTAGCCATTACTTAGCTTTTTTAGGGGGTATTTATAGGTATAGATTGGTAGATTTCTTGGGGGGAAAGAATAGGAGTTAATTCCATTTCTTCCCCCTTAAAAATTACTAAGTCTACACTTACACCCCTATTTCTGTTATAAGATCCCTTCCAGCATGTGCTGGAAGGTTCTTTTTGATTCCATTCCTAAGCTTTTACCAAAGTGTCCCTACTAGTTGTGGATTTTTACTGATTTCCCTTTTTAGTGAGACCATTATACCCCTCAATCTCTGCAAAATTGTAGAAATCAGGAGCACAAATGACTCCTATGTCTCTATATGCTCTATTTAATCTACCATTTCACCAATTTGTGTTCCTTTTATGCCCTTAAGGACACTACTGAATTACCCGACCTACCTAGGTCGGGTTTTTAGCATTTTTAGACTTATTTAACTAAGGGCCAATCCTTGCATTGGTATTTAAGGACTGACCAATTTTAACTTGAAAAACTATTTGAAATTCAACCAATTTTGTTTCATTTTCTATTAATTAAGGACTTTTATTTCATTTTTAAGCTAATTGCAGGACTAGCCTGCTTTATTCTTATACTTAGACTATTTAAAACTTACTCAGTCTCAAGTTGAGACTTGGCTTTTGAATTAAAGCCTATTACTGAACACAAGCTGGGCTAAGGCCTTTGCAGGCCTAGCCACTTGTGATTCAGGGCTCAAATTGAGCCTTGGTAAGTCCGAGCTTTTAAACTTAACCAATTATTACACAACAAGCCCACTTAAGGGTGGGCCAGTATGTGAGAGACCTTGCATAATTGGTCAATTGCAAAATTGACCACTCTTGGTCACTTATTTAACTTATAACCTATTTTTTTAATTTTCAATTTTAACCTATTTCAATACTAGCCATTTATGAGACTTAGTACTATTTTAGCTATAACCAATTCCCTTAAGATTAATGGGCATTAACACTGCTCATACTAACAATAAACTATTGCAAACTCAGCCATTTCAACATATAATTGCACACATAGCCACATGAAATCGAACAATGTTTATCAACCAATTAAAACTCAGAAGGGAAGTTTGATAATGTTGAATTTTAACCAATCAACTCACATAACTCAATTTAATGTAGCAACGTGTCAATTAACATCAATCAGACTTAGTTACAACTAATTTATGTTAGATGATTCACTAAAAGACCCAAAACCCTTAAAGTTCATGGACATGGACTCATATAGGCTAAATCTCACAAAATAGTCAAAAAGAAATGAAACATGGCCTATCCAGGCACAAGAACAATGGATCTAACAGAGTAACATAAGAATGGTATCAACTAAACCCACTAAATCTAAAACTTTTCAGAATACCAAAGCAAAGCGTATGATAGACAAGATGAAGATGAAGAAAGGAAGAACATGGAGACACAGTGAAGAAGAATCCTAAATCTATCATGCAAAAGTGACAGAAGAGAAAAACATAATCACTAAATCAGATTAGCATGCTATTTAGCAAATGAAAGAACATAAGAGATGTTATTAGAGAAAAAACCCTTGAGTGAACATGAGAATCCAACGGCTAAACCTAGAACCAAAACTAACTCATGTAGTTAAGAGAAGAGAAAAACAGTAAAGATATTGAAAGCTAATAGAAGAAACCCTAACAGGAGCCAAACAGCTAAACAAACATGAAGAAAAACACAAGATATATCGAAAATCAAACAGATGAGATGTTGAAAACCAACAAACAAGAAAACCCTAAATACAAACAAAGGGTGAAGAAGAACATGGAGATCTTTAAGAACAAAGAAGCAAACCCATATCAAACACAAGATAACCCTAATATAAGAAATGAAGGAAAACGGCTAAACTATCACTAAAACTAAAGATACAAAGAAATAGAAAGAAGAACAGTCAAGATATTGCAAACTAACAAAAGACAACCTAATATAAAGATGAAGAAGAATGATAGTCAAACAACTAAACTAGTACTAGAACTAAACATACAGAACAACAGAAGAAATAACGAAAACCAACAGAAGATGAAGAAGCACAGGGACATCAAGATCTTTAAAACAGAGAAATAAACAAAAACATCAAGATATAACAAAATAGAAGAAACATGAAATGAACAAACAAAAAGGAAATAAACAAGACATAGAGAGGGTGGGGACTTAGCTTGCAGGGCCGGTCCCCTGAGCTTCCATTTTCCCTCTCTTTCTTTCCACTCTCTCTTTTTCAGACTTCTTTTCTCTTTTTCTTTTATTTCTTTATTTCTTGATTTCTTTTCTGGTTTTCTTTGTTAGACTTCAAGATGAAGTCTTTTAACGTTTTTCATTTAGAGGGGAGTGTTCAGAGGCGCTAAAGGTGAGATCTTGGGAAGGGGTTTAGTTTGAGTCGCCGGAGTTAGGGTTCCGGCGAATTTCTTGTGGATATTCGAGGAGATTGGGAGTGGTTCGAGGGAGACCAATGGTGTGGGGGGATAGATCAGGCTATTGGGATTCTGTGGTGTTGATTTGGGGTAGGTCCTCGTAGGTTGAGCTCACCGGAGATGGACTCTGATGACAGGAAATCCAAGAACAAGGGGGGTTTCAAGGTTTCTCGGAGTTTTGGGTGGTGTTTGAGGTGAAGAAGATGATAAGAGAAGAGGAGGGGTGAAGAGGTGGCCGGAGACCACCGTGGAAGGTGGTGGCCTCCATGGCCGGCAAGGTTGCAGAGAAAGGAGATGAAGAAGAAGGGCGAGAGAGGGGCGGCTAGGGTTTGGGTTGAATGCAAATGACCGGTCTCAATTGAGACCAAATATTTTTATACTCGTAAAGGCTTAGGTGATCCTGACCATTGGATTGATGGTGATCAACGGCTATCATTAGCTTTACTAAAACGACGCCGTGTCGTTTGTAATGAGACCACAACCTTCATCTCTTAGATCAGTTAAAACGGATGGGTCAGATTCGATCTTTGAATTTAGTAAATTAATTAATTCCGGTCAATTATCTCAGCCGTTGGATTTGGCCTAGTGAACGGCTGAGATCAGTGTTATTCATCGAATTGGACCGGACCTTTTGGGCTAACACACTGGGCCAGCCAATTGGACTGCATTTGGCCCAGTTCTATTACACTTGTATATATTTTGTATTTTTCTGATATTTTAATTATTATTTTTATGTATTTTCTTGTTGTATTTTATTTCCTATTTTTATATTCTTTTCCAATTACTCAAATTCTTTTAATTTCCTATTTTATTTCAATTTTTCTGATATTTTGCTATTTTTTTTATTTTCCGTTATTAAAGCTATTTTTGTTGATTTTCTTCTTTAAAACTAGCTAATTAAAAAATGCAAGTATTTTTCCTATATTTTTTAGTATTGGTTTTTAATTATTCAAACACTCATAATGCATCTAATTTCAAACAAATCAATTACACTCAAAAATACTATTTATTTTAATTTTGGAATTTATTTTGCTTAGTGCAAAAATCACGTGCTCACAGCTGCCCCTCTTTGCTGGTTGTGTCTAACATCGGGAGGTGACAGCACTCATCGAGGCTCATGGCTTTTAGCAATGGAACAGCAAAGCAACGTGCAAGTCGCACCGCAAGGGGCGAAGTGCATGGGTAAAAGCTTACTAAGTTTTCGATTGCCATCGGTTGTTGTGGGTAGCGACTGGCATAACATCAATCATGGCGGTTGATGTCTTTTAGTAATGGAATGACAAAGCATCATGCAAGTAGCGCTGCAAGGGGCAAAGTACATGGGGCGAAGCTCAGTAAGTTGCCCATTACCATCGGTTGTTGTGGGTTATGTCTGTAATGCCCCCCTCTCCCCACCGCCCTTTACGGCTGATGGGTTTTGACAATGAATGATGGAGCATCATGCGAGTAGTGCCACAAGACGCCGTGGGCATTGGGCGAAGCTCAGTAGATGTCAATTTCCATTGGTTGTTGCGGGAAACAACCGATGGAGACATCGCTCGTGACAACTGATGGCTTTTTCCAATGGAACGGCAAACCAACGTGCTAGTAGCACCAAAAGGGGAAAAGTGTGCGGGGCGAAGCTTACTAAGTTGCTGATTGCCATCGGTTGGCGATGGTTGTGTCTAGCATCGCTCGTGGCAGCTGATGGCTTTAGACAATGAATGGCGGAGCGTCGTGCAAGTAGCGCCGCAAGGCGTCTTTCGCATGGGGTGAAGCTTAGTAGATGTCGATTGCCATTGTTTGTTGCGGGCAACATCGGGAGGGGACAACGCTCGTGGCGGCTGGTGGCTTTTAGCAATGGAATGGCAAAGCAATGTCCAAGTAACACCGAAAGGGGCAGAGTACATTGGGTGAAGTGTACTAAGTTGCCGATTGCCATTGGTTGTTGCTAGTTGTGTCTAACATCGAGAGGCAACAACGCTCGTGGCGGCTGATGGCTTTTAGAAATGGAATGGCAAAGTAACATTCTAGTAGCACCGCAAGAGGCGAAGTGCATGGGGCGTAGCTTACTAAGTTGCCGATTACCATCAGTTGTTGCTGGTTGTGGCTAACATTGGGAGGCAACAATGCTTGTGGCGGCTGATGGCTTTTAGCAATGGAACGACAAAGCAACATGACAGCAGCACCTCAAGGGGCAAAGTGCATGGGGTGAAGCTTACTAAGTTGTCAATTGCCATCAGTTGTTGAGGGAAACATCGAGAGACGACAATACTCGTGTTGGCTGATGGCTTTTGGCAATGGAACGGCAAAGCAATGTGCTAGTAGCACTGCAAGGGGCAAAGTGCATGGGGCGAAGCTTACTAAGTTGTCGATTGCCATAGATTGTTGTTGGTTGTGTCTCACATTGGGAGGCGACAACGCTCGTGGTGGCTAATGGCTTTTAGCAATGGAATGGCAAAGCAACGTGCAAGTAGCACTGCAAGGAGCGAAGTGCATGGGGCAAAGCTTACTAAGTTGCTGATTACCACTGGTTGTTGCGGGCAACATCGTGAGGGGACAACGCTCGTGGCGGCTGATGGATTTTAGCAATGGAATGGCAAAGGAACATGCAGGTAGCACCGCAAGGGGCAAAGTGGATAGGGCAAAGCTTACTAAGTTGTCGATTGCCATTGGTTTTTACGGGCAACATAGGGAGGCGACAACGTTTGTGGTGGCTGATGGCATTTAGCAATGGAATGGCAAAGCAACGTGCTAGTAGCACCGCAAGGGGCGAACTGCATGTGGCAAGGCTTACTAAGTTGCCGATTGCCATCAGTTGTTGCTGGTTGTGTCTATCATTGGGAGGAGACAGCGCTCGTCGCGGTTGATGGCTTTTAGCAATGGAACAGCAAAGCAACGTGCAAGTTACACTGCAAGGGGAAAAGTGCATGGGTCGAAGCTTACTAAGTTTTCGATTGCCATCATTTATTGCGGGTTGTTTTTGGCATAACATCGGTAGGCGACATCGCTTGTGACGACTGATACCTTGTAGCAATGGAACAGCCAAGGAAGGTGCAAGTAGCACCGCAAGGGGCGAAGTGTGTGGGGAGAAGCTTACTAAGTTGTAGATTCTTAACAATGGAACAACAAAGCATCGTGCAAGTAGCACCGTAAGGGGCAAAGTGCATGGTGCGAAGCTCAGTAAGTTGCCCATTGCCATTGGTTGTTTTGGGTTAAGTCTGTAACGCTCCCCCTCCCCCTACCGCCCATGGCGGCTGATCGGTTTTCACAACGAACGGCGGAGGATCGTGCAAGTAGTGCCACAAGGCGCCGTAGGCATTGAGCGACACTCAATTGATGTTGATTGCCATTGGTTATTGCGGGCAACAACTGATGGAGACATCGCTCGTGACAGTTGATAGCTTTTACCATTGGAATGGCAAAGCAACGTGCAAGTAGCACCGAAATGGACAAAGTGCATGGGGCGAAGCTTACTAAGTTGTCGATTGCCATCTGTTATTGCTGGTTGTGTCTAGCATCCCTTGTGGCAGCTGATGGCTTTAGACAATGAATAGTGGAGCGTCGTGAATGTAGCGCCGCACGGCACCGTGCGCATGGGGCGAAGCTCAGTACATGTCGATTGTCATCGGTTATTGCGGGCAACATCGGGAGGCGACAACGCTCGTGGTGGCTGGGGGCTTTTAGCCATGGAATGGCAAAGCAATGTGCAAGTAGCACCGCAAGGGGCAAAGTGCATGGGGCAAAGCTTACTAAGTTGCCGATTGCCATTGGTTGTTGCTCGTTGTGTCTTACATCGGAAGGGGACAACGCTCGTGGCGGCTGATGGCTTTTAGCATTGGAACAGCAAAGCAACATGCAGGTAGCACCGCAAAGGGCACAGTGCATGGGGCAAAGCTTACTAAGTTGCCGATTGCCATCGGTTGTTGCTGGTTGTATCTACCATCAGGAGGCGACAACGCTCGTGGCACCTGATATATTTTTGCAATGGAACGGCAAAGCAACGTGCAAGTAGCATCACAAGGGGTAAAGTGCATGGGGTGAAGCTTACTAAGTTGCCGATTGCCATCATTTGTTGCGGGCAACATCGGGAAGCGATAATGCTCGTGGCGGCTAATGGCCTTTAGCAATGGAATGGAAAAGCAACGTGCTAATAGCACCGTAAGGGACGAAGTGCATGGGGCGAAGCTTACTAAGTTGCCGATTGCCATCGATTGTTGCTGCTTGTGTCTAACATCGGGATGCAATAACGCTCGTGGTGGCTGATGGCTTTTAGCAATGGAACGGAAATGCTACGTGCAAATAGCACCGTATGGGGCAAAGTGCACGGGGCGAAGCTGACTAAGTTGTCGATTTCCATCGGTAGTTGCAGGAAACATCGAGAGACGACAACGCTCATGGCGGCTGATGGCTTTTAGCACTGGAATGGCAAAGCAACATGCTAGTAGCACCACAAGGGGCAAAGTGCATGGGGTGAAGCCTACTAAGTTGTCGATTGCCGTCGGTTGTTGCTGGTTGTGCCTAACATCGTGAGGCGACAATGCTCATGGCGGCTGAAGGCTTTTAGCAATGGAACGGCAAAGCAACATGCAAGTAGCACCGCAAGGGGTGAAGCTCATGGGGCGAAGCTTACTAAGTTGTCGATTGCCATTGATTATTGCGGGCAACATCGGTAAGAGACAACGCTCTTGGCGGCATAGTGCTTTTAGCAATAGAACGACAAAGCAATGTGCTAGTAGCACCGCAAGGGCCAAAGTGCGTGCGGCAAAGCATACTAACTTGCCAATTGCCATCGGTTGTTGCTGGTTGTGTCTAAAATCGAGAGGCTACGACGCTCGTGGCGAATGATGGCTTTTAGCAATGGAATGGAAAAGCAACGTGAAAGTAGTAGTACAAGGGGCAAAGTGCATGGGGCGAAGCGTACTAAGTTGTTGATTGCCATCGGTTGTTGCTGGTTGTTTCTAGCATCCCTTGTGGCAGCTGATAGCTTTAGACAATGAATAGTAGAGCATCGTGAAAGTAGCACCGCAAAGCGCCGTGCGCATGGGGCGAAGCTCAGTAGATTTTGATTGTCATCGGTTGTTGCGGGCAACATCGGGAGGCGACAACACTCGTGGCGGCTGGTGGCTTTTAGAAATGGAATGGCAAAGCAACTGCAAGTAGCACCGCAAGGGGAAAAGTGCATGGGGCAAAGCTTACTAAGTTGCCAATTGCCGTCGGTTGTTGCTCGTTGTGTCTAACATCGGGAGGGGACAACGCTCGTGGAGGCTGATGGCTTTTAGCAATGGAACGGCAAAGCAACATGTAGGTAGCACCGCAAGGGGCAAAGTGCATGGTGCAAAGCTTACTAAGTTTTCGATTGCAATTAGTTATTGCGGGCATCATCGTGAGGTGACAGCGCTTGTGGCGGCTGATAGCTTTTAGAAATGGAACGGCAAAGCAACATGCTAGTAGCATCGCAAGGGGCAAAGTGCATGGGGCGAAGCTTACTAAGTTGCCGACTACCATCGGTTGTTGCTGGTTGTGTCTAACATCAGGAGGCGACAACGCTCATGGCGGCTGATAGCTTTTAGAAATAGAATGGCAAAGCAATGTGCAAGTAGCATCACAAGGGGTAAAGTACATTGGGTGAAGCTTACTAAGTTGCTGATTGCCATCATTTGTTGTGGGCAACATCATGAAGCGATAATGCTCGTGGCGGTTGATGCCCTTTAGTAATGGAATGGAAAAGCAACATGCTAGTAACACCGTAAGGGACGAAGTGCATGGGGCGAAGCTTACTAAGTTTTCGATTGCCGTCGATTGTTGCTGCTTGTGTCTAACATCGGGATGCAATAACGCTCGTGGCGCCTGATGGCTTTTAGCAATGGAACAACAATGCAACGTGCAAGTAGCACCGTAAGGGGCAGAGTGCACGAGGCAAAGCTGACTAAGTTGTCGGTTGCCATCGGTTATTGCGGGCAACATCGAGAGACGACAACGCTCGTGGCGGCTGATGGCTTTTAGCACTCGAATGGCAAAGCAACATTCTAGTAGCACCGCAAGGGGCAAAGTGCATGGGGCGAAGCTTACTAAGTTGTCGATTGCCATCGGTTGTTGCTGGTTGTGCCTAACATCGTAAGGCGACAATGCTCATGGCGGCTGAAGGGTTTTAGCAACAGAATGACAAAGCAACGTGCAAGTATCACCATAAGGGGTGAAGCGCATGGGGCAAAGCTTACTAAGTTGTCGATTGCCATCGGTTATTGCGGGCAACATCGGGAAGAGACAACGCTCTTGGCGGCAGATGGCTTTTAGCAATGGAACGACAAAGCAATGTGTTAGTAGCACGGCAAGGGCCAAAGTGCATGCGGCAAAGCTAACTAAGTTGCCAATTGCCATCGGTTGTTGCTGGTTGTGTCTAAAATTGAGAGGCTACGACGCTCCTGGCGACTGATGGCTTTTAGCAATGGAACGGCAAAGCAATGTGAAAGTAGCAGTGCAAGGGGCGAAGTGCATGGGGCGAAGCATACTAAGTTGTTGATTGCATCGGTAGTTGCTGGTTGCTTCTAGCATCCCTTGTGGCAGCTGATGGCTAATGACAATGAATAGTGGAGCATCGTGAAAGTAGCACCGCAAGGTGCCTTGCGCATGGGGCGAAGCTCAGTAGATTTTGATTGTCATCGGTTGTTGCGGGCAACATCGGGAGGCGACAACGCTCGTGGCAGCTGGTGGCTTTTAGCAATAGAATGGCAAAGCAATGTGCAAGTAGCACCGCAAGGGGCAAAGTGCATGGGGCAAAGCTTACTAAGTTGTCGATTGCCATCAGTTGTTGCTCATTTTGTCTAACATTAGGAGGGGACAACGCTCGTGGCGGCTGATGGCTTTTAGCATTGGAATGGAAAAGCAACATGCAGGTAGCACCGCAAGGGGCAAAGTGCATGGGGAAAAACTTACTAAGTTGTCGATTGCCATTGGTTATTGCGGGCAACATCGTGAGGTGACAACGCTCGTGGCGGCTGATAGCTTTTAGCAATGGAACAGCAAAGCACCATGCTAGTAGCATCGCAAGGGGCAAAATGCATGGGGCGAAGCTTACTAAGTTGCCGATTGCCATCGGTTGTTGCTGGTTGTGTCTAACATCAGAAGGCGACAACGCTCGTGGCGGATGATAGATTTTAGCAGTGGAATGGCAAAGCAACGTGCAAGTAGCATCACACGGGGTAAAGTGCATGGGGCGAAGCTTACTAAGTTGCCGATTGCCATCGTTTATTGCAAGCAACATCGGGAAATGAAAATGCTCGTGGCGGCTGATGGCCTTTAGCAAAGGAATGGAAAAGCAACGTGCTAGTAGCACCGTAAGGGACGAAGTGCATGGGGCGAAGCTTTCTAAGTTTGCGATTGCCATCGATTGTTGCTGCTTGTGTCTAACATCGGGATGCAATAACGCTCGTGGTGGCTGATGGCTTTTAGCAATGGAACGACAATGCAACATGCAAGTAGCACCATAAGGGGCAAAGTGCATGGGGCGAAGCTGACTAAGTTGTCGATTGCCATCAGTTGTTGCGGGGAACATCGAGTGACGACAACGCTCGTGGTGGCTGAAGGCTTTTAGCAACGGAACGGCAAAGCAACGTGCAAGTAGCACCACATTGGGTGAAGCGAATGGGGCAAAGCTTACTAAGTTGTCTATTGCCATCGGTTATTGCGGGCAACATCGGGAAGAGACAACGCTATTGGCGGCAGATGGCTTTTAGCAATGGAATGACAAAGCAATGTGCTAGTAGCACTGCAACGACCAAAGTGCGTGCGGCAAAGCTTACTAACTTGCCAATTGCCATCGGCTGTTGCTGGTTGTGTCTAAAATCAAGAGGCTACGACGCTCCTGGCGACTGATGGCTTTTAGCAATTGAACGGCAAAGCAACGTGAAAGTAGCAGTGCAAGGGGCGAAGTGCATGGGGTGAAGCTTACTAACTTGTTGATTGCCATCGGTTGTTGCTGGTTGTTTCTAGCATCCCTTGTGGCAACTGATGGCTTTAGACAATGAATAGTGGAGCTTCGTGAAAGTAGCGCCGCAAGGCGCCGTGCGCATGGGGCAAAGCTCAGTAGATTTTGATTGTCATCGGTTGTTGCGGGCAACATCGGGAGGCGACAACGCTAGTGGCGGCTGGTGGCTTTTAGCAATGGAACGGCAAAGCAACGTGCAAGTAGCACCTCAAGGGGCAAAGTGCATGGGGCAAAGCTTACTAAGATACCAATTGCCATCACTTGTTTCTTGTTGTGTCTAACATCGGGAGGGGAAAAAGCTCGTGGCGGCTGATGGCTTTTAGCAATGGAATGGCAAAACAACATGCAGGTAGCATCGCAAGGGGAAAAGTGCATGGGGCAAAACTGACTAAGTTGTCGATTGCCATTGGTTATTGCGGGCAACATCGTGAGGTGACAACGCTCGTGGCGGCTGATAGCTTTTAGCAATGGAATGTCAAAGCAACATGCTAGTAGCATCGCAAGGGCAAAGTGCATGGGGCGAAGCTTACTAAGTTGCCGATTGCCAACGGTTGTTGCTGGTTGTGTCTAACATCAGGAGGCAACAATGCTCGTGGCGGCTGATAGCTTTTAGCAGTGGAACGTCAAAGCAACGTGCAAGTAGCATCACATGGGGTAAAGTGTATGGGGTGAAGCTTACTAAGTTGCTGATTGCCATCATTTGGTGCGGGCAACATCGGGAAGCGATAATGTTTGTGGCGGCTGATGGCCTTTAGCAACGGATTGGAAAAGCAACTTGCTAGTAGCACCGTAAGGGACAAAGTGCATGGGGCGAAGCTTTTTAAGTTGTCGATTGCCATCGATTGTTGCTGCTTGTGTCTAACATTAAGATGCAATAACGCTCGTGGTGGCTCATGGCTTTTAGTAATTTAACAACAATGCAACGTGCAAGTAGCACTGTAAGGGGAAAAGTGCATGGGGCGAAGCTTACTAAGTTGTCGATAGCCATCGATTGTTGCGGGCAACATCAGGAGGCGACAACGCTCGTGGCGGCTGATGGCTTTTAGAAATTGAATGGCAAAGCAACATGCAAGTAGCACCGCAAGGGGCAAAGTGCATGGGGTGAAGCTTACTATGTTGTTGATTGCCATTGGTTGTTGCTGGTTGTGTCTAACATCGGGAGGTGATAATGCTCGTGGCAGATGATGGCTTTTAGCAATGGAACGGCAAAGCAACATGCAAGTAGCATCGCAAGGGGAAAAGTGCATGGGGCAAAGCTTATTAAGTTGTCGATTTCCATTGGTTGTTGTGGGCAACATCGGGAGGTGACAATGCTCGTGGCGGCTAATAGCTTTTAGCAATGGAACGGCAGAGCAGTGTGCTAGTACCAGTACAAGGGACAAAGTGCTTGGGGCGAAGCTCGCTATGTTGCCGATTGTCATCGATTGTTGCTGGTTGTGTCTAACATCAAGAGGCGACAACGCTCGTGGCGGCTGATGGCTTTTAGCAATGGAATGACAAAGCAACATGCAAGTAGCACCACAAGGGGCAAAGTGCATGGGGCCAAGCTTACTAAGTTACTTATTGCCTTTAGTTGTTGCGTGCAACATCGGGAAGCGACAACGCTCGTGGGGCTGATGGCTTTTATCAATGGAATGGCAAAGCAACATACAAGTAGCACCGCAAGGGGCAAAGTGCATGAGGCGAACCTTACTAAGTTGTCAATTGCCATCGGTTGTTACGGGCAACACCGGGGAAGACAACGCTCCTGGTGGCTGATGGTTTTTATCAATGGAACGTCAAAGCAACATGCTAGTAGCACTGCAAGGGGCAAAGTGCATGGGGAAAATCTTACTAAATTACCGATTGCCATCGATTATTGGTGGTTGTGGCTAATATCGGGAGGCGACAGCGCTCGTCGCGGCTGATGGCCTTTACCAATAGAACGGCAAAGCAACATGCAAGTCACACCGCAATGAGCGAAGTGCATGGGTCGAAGCTTACTAAGTTATCGATTGCCATCGGTTGTTGCAGGTTGTGTCTGGCATAACATCGAGAAGAGACATCGCTCGTGAAGGCTCGTGGCTTTTAGCAATGGAACGGCAAGGCAACGTGCAAGTAGCACCGCAAGGGGCAAAGTGCATGGGACGAAGCTTACTAAGTTGCTGATTGCCATCGGTTGTTGCGGGTTGTGTCTGGCATAAATTCACTCATGGCGTTTGCCAATGGAAAGGAAAAGCATCGTCCAAGTAGCACCGCAATGGGCAAAGTGCATGTGGCAAAGCTTACTAAGTTTCAAATTGCCATCGGTTGTTGCTTGTTGTGTCTAACATTGGGAGGCGACAACGCTCGTGGCGGCTGATGGCTTTTAGCAATGGAACAGCAAAGCAACATGCAAGTAGCACCGCAAGGGGCAAAGTGCATGGGGCAAAGCTTAATAAGTTGTCGATTGCCATTGGTTGTTGCGGCAAAACATCGGGAGGTGACAACGCTCGTGGTGGTTGATAGATTTTAGCAATTGAACAGCAAAGCAACATGCTAGTAGCACTGTAAGGGGCAAAACGCATGGGGCAAAGCTTACTAAGTTGACGATTGCCATCCGTTGTTGCTGGTTATGTCTAAAACCAGGATGCGACAATGCTTGTGGTGGCTGATGGCTTTCAGCAGTGGAACGGCAAAGCAACGTGCAAGTAGCACCGCAAGGGGAAAAGTGCATGTGGCGAAGCTTACTAAGTTGGCGATTTCCATCCGTTGTTGCAGGCAACATCGGGAGGGAACAACGCTTGTGGCGGCTGATGGCTTTAGACAATGAACGGTGAAGCATCGTGCAAGTAGCACCGCAAGGTGCCGTGCGCATGGGGAGAACCTCAGTAGATGTTGATTAACATTGGTTATTGCGTCCAACATCGGGAGGCGACAACGTTCGTGGTGGCTGATGTCTTTTGAGCAATGGAACGGCAAAGCAACGTACGAGTAGCACCGCAAGGTGCAAAGTGCATGGGGTGGATCTTACTAAGTTGCTGATTGCCAT
Source organism: Nicotiana noctiflora (assembly GCA_032618575.1). Taxonomy (NCBI): domain Eukaryota; kingdom Viridiplantae; phylum Streptophyta; class Magnoliopsida; order Solanales; family Solanaceae; genus Nicotiana; species Nicotiana noctiflora. The sequence goes on from JASVEL010012851.1 coordinate 251,703, forward strand.
CGGTTGTTGCTGGTCTTGTCTAACATCGGGAGGCGACAACGCGTGTGGCAGCTGATGGCTTTTAGCAATAGAATGGCAAAGCAACATACAAGTAGCACCTCAAGGGGCGAAGTGCATGCGGCGAAGCTTACTAAGTTGTCGATTGCCATCGGTTGTTGCTGGTTATGCCTAACATCTTGAGGCGAAAATGCTCGTGGCGGCTGAAGACTTTTAGCAATGGAACGGCAACGCAAAGTGCAAGTAGCATTGCTATGGGTGAAGCGCATGTGGTGAAGCTTACGAAGTTGTCGATTGCCATCGGTTATTGCGGGCAACATCGAGAAGCGACAACGCTCTTGGCAGCAAATGGCTTTTAGCATTGGAACGACAAAGCAATGTGCTAGTAGCACCGCAAATGCCATAGTGCATGCGGCAAAGCTGACTAACTTGCCAATTGCCATCGGTTGTTACTGGTTGTGTCTAAAATTGAGAGGCGACAACGCTCGTGGCGACTGATGGCTTTTAGCAATGGAACGGCAAAACAACGTGAAAGTAGCAGTGCAAGAGGCGAAGTGCATGGGGCGAAGCTAACTAAGTTGTCGATTTCCATTGGTTGTTGTGGGCAAAATTGGGAGGTGACAACGCTCGTGGCGGCTGATGGCTTTTAGCAATGGAACGGCCAAGAAACGTGCAAGTACCACCGCAAAGGCGAAGTGAATGGGGCGATGCTTTCTAAGTTGCCGATTTTCATCGGTTGTTGTGCATAATGTATGGCATAACATCGGGAGGCGACATCACTCATGGCGGCTGATGGCTTTTAGCAATTGAACGGTAAACCAACGTGCAAGTAGCACCGCAAGGGGTGAAGTGCGTGCAGCGAAGCTTAATAAGTTGTCGATTGCTATAGGTTTTTGCGGGCAATATCGGGAGGCGACAATGCTCGTGGTGGCTGATGGCGTTAAGCAATGGAATGGCAAAGCAATGTGATAGTAGCACCGCAAGGGCCAAAGTGCATATGTCGAAGCTTACTAAGTTGCCGATTGCAATCGGTTGTTGCTGGTTTTGTCTAACATCGGGAGGCAACAACGCTCGTGGTGGCTCGTGGCTTTTAGCAATGGAAACGGCAATGCAGCGTGCAAGTAGCACTGCAAGGGGCGAAGTGCATGGGGTGAAGCTTACTAAGTTGCCGATTCCCATTGGTTGTTGCGGGTTATGTCTGGCATAACATCAGGAGGCAACATCGCTCGTGATGGTTGATGGCTTTTTGCAATGGAACGGAAATGCATTGGGCAAGTAGCACCAAAAGGTGCTGTGCGTGTCACGCCCCAAATCGAGGGACATGACCGGCGCCTGATCGGGTTGCCCCAGTCAAGCGGACCTGGGTGCCTTCCATTCCCACGCGTTACCCCTGTGTTGACTGTTACTCATTAACCAAAATATCTTACCAACAATGACTGATTTCATAATGCATAAACATAACCATGTGATTTATTTACTAACAAGTTCATAATTTATATTTACAACGCCCCATACATATACATAGGCCACAATCCCACGGTTTACATGTCTACAGAGCCTCTAGGATACAAAAGGGAAATACAATACTTGCCGGTAACAAGGCTCCGGCTATACCTTACAACCAAAATGAAATCCAAACCGAGTGGCATGAACCACACAAGGCCCCGTGGAAGAAAGGGGCTCACCAAAATGGGCAGTGGAAGGAGAAGGATACTACTGCCGATGAGCTGAAGTGCCTGCTACTGATACACCTACAATCATGACACGAATGTAGCGCCCCCGGCAAAAAGGGACGTCAGTACACTTGAATTGTACTGGTATGTATGGACAAACTTTGTCCCAAGTAAACTCAAGCCATTAAATTACATCAACAATTAATTAAGCCAACCAACCATGTTTCCACATTTTTCCTCATTTCAAATAATTCTCACACAAAGCACTTTCTACAACCAACCAATTTAACAATAACCAATCAATCACGTAAAGCACAAGTAGTCAAACAAAGGGGCAATCAGTGCCCCACAGGTTGCAAACTCTCCTGCTGTCTCCTTTCACAATTTCGGCGCGCAACACGACCCCGCCTTACAGTTGAAAACACAACAATTTCAAACAGCAGATAAGGTACTACACACAATTTCAACAAGTTCAAATAAGCAACTTGCACATTGTTTCATGTTCTCAATTACTTCTCAAGCCAATATCACAACCAAGTTACAATGTTTCCACATTCAATAATATTCACACATGTATATTCAACAATTTTCCATAATTCAAGTGTTTCATCTCTTTCCACAATAAACCAATTCTCAAGTGTTTCGATTTCTTTTCCACAAGGTGCCATATAGGCCATCATAATCATTATTCACAAATTCTTTACCCAATTCAACTCTCATTTACCTTTCGGTTCATATTTCTTACCACAACACTCATAGTTCAACAACAACTTTGAATATCCAACAACAACATCAATTAATCACATACAATTTCTCAAATCAACACATGCCAAACAATTTTACACATAAGGGCGATTTCACAAGAATCAAAATTAGCCATACATACCTGGTGATGAGTTTTCTTCCTACTTTATGATTACCCAAGATATCCTACTCTTGCCAACCTTGTTCTTGAAGACTCTTACTTCTACTCACTTCTTTTTACTAGAAATCAAGTTCAATAATCATGCATGAGTGTAAAAATTCTACTTTTAAAAGCTATTATATGAAAACCTCTCTTTACCCAATTAAAACTGAAAATCAAGAAAATAGTTAGGGTTTTTACCTTGAAAATATTGGGGAAGTTGAATCCTTGCCCTAGAATCCCTTGGAATTAAGTAGTTGAAACAAATCTTTGAAGATGAAAGATTTCTCTCTCTAAAAACCCTCTCTTCTCTCTCTAATTTTGGTGAGGTGATATGATAAAAATGAAGAAGAAAGGTGTTATATTAAAGAAGAGATCGGGTCAAAATGTTACAAAAACTGGGCCGGGGTCAAATATGCGGTCACTATGCGACCGCAGAACACACATGCGGTCCGCAAAGTGACCGCAAAATGGCCTCAAAAATTACTCCAGCTCTGCTACGAAATGCGGCCATTATGCGGTCCGCATTCCCGATCTGCGGTCGCAAATTGGATCGCAGATTCACTATGCGATCGCAATTTCGACCGCATTATTGACACGATTTTGGGCAACTTCTCCTGGAACGATTTGCGGTCAGAATGCGGTCCGCATGTCAGGTTTGCGGTCGCATTCTTGACCGCACATTTGACAATTTTTCGGAAAAATTAATTCTCTACATTTTTGAAACTTAAATCACTACCAAGGGTCCGAACCGCGGCTCGCAAGCTCGCCGCGAAGAATTCTACGCATTCCTAACACATCATTCGGACCATGACACCACATCTACTAGGTTTTATGCACAAAAAATTTTACGGGGCCTTACAGTGCGCATGGGGCAAAGCTCGGTAAATTGCCGATTGCCATCGGTTGTTGCGAGTTCTGTCTGGCATTGCTTCAACCCCCTATTTAAGCTTTGCGGGGCTTGTCATGGCTTTTCAACATGAGCATCATCAACAACACATGGATTCACGTCGCGTGTGGGGGCTGTTGTTGGCTTGTATAGGCGAGGCAAGTCTACGTGCCGCACATGAGTAGTGTTCGGCTTGTGTGGCTAGGTTGGATCCCTGCTTGAGCAGCCATCTCAGTCATGGAACAAGCGCAAATTACGCTTGTTTGGCATCATTTTTTTGTGTTGCATACCTAATGCCAAGGCATTATCAAGCATAATCAGTTTCCTTTCGCCCCTCACGTTCGACGTGCGGGGTGAACCAAAAGCTGCAGTTGTGTCCCAAGTTGTCCTTGTTTCACCTTGCGATGGCTTGGTGCATGACTAATATGCTCAGACTCTCGGATTCAGTAAACGTATTGGGCACGGGGTCTTCATTAGCTCCTATCTGCCCAAATAATGCTCCTTACGAATGATGGTCATGCTCATCTTGGACAAGGCCATGCCCTTTGGGTCAGCCATGCTCATGTGATGCTGCCATTAATGAGGAATGCTACTTAGTTGATCCTGTGAATAGTCATGTGCTTGTCTCAAAGATTAATCCATGCATGTGTAAGTATGAACAAATTAAGACTGTGACAGAGAATTACGGTTCGATTCTGGAAAGGGAGCCAGAGAAATGGCTACCACATCCAAGGATAGCAGCAGGCGCGCAAATTACCCAATCCTGACATGGGGAGGTAGTGACAATGAATAACAATACCGGGCTCTATGAGTCTGGTAATTGGAATGAGTACATTCTAAATTCCTTAACAAGGATCCATGAGAGGGCAAGTCTAGTGCCAGCAGACGCGGTAATTCTAGCTCCAATAGTGTATATTTAAGTTGTTGTAGTTAAAAAGCTCGTAGTTGGACTTTTGGATGAGTCGGCTGGTCCGCCTTAGGTGTGCACCAGTCGTCTCGTCCCTTCTACTGGCGATGCATTAATTTGCCTGGTCGTGCCTCCAACGTTGTTACTTTGAAGAAATTAGAGTGCTCAAGGCAAGCCTATGCTCTGTATACATTAGCATGGGATAACATTATAGCATTTCAGTCATATTACATTGGCCTTCGGGATCAGAGTAATAATTAATAGGGACAGTCTGGGGCATTCGTATTTCATAGTTAGAGGTGAAATTCTTGGATTTATGAAACACAAACAACTACAAAATAATTTTCCAAGGATGTTTTCATTAATCAAGAACGAAAGTTGGGGGCTCGAAGACGATCAGATACCGTCCTAGTCTCAATCATAAACGATATCGACCAGGGATCAGCGGATGTTGCTTTTAGGACTCCGCCGACACCTTATGAGAAATCAAAGTTTTTAGGTTCTGAGGGGAGTATGTTTGCAAGGCTGAAACTTAAAGGAATTGACGGAAGCGCGCTACCAGGAGTGGAGCATGCAGCTTAATTTGACTCATTACGAGGAAACTTACCCGGTCAAGACATAGTATGGATTGACAGAATGAGAGCTCTTTCTTGATTCTATGGGTGGTGGTGCATGGCCGTTCTTAGTTGGTTGAGTGATTTGTGTAATTCTGTTAACTAACGAGACCTCAGCCTGCTAACTAGCTATGCGGAGGTATCCCTTCACGACCAGCTTCTTAGAGGAACTACGGCCTTTTAGGCCGCAGAAGTTTGAGGTAATAACAGGGTTGTGACGCCCTTAGATGTACTAGGCCGCAGGTGCGCTACACTGATGTATTTAACGAGTTTATAGCCTTGGCTGACAGGCCTGGGTAATCTTTGAAATTTCATCATGATGGGGATAGATCATTGCAATTGTTGGTCTCCAACAAGGAATTCCTAGTAAGTGCGAGTCATCAGCTTGCGTTGACTATGTCCCTGCCCTTTGTACACACCGCCCGTCGCTCCTACCGATTGAATGATCTGGTGAAATGTTCGGATAACAGCAAACTTGCTCCGACCTTCTTTGACCAACCTGGTCCGGCAACCTTCTTGGCCAACCTGGCTCGGCCACCTTCTTGGCCAATCTGGCTCGTCCATATTCTTAGCCAACCTGGCTTTTATACCAGTTGTCACGGGGGCATTTATGATCAACCAGAAACTACACCCGCGCGGCAGTCAAGTCCGATGCTTGACTCAGCCTTTCCTTCACAGCCTTTGGCCAATTTTTACACGGTACCAAGTTTTCCCCAAACAAAAATTAGGCAACAAAACATGAATTTAATAACACCAGCATATACAGGAACAATTTGAAAATATTGAAAATATACAAAGGACCCTCACTTTTGGCAAGGATATAAGTCGTTCCTACCACAGAGCTTAACATAAGGTTTTCCAAAAATCATGTTAAAAATTCGGTCGATATGCGATCGCAGAATGGAGAGAAGGGTTGCAGAGAGAGAAGTCTATTATCTTCAAGAATTGTTCCAAACATTTAGTCAAAGGATCCTAGGGCAAAGATTCATCTTCCCCAATCTTTACAAGGTAAAAAAAAACTAACTATTTTCTCTAATTTTCAGTTTTAAAATTGGTAAAGAAAGGTTTGCATATAATAGCTTTTGAAAAATAGAATCTAACACTCATGCATGATTATTGAACTTGATTTTTAGTAAAAAAAAGTAAGTGGAAGTGAGAGTCTGCAAGAACGAGGTGGGCGAAATAGAATAACTTGGGTAAGCACAAAGTAGGAGGTTAAAGGAAGAAAACCCGACACCAGGTATGTATGGCTAATTTTGATTATTGTAAAATCGCCCACATGTGCGCAATTTGCTTGGTATGTGTTAAATTGAGATATTGTGTGTAACCCTTTGATGTTGTTGTTGGGAATTCAATTGATGTTGAATTATGTGTGATGTAGTATGGAAAATGAATCGCAAGATTAAAAGGAAACTGAAATTGGTAAAGAATTGAGAACAACGGTTGTGATGGCATACATGGTTTATTGTGGAAGGAAATGAAACACTTTAATTGTTGTAAATTGTTGAACATACTTGTATGTGTACTCTCAAATATTGAAACATTGTAACTTGGTTGTGACATCGGTTTGAAAAGTAATTGAGAACATGAACCATTTTGTAAATTGCTTATTTGAACTTGTTGTAATTTTGTGTAGTGGCTTGTTTGTTGTTTGTGATTGTTGTGTTTGAAACTGTACAGTGGGATCGGGTTGCGCACCGCAACACAAAGAAATAAGGTGTGGGTTGGAGTGATAAGGGCGGCCGACGTAATAAGGGTGGATGAGGTAATAAGGATGGAAAACGATCAAAATCGCTATTGAAATTAATATAAAATCATTGATGTGAAATTGTGAAAGGAGACAACATGAGAGTTTGCAACCTGTGGGGCACTGATTGCCCCTTTGTTTGAGTACTTGTGTTTTACGTGATTGATTGGTTATTGTTCTCCTTGTTGATCGTAAAACGTGCTTTGTGTTTAGAATTATTTGAAATAAGGAAAATGTGGAAAACATGTTGGCTGGCTTAATTAATTCTTGGTGTAATTTATTGGCTGTCTTATCATCGTGATTACTTATTTAATGGCTTGAGATTACTTGGGACAAAGTTTATCCATATATACTAGTACAATTTTAGTGTACTAACGTCCCTTTTTGCTGGGGACGCTACATTCGTGTTATGATTGTAGGTGGATCAGTAGCAGGCACTTCAGCTCATCGGCAGTAGTATCCTTCATCTTCCACTGCCCGTTTTAGTGAGCCCTTTTCTTCCTCGGGACCCTGTGTGGCTCATGCCACTTCTATTTTGGACTTTATTTTAAAATTTGCAAGGTATAGCCCGAGCCTTGTTACCGGCAAGTATTGTATTCCCCTTATTCTTTTATTCTAGAGGCTCCGTAGGCATGTAAATTGTGGGATTCCAGTCTTATGTATATATTATGTCGGGCGTTGTAAAAATTGTAAAGTTGTTAGTAAATCAATCGTATGGTTACGTTTGTACATTGTGAAATCTATTATAATTGGTAAGATATTCGGTTTATGAGAAATAACCAACACAAGGGTAACATGTGGGATAGAAAGGCACCCAGGTCCGCTTGACTGGGGCTACCCGGTCAGGCGCTGGTCAGAGCTTAAGGTTTTAAAGTGTCCTAGGATGTCTCCGAGCTGTGTCTAGTAGTGCCCTTCTTATCGGTGTGTTGTCGACCACATCATATATGTTGGGGGCTGCACAGACATTTAGGAATTCACCCATTTATTTGTTAATCTATATTCTGCAGCAAAGTGTATAGTGGAAGTATTTATGTCTAATTCGCACCTTGTTCAGAAATTTTCAAAATATGGCGCGTAAGAATAAGGCTAAACTCGGCCTTGGAGCCAATGCCGGCCCAAGTGTGGCTGCAAATCATGTACCCGATGCCGTGGGCTAGAATGACCCACCAATCCTGAATTTTCCTGGACCATCTATTCAAAACCCAAGTGTCCCTATTCCAGCTGCGGAAGAGGATGCCACCATCCCTCCTGCCAGTGTTCCTGACTCTGATACAGTTCCAGCATATGGTTTTGGTATCTCTAATGAGGATCTTAGGGGAGCCATTCATCTGTTAACACAGTTAGTGGCCATCCAGGCCCAGAGATCCCATGATGCCCCTGCATCCTCCAGCGGACGGGGAGATTCCTCCGGCTCTAGAGTCCACCAGTTCTCGCGGTTGGCCCCTCAAGAATTCTCAGGCACAGACCTAGAGGCCGATCCGCAGGATTTTTTTGATGTAATATATAAGACACTTAGAGTGATGAAGGCTACATATATAGATGGGGTAGAGTTGGCCTCATACAGGCTGAAGGGAGCGGCACGTTCATGGTTCGAGATGTGGGAGGATTCCCGCGAGGAGGGGAGCCCTCCAGCTAGATGGGATGAGTTTGTAGTTGCTTTCATGGACCACTTCTTCCCTACCGAGACAATGGTAGCCCGTGCCACTGAGGTCGAGGTCCTTAAGCAGTGCAGTATGAGCGTTGGGAAAATCACATAGAGTCCGTGAGGCTATCCAAATATGATTCTCATCTAGTGTCGACCATGGATGCCCGGGTTCGACGGTTTGTTCAGGTCCTTATCCCTTTGGTAGTGAATGAGGCCTCCACAACAACTTTGCACTCAGACATGAACTATGGGAGGATCGTGGGGTTTGCTCAAGCCATAGAGGCCAGGAAGTTGAAAATTCATGTAGAGAGAGAGAGTAGCAGCAGGGCCCAGTCAATGGGTCATTCGGGGAGATCACTTCTAGGGGGAGGGTCTTCAGGGCCATCCCAGTCATAAGCTCAGTCTTGCGCGAGTGCAGCACCATCTATGCATAGTTATCCATAGGGCAGTCATTCGAGAGTCGGTTCAGACAGCAGGAGGTCTCGTCAGTCTGGTCCTCCTAAGGTGAGGTCCCAGCAGCAGGGGAGACCTATATGCCCCAAGTGTGGGAGATTTCATACTGAGACCTGCTACCTCCACATCCCGATATGTTTCAGGTGCGAGGTGAGAGGTCACATTTAGCGGGACTGCCGTGCACCCAGTCAGGGTATGGGTAGGGGATCTGCTCAGTCGTCTTGTTCTTCGGCTGCCACATCATCAGTGCGTCCTCCAGCTTCAGCAGGGCATGGTGCAGCTAGGGGTGGAGCTCATGGTAGGGGTGGACCTAGCCGATTCTATGCGTTGAGTGGCCGCCAGAGTGCTAAGGCTTCTCGAGATGTTCCCACATGTATCTTGTCTGTTCAGAATATTGATTGCTATGCCCTCATTGATCCGGAGTCTTCCTTGTCTTATGTTACACCATTCATTGCTTCATGTTTTGGGGTAGAACCGAAACAGCTTCATGAGCAGTTCTCTGTATCGACTCCGGTTGGTGATTCTATTACGGCCTCACGAGTCTATAGGAATTGTGTTTTTACGGTGACTGGTCGTGTTACCATATCTGATCTTATTGAGATTAGGATGGTAGATTTTGATGTAATTATGGGGATGGATTCGCTCTATTCATGCTTTGGCAAGCTTGACTGTCGGACGAGAGTCATGAGGCTCGAGTTCCCTAACGAACCGGTTATTGAATGGAGAGGAAATAGTGTAGTGCCAAGGGGTAGGTTTATTTCCTACCTTAAAGCTTCGAAGTTGATTGAGAAGGGGTGTATCTGTCACTTGGTCCGAGTAATGGACACCACCTCAAATGTGCCTACCATCGAGTCCGTTCCAATTGTGAATGAATTTCCCGAGGTGGTTTCGGATGAGCTTCCAGGGATCCCGCCACATAGGGAGATCGATTTCGGGATTTATGTATTGCCAGATACTTAGCCAATATCTATTCCACCATACAGAATGGCTCCAACAGAGTTAAAGGAGTTAAAAGAGCATTTGAGGGATTTATTAGAGAAAGGATTCATACGGGCGAGTGTGTCGCCATCGGGTGCTCCAGTTCTTTTTGTCAGATAGAAGGACGGATCACTTCGAATGTGTATTGATTATTGGCAGCTCAACAAAGTCACCATCAAGAATAAATATCCTTTGCCTCGAGTGGATGATCTGTTTGACCAATTGCATGGAGCAAAGTTCTTCTCTAAAATTTATCTACGGTCCAGGTACCACAAGTTAAAGATCAGGGAGCAGGATATTCCTAAGACCGCCTTCAGAACTTGTTATGGTCACTTCGAGTTTTTGGTCATGTCTTTTGGACTAACCAATGCCCCATCAGCTTTCATGGACCTTATGAATTGGGTTTTCAAGCCATTCTCAAATCTTTCGTAATTGTATTCATTGACGACATCCTCATCTACTCTCGGAGTAGGGAAGATCATACCATTCACCTCAGAACGGCATTGCAGACCCTTCATCAGCACCAATTGTACACCAAGTTCTCAAAATGTGAGTTTTGGTTGGAGTCCGTAGCCTTTCTGGGATATGTTATTTCAAGTGAAGGGATTCAGGTGGAACCTCAGAAGATTACAGCAGTGAAAGATTGGCCTAGACCCACGACCTCAACAGAGATTCATAGCTTCTTGTGTTTGGCAGGGTACTATCGGAGGTTTGTGGAGGGATTTTCAACCCTCACCTCCATATTGACTAAACTGAGGCAGAAGGAAGTTAACTTCCAGTGGTTCGATGCATGTGAGAAAAATTTCCAAGAATTGAAGTCAAAATTGACCTCAGCACCGGTATTGGCCTTGCCGGAAGGCATAGAGGGATTTGTGGTTTATTGTGATGCCTCCAGGGTCAGTTTGGGATGTGTATTAATGCAGCACGGGAAAGTCATAGCTTATGCTTCCAGGCAACTCAAGAATCACGAGAAGAATTATCCGACGCATGATTTGAAACTTGCAGCAGTTGTGTTTGCTTTGAAAATATAATGGCACTATCTTTATGGAGTTCATGTAGATGTGTTTTCCGACCATAAGAGCCTCCAATATTTTTTCAAACAGAAGGAGCTGAATCTGAGGCAGCGGCGGTGGTTAGTATTGCTTAAAGACTATGACATGAACATATTGTACCATCCGGGGAAGGCAAATTTGGTGGCCGACGCTCATAGTCAAAAATCCATGGGTAGTTCGGCTCATTTGGGTGATGATCAGAGACCCCTGGCTCGGGAGGTTTACCAATTGGCCAGTTTGGGGGATCGCATCTTGGCGTCAGACGAGGGGAATGTTATGGTGCATAATGGAGCAAAATCATCATTGGTTGCGAAAATCAAGGAAAAGAAGTTTATGGATCCGGCATTAGTTCGGGTGAAGGAAGCAGTTATAAATGTAAAGACCTCAACATTTGTACTTTGTAGCGAGGATGGTGTATTGCGGTGCCAAGTTAGGCTATGTGTCCCGGACGTGGACGAACTTCGGGAGAGAGTAATGGCAGAGGCTCATATTTCGAGGTATTTTGTGCCCCCAGGTTCCACGAAAATGTATCATGATCTCAAGGAGATTTATTGGTAGAACGGTATGAAAAGGGATGTGGCAAGCTTTGTAGCTAAATGTTCGAACTGTCAGCCAGTAAAGGCCGAGCACCAACGACCTGGTGGATTAACTCAGCTTATAGAAATACCAAGGTGGAAATGGGAGATGATCAATATGGATTTCGTGGTGGGGTTACCTTGCACTCAACGTAAGTATGACTCAACATGGGTGATAGTGGATCGACTAACCAAATCAGCTCACTTCCTGCCAGTCAAGTCCACCGATACAGCGGAGCAATATGCTAAGTTGTACATCAAGGAGATAGTAAGGCTTCATGGTACTCCACTTTCTAATATTTCGGATCGCGGGGCTTAGTTCACAGCTAATTTTTGGAAGAAGTTTCAGCAAGGCTTGGGAACTCAGGTAAATCTCAGCAAAGCCTTTCATCCGTAGACTGACGGTCAGGCTGAGCGGACTATTCAGACCCTTGAAGATATATTGCGGGCTTGTGTTCTTGATTTCAAAGGTAATTGGGATGAACGCTTACCACTGATAGAATTTGCTTATAATAACAACTTTCATGCTAGCATTCAGATGACCCCGTTTGAGGCATTGTACGGGAGAAGGTGTAGGTCGCCAATTGGATGGTTTGAGGTGGGTGAAGCAGAATTGCTAGGGCCAGATCTTGTGTACCAAGCTATGGAAAAAGTTAAGGTTATTCATGAGCGGATGAAAACTGCACAAAGTCACCAAAAATCCTATGCAGACGTTCGTCGAAGAGATTTGGAGTTTCAAGTTGATGATTGGGTGTTCTTGAGGGTATCTCCTTTGAAGGGAGTCATGCGATTCGGAAAGAAAGGGAAATTGAGTCCTAGGTATGTTGGGCCATATCGAATCGTTCAAAGGATTGGTCAAGTTGCTTAGAGGCTGGAGTGGCCTCCTGAGATGTCATCGATGCACCTGGTGTTCCATGTGTCCACGTTGAAGAAAGTGATTGGAGATCCATCCATCATCATGTCGGTCGAGGCTATTGAGGTTAATGAAGATTTGTCATTTGAAAAAGTTCTGGTAGCCATCCTTGATAGGCAAGTACGTAAGTTGAGAAATAAGGAAGTTGCCTCTGTCAAAGTATTGTGGCGAAGTCAACAAGTTGAGGAGGTCACGTGGGAAGCAGAAAAGCAGATGAAGGAAAAGTACCTCCATTTGTTTGATCAGTGTTAGAAGAAATTAGGCGACCCTTCTACTTCTTAATACCTATCGTCTTGTCCAAATTGTTTCCCTCTTAGTGCTGGTAAATGTTTCCTTCATTTTGTAATGGGTTATATGTGTTGTTACCTTGGGTCACTCAAACCTTTCTTGATAAATGGAAGCCTTATAAGGATTCATGTGTTAAATAAACAACTAACAGTAAGTGTAAAATTAGAAATTGTTTGTTTATGTGTATAAGGTGTATTGAAATGCTTAAATAAGGTAAGGACTCATTGAAGTAACTAGTTTATGTGCAATTGTTACAATGTGATGGAATATGCGTAGTCGTTGAGGTAAGAAAGTGTGTGCAAGCTGTGGAAATTTTTGTAAATATGTGTTGTTGTTTGGTAGTGTGTTTCGGGGGCTCTCTGACGGGTGGATATGTCCATAATACAAAGGAGACTCTAGCAAAAAATTTCAAAAATATAAGAGTTAGTTAAAATTTTGACAGTTTGCATATAATGTCTTTCAAAAACCAACTCATTTTAAAAATCATCATTCGAGGACGAATGATTTTAAGCGGGGGGGGGGGATGTAAGGCCCCATAAAATTCTTGTGCTTAAAACCTAGTAGTTGTGGTGTCATGGTCCGAATAATGTGTTAGGAATGCGTAGAATTTTTCGAGGCTCGCTTAGTAATTGAAGTTTCAAAAATTGAAAGACTCAATTTTTCCAGAAAGTGTCAATTCTGCAGTCAGGAATACGATCGTAGATCTGCTATGCTGACCGCATTCCTACTGCAGAGCTTAACAGAAGGTTTTCCAAAAATCATGTTGAAAATGCGGTCGATATGCGATCGCAGAATAGATCTTCGGACCGCAAATATAACTCATAATTTCTCGAGAAATTTTTAGTGTCAAATCTGTGGTGCATTCTGCGACCGTAGATTAAGAATGCGGACCACATTTTGGTCGCATGTCGTAACGGAACCTGTGAAATTTTGAGGCAATTCTGCGGTCCATTATGCGGACCGCAGGTTGATTCTGCGATTGCAGATGCGACCGCAGAATTGACTCGGCCCAGATTTTTATAAATTTTTTACCCAACCCCTTCTTTAATAAAACACTTTCAAGCTTCATTTTTCTCACATTTTCTTACCAAAACTAGAGAGAGGAGAGAGGGGTTTTAGAGAGAGAAGTCTATTATCTTCAAGAATTATTCCAAACATTTAGTCCAAAGGATCCTAGGGTAAAGATTCATCTTCCCCAATCTTTACAATGTAAAAAAAACCCCTAACTATTTTCTCTGATTTTCAGTTTTAAAATGGGTAAAGAAAGGTATGCATATAATAGCTTTTGAAAATAGAATTTAACACTCATGCAAGATTATTGAACTTGATTTTTAGTAAAAAGAAGTAAGTGTAAGTGAGAGTCTACAAGAACGAGGTGGGTGAAATAGAATAACTTGGGTAAGCACAAAGTTGGAGGTTAAAGAAAGAAAACCCGACACCAGGTATGTATGGCTAATTTTGATTCTTGTAATTGAGAGATTGTGTGTAACCCTTTGATGTATTGTTGGGAATTCACTTGATGTTGAATTATGTGTGATGTAGTATGGAAATTGAATCGCAAGATAAAAAGGGAACCGAAATTGGTAAAGAACTGAGAACGACTATTGTGATGGCATACATGGTTTATTGTGGAAGGAATTGAAACACTTGAATTGTGGTAAATTGTTGAACATACTTGTATGGGTACTCTCAATTATGGAAACATTGTAACTTGGTTGTGACATTGGTTTGAAAAGTAATTGAGAACATGAACCAATTTGTAAGTTACTTATTTGAACTTGTTGTAATTTTGTGTAGTGCCTTGTTTGCCCTTTGTGATTGTTGGGTTTGAAACTGTACGGTGGGATCAGGTTGCACGCGGAAACACGAAGAAATAAGGTGTGGGATGGGGTAATAAGGGTGGCCAAGGTAATAAGGGTGGCCGAGGTAATAAGGATGGAAAGCGATAGAAATCGCTATTGAAATTGATATAAAATCATTGATGTGAAATTGTGAAAGGAGACAGCAGGAGAGTTTGCAACATGTGGGGCACTGATTGCCCCCTTTGTTTTACTACTTGTGTTTTATGTGATTGATTGGTTTTTCTTCTCCTTGTTCAACTTAAAACGTGCTTTTTGTTGAGAATAATTTGAAATGAGGAAAATGTGGAAAACATGGTTGGCTGGCTTAATTAATTCTTGTTGTAATTTATTGGCTATCTTATCATCGTGATTACTTGTTTAATGGCTTGACTTTACTTGGGACAAAGTTTGTCCATACATACTAGTATAATTCTAGTGTACTGAAGTCCCTTTTTCCCGGGGACGCTACATTCGTTTTATGATTGTAGGTGGATCAGTAGCAGGCACTTCAGCTCATCGGCAATAGTATCCTTCATCTTCCACTGCCCGTTTTGGTGAGACCTTTTCTTCCTCGGGACCCTGTGTGGCTCATGCCACTTCTATTTTGGACTTTATGTTGGAATTTGCAAGGTATAGCCGGAGCCTTGTTACTGGCAAGTATTATGTTCCCATTTTTTTAATCCTAGAGGCTCCGTAGACTTGTAAACTATGGGATTCCAGTCTTATGTATATATTATGTCGGGCGTTGTAAAAATTTTAAACTTGTTAGTAAATCAATCGTATGGTTACGTTTGTACATTGTGAAATCAGTTATAATTTGTAAGATATTCGGTTTATGAGAAATTATAAACATAGGGGTAATGCGTGGGATAGAAAGGCACCCAGGTCCACTTGACTGGGGCTACCCGGTCAGGCGCTGGTCATGTCCTTCGATTTAAGGCGTGACACTAGCCTTAGCCCCTTTTGAAACACTCATAAACACTCACGTTTCTCTTTTCTTTCCCACTATAATTTCCCACACAAAATTATACTTCACTTTTGCCTAAGTCACCACGGCCCTACTTATAACATATATGCAGCCTTAAGAGTTGGTGGCACATGACACACATTTCCTACTGCTTTTACACTTGTCCGACTAATATTAAATCTTGTTCCTAACTTGTAGTTGACATACCCAACTACTTAGGCCACAATAATCATGAAATGATACATTATACAAGCATTATCTAGTCATGTCACATCATGGGAGATCATGGCAACAAAATAAGGTAACCGCCAACTGCTTCCATGTGCATTGCATGTGCTTCCCTCACTTGGTCAGCTGAATATCACCCAAGGCATGCTCTATGCCATGCCTTAGCTCACTTGGACATTGCTCCGCACCAATGTCTTGCCCGCAACCCGCTGCCACAGTTTTCCCACAAAAGCCCCGCGCCGCTGCCGCCCAAGCACTGCCTTGCTTGTGCCAACCTTCATTTCCCCCGTGCCATTTCTTGTATTTTCCTTCACATAGCCTTGCCTTGGCTATTGAAAGCCATCACCATCTTTCCGCATTCCCACTTTAATTTAACTTTGCCCACACTTAGCTGCCGCAACCCAAACGTGCCATCTGACTGGTTTTTGTTCATAACAGCCTGTTGCCCGCATGATTGTTCTGCTCGCACGTAGTCTAATGGCAAGTCCATCACCCCCAAATCCTTCCAACAGCCACACCACATCCGAAGTTCAAAAGTTGGGGTCCTAACAGCAGGCCATGGCAATGCATGGCCATGGCACGGATCAGGACGTGGCAGGACGTGGCAGTGCATAGCCATGGCACAGTTCAGGATGTGTCAGGATGTGGCAGGCCATGGCCATGGCACGGGTCAAGACATGGCAGGCCATGGCAAGCCGTGGCAGGCCATAGCAGTGCATGGCCATGGCATGGGTCAGGATGTGGCAGGACGTGGCAGGCCATGGCAGTGCATGGGCAAGGCACGGGTCAGGACGTGGCAGGCTATGGCAGGGCATGGCCATGGCACAGCTAAGGATGTGGCAGGCCATGGCAGTGCATGTCCATGGTGCGGTTCAGGATGTGGCAGTCCATGGTAGGGCGTGGCCATGGCACGAGTCAGGTCGTGGCAGGACGTAGCAGGCCATGGCACTGCATGGTCATGGCACGGGTCAGGACGTGGTAGCACATTGAATGCCATGACAGTGCGCATGGCTATGGCAAGTGTCAGGACGTGCATGACATGGTAGGGGTTGGCCATGGCACGGGTCAGGAGGTGGCAATCGATGGTAGGCCATGGTAGGGCGTGGCCATGGCACGGGTTAGGACGTGGCAAGACGTGGCAGGCCATGGCATTGCATGGCCATGCCATGGGTCAGGACATGCCAAGGCATTATCAAGCACAATCGGTTGCCTTTCGTCCCTCACGTTCAACGTGTGGGGTGAACCAAAAGCTGCAGTTGTGTCCCAAGTTATCCTTGCTTCGCCTTGCAATAGCCTGGTCCATGACTAGTATGCTCGGACTCTTGGATTCGGTAAACGCAATGGGCACGGGGTCTTCATTGGCTCCAATCTACCCAAATAATGCTCCTTACGAATGACGGTCGCGCTCATCTTGGACTTAGCCGTGACCTTTGGGTCAGCCATGCTCATGAAATACCTGCATCTATGAGTAATGCTACCTGGTTGATCCTACCAGTAGTAATATGCTTGTCTCAAAGATTAAGCCATGCATGTGTAAGTATGAGCAAATTCAAACTGTGAAACTACGAATGGCTCATTAAATCAGTTATAGTTTGTTTGATGGTATCTACTACTCGGATAACCGTAGTAATTCTAGAGCTAATATGTGCAACAAACCTCGATTTCTGGAAGGGATGAATTTATTATATAAAAGGTCGACTTAGGCTTTGCCCATTGCTGAGATAATTTATGATAACTCGATGGATCGCACGGCCATCGTGCTGGAGACACATCATTCAAATTTTTGCCCTAGCAACTTTCGATAGTAGTGTAGTGGCCTACCATGGTGGTTACGGGTGACAGAGAATTAGGGTTTGATTTTGGAGAGGGAGCTTGAGAAACGGCTACCACATCCAAGGAAGGCAACATGCGCACAAATTACCCAATCACGACACGGGGAGGTAGTGACAATAAATAACAACACCGGGCTCTATGAGTCTGATAATTGGAATGAGTACAATCTAAATCCCTTAACGAGGATCCATTGGAGGGCAAGTCTGGTGCTAGCAACCGCTGTAATTCCTGCTCCAATAGCGTATATTTAAGTTGTTTCAGATAAAAATCTCATAGCTGGAGTTAAGGATGAGCCGGCCGGTCCGCCTTAGGTGTGCACCGATCGTCTCGTCCCTTCTGCAGGTGATGCGCCCCTGGCCTTAATTGGCTAGTTCGTGCCTCCGACGCTGTTACTTTAAAGAAATTAGAGTGCTCAAAGCAAGCCTACGCTCTGTATACATTAGCATGGGATAACATTATAGGATTTTGGTCCTATTATGTTGGCCTTCGGGATCGTAGTAATGATTAACAGGGACAGTTGGGGGCATTCGTATTTCATTGTCAGAGGTGAAATTCTTGGATTTATGAAAGACAAACAACTGCGAAAGCATTTTCCATGTATGTTTTCATTAATCAAGAAAGAAAGTTGGGGGCTCGAAGACGATTATATATCGTCCTAGTCTCAACCATAAATGATGATGACTGGTGACGTCCAAATCGACCGCTAAAAAGCAATAGATACGGTCGCAGCAATATAATTTACACAACTATGAGTCGAGGTCGAATCCCACAGAGAATAATGTTTAGGCAATTAGGTATGTAATACAATTGTCGCTAGTTATGCAAAGCCAAACACGAAGAATGGTGGTTGAAAAAGGAATTTATACCTAAATGGAAAAATGTAAACTAACCTAGAAAGCAAGTAAAATGATCAATGGCTACAGGTATGATTACTTCGGGAATTACACTGAAGTGGTCATGGAATTTCTAGTAATCATGCTTCTTTTCATACTTATAATTGATTTATTGAACTATCCGGGTTGTTGATTATAAGGTTAATAATATACATAAGAATCTTTCGAGTTCTTATGAATCTATCCAAGTTAATTCAATACCAATATGTCTATGGTATTAATATTAACAAGAATGCATTCACAACTCTTATTGTTCAACAAAACAAGGCAATTAAGTATATGTCTATCTTAATTTCAAATCCTTCACCCGATGCCCGAGATTCAAATCTTGTTCTATTTGATTTTATAGGCAACCAAGAAATTCCTTTGTCAAGTTTAATTCAAGGTTTGTGAATAATATTTCACTGTAGTCCGAGCAATAAAATAATTAAGATCAAAATCAAATAAAGAACCCACAACAATAAATTCAATATATTCAATCTAAGCTTCAAATAACAAGATCATCTATTTAATACATAAGCACAACAAGGTATTTCATCAACACTTTAAACATGAATATTCCAATAAACAAGATTCAAGTGTTGGAAACAAATACTACACACTTAATTATTCAATACAAAGCAAGGAGATGAAGAAATAAACATAAATGGGTATTGAAAATCTTAACCACAAGCTTCAATCTTCAAGACCCAAGTGTGTGTGTAGAGCCCTAGCTTCCAAAAATGTTCTCTCTAGTTCTAAGAACTGAAAATAAGCCAAAGATGTCAAAAATAATCTGCTGGGACGAGTATAAAACTGATTTGGGGTGAAAAATATGTGAAATGTCAAAATTGCCCAGAACTGGTCCAGATACAATTCATCGCGATCGCGTATCTTGGCGTGCGATAGCGTAGAGTAGCAATCTAAGCCTATGCGATCGCGTGAACATGACTGCGATCGCGTAGAGTTGAAGTTGATGTCTATGCGATCGCGTAGCTTTAAGTGTTTGTCTTCTGTGATCGCGTGCTAGCGTCTGCGATCGCGTAGTGTTGCTGCCTGATCTTCTTCGATCGCATGCTAGTGTTCGTGATCGCGTAGTGTTACTGCCTAGTCTTCTACAATCGCGTGAATTATCCTGCGATCGCGTAGAGTATTCGCCCAGCAGTCATTTTTCACTTCAATTCCAATCAAAACACTTCAAAGTATCATGACCTGAAAATCTCACAATAACCACTATAAACAACCTTATTGTATACATAAAATCTAAGGAAAAGAGGCTAGAATGAGTGGTAAAATCACCACTCACCAACACCCCCAACTTAAAGCTTTTGCTTGTCCTCAAGCATATCAAAACCAAAACTTCAATGAGGATTCACCATTTTAAACATAAGAGGCATTGCTATTATATACATATCACATTCTCCAATTTAAACACCACACTTATGGATTTGGTTGATACTAACAATTAGGATCAAGTATGTATATCTTTTTCGAATAATTCCCTCCTAAAGAAAAACAACTTCAAGAATGTGCAAGGGAGTTCCAAAACAATCAAGTGACAAAATTAAGCCTCAATGAGTGACTCAAAAGCACTAGTTCACTATAATTGCTCACTTTACTCAATTTCACCGGTCTTTTCTAATTCATGTGCCCTCACAAGAAAGAAATTCCCAAAAACAATATATTTACAATACAACACAAGGGACAAATTTTTCAAAAACACTCACTCTCACAAAGAAACTTCAAGTGTTACAACATCTCATACCATAAGCTTGCCCTTATTTTAATTCATCGCTTATTCAAGAATGTTTAGTTGGAGGTCCCACAAGGACTTTTTAAGCTTGTAATGTAGGTTTAGGGAAGGCCGGATAAGCATTTGGGTACAAGTGACTTCACCCTCCTTGAACACTACTCACAAGTTTCATTCTTTTGCACTTTGATTCTCTTCAACCCACCTAGCCTCATTGGCATCTAGTTCCCAATATAGAACCACCTTACATACCTCTCCTATTTTTATTCAAGGCTCCATAATGTATATATATACACATATATTTTTTTTCTTTTTTAGAGCTAGAACACTTTAATACAAATATTGAGGCATGTGGTCTTAGACTCAATGCACAACCTTACCAATCTCCACCCCAACTTTGGCTTTTAGCCTCATTCTCAATGTTCAAGGAGGGACGGATTCAAGATAGGGAATTATTTTACAAAAAAAAAAGGTTTGTAATGTGTTGGCCAAAGAAAGGTTTAAAGGCTCAAGAGGGGTACTAGTGATATTATTTATGCAACGGTAGGCTTGAAAGGCTAAAGTGTTTTTTTTTAATTAAAACAAAGAATGCCTAAGATCATTCCTCCAACCAAATATACTATCATTAGCATTTAAAAACCAACTAGGAAGTTCTAGATGATACAAGTAAACAAAAGATTTATTTCAACAAACGCTAACACACATGGCACATGAATAAATCAAGACGGATCAATTCTATCAAACTAGTGGGCTAAGAGTCCCTAAAAGAGCCAAAAATTTATCACAAGAATTATTTTACACCATGCAACTTACTTATTTTTATTTCAAATGGCCATTTTTTGGAGGGGTATTCTTAATTCATAATTTACATACAAAAGGCTAATTTGCCTGATTTATTAGTACCAAATAATCCAAAAGCCTCATCCTAACAAAACAATACTAATTCCCATAAGATGGTTGTCACACTATATTAAAGGAAAAAGTCACCCCATTCACTAAAGTGTTCCTTGGGAAAGAACCGTAGCATGAAGATAACCCAAGGAAATTATATTTAAGAAAATGAAAATACTAGAAAAGAAAACTACTACAAAGGTAACTAAAACAAAAAGAAGCTACTAAGAAAAAGATAATCAATAAGAAAAATAGTCACTAACAAGGATTTACTAATAACATACTAACATAATTATATATCTACACATGTTCAAGTCCACACAACAACTTCACGTTTCACAAAAACTACAACTAAAAATTCCACACATGATAATCATATATCTAAGGACCACCCCAACTTAAAATATTGCAATGTCCCCAATGCAATTATGCAATTCAAGCCAAAATAAAGGAGGTGCTCCCTGAATGGTGTGACTCTCCACTGGCGAAACTGGGAGGCTCACGCTCAAAGTCGTCATCCTCGGTCTCATCAGGTCCACAAAACTATCGCAATGTGCTCATGATCTTGTTGAGGAACTTGCTTTTCTTCCTCACATACTCTCTATGCTTCTGTTGCCGTCTTTCAACTTTTCCCAGCTTGGCTTTGATTTTCTTTTGCTCCTTTGCGAGGTCGGACAATGTGTGGAGCTTTCCTTAGCTAGATAGACCTACACAGGTGCTCTCTTCGGATGGTCCTGTCACGCCCCAAATCGAGGGACATGACCGGCGCCTGACCGGGTAACACCAGTCAAGCGGACCTGGGTGCCTTTCATTCCCACGTGTTACCCCTGTGTTGATTGTTTCTCATTAACCAAATATCTTCCTAACCATGAATGATTTCACAATAAACAAATAAAACCATACGAGTGATTCATTAACAAGTTTGCAGTTTTTACAACGCCCGACATAACATAATATATACATAAGAATGGAGTCCCACAGTTTACATGTCTACAGAGCCTCTGGGATACAAAAAAAAAGGGGGAATACAATACTTGCCGGTTACAAGGCTCCGGCTATACCTTGCAAAAACCAAAATGAAATCTAAACAAAAGTGTCATGAGCCACACAGGGACCCGAGGAAGAAAGGGGCTCACCAAAACGGGCAGTGGAAGGTGAAGAATACTACTGCCGATGCGCTGAAGTGCCTGCTACTGAACCACCTACATTCATAACACGAATGTAGCGTCCCCGGCAAAAGGGACGTCAGTACACTTGAATTGTACTGGTATGTATGGACAAACTTTGTCCCAAGTAAACTCAAGCCGTTAAGCAAGGATCCCGATGACAAGACAGACAATAGATTACATCAAGAAATCAATTAAGCTAACTATCCATGTTTCCCACCTTTTACTCATTTCAGATAAGCCTCAACACAAGCACGTTTAAGGTCAACAAATAGAACAACAACCAATAAACCACATAAATTACAAGTAGTCAAACATAAGGGCAATCAGTGCCCCCCAGGTTGCAAACTCTCCTGATGTCTCCTTTCACAATTTCATATTAATGATTTTGTATCAATTTCATTTGCGATTTTGATCGCTTTCCATCCTTATTACCTCGTCCACCCTTATTACCTCGGCCACCCTTATCACCCCAACCCACACTTTATTTCTTCATGTTGCGGCGCGCAACCCGATCCCACCGTACAGTTTTCAAGCAGAACAATCACAAACAGCAGATAAGGTACTACACACAATTACAACAAGTTCAAATAAGCAACTTACCCATTGGTTCATGTTCTCAATTACTTCTCAAGCCAATATCACAATCAAGTTACATGTGTGCCAAAATCAAGAATGTTCATACTGTTATGTTCAATAACTTGCCACACCTCAAGTGTTTAATTTCTTTTCCACAAGGTACCACATATGCCATCATAGCAATTGTTCACAATTCTTTACCAAATTAAACTTTCATTTATCTCTCGGCTCATATCTCATATTACATCACTCATAGTTCAACAACAACTTTGATTATCCAACAACAACATCAAGAATTTCACACAATTTGTCAAATTAACATGAACTCAACAATCTCACACATATAGGCGATTTCACAAGAATCAAAATTAGCGATACATACCTGGTATCCAGTTTCCTTCAATTAACTTCCTACTTTATGCTTACCCAAGCTACCCTATCTTTGCCGACCTCGTTTTGTAGACTCTTAGCCTATTCACTTCCTTTTTGCTAAAAATCAAGTTCAAATAACCATGCATGAGTGAAAAATTCCATCATCAAAAGTTTTTATGTGCAACCCTCTTCTTACCCATTTTAAAACTGAAAATTAGAGGAAAAATAGTTAGGGTTTTTGCCTTGTAAAGATTGGGGAAGTTGAATCTTGGCCCTAGGATCCTTTGGACTTAATGCTTGGAACAATCTTTGAAGACGAAGAACTTCTCTCTCTAAAACCCCTCTCTTATCTCTCTAATTTTGGTAAGATGATATGATAAAATAAAGGAGAAAGGCGTTATTTTAAAGAAGAGGTCGGGTTGAAATTTATAAAATTCCCGGCCGGGTCAATTCTGCGGTCGCATCTGTGATCGCAGAGTCAACATGCGGTCCGCATAGTGACCGCGGAATTGCCCCAAAATTTACACAAGCTCTGTTAAGGAATGCGACCAAAATGCGGTCCGCATTCTTGATCTGCGGTCGCATAGTGCACCGCAGATTTGACAATCAAAAACCTTCGAGAATTTATGCGGTAGATCTGCGGTTCGCAGATCCGTTATGCGATCGAATATCGACCGCATTCTCAACACCAAATTTTGCAAACCTACTGTTAAGCTCTGCCGCAAGAATGCGGTCCGCATAGCAGATCTACGGTCGCACTCCTGACCGTAGAATTGACACTTTTCTGGGAAAGTTGACTCTTTACATTTTTGAAACTTAAATCACTACCAAGGGTCCGAACCGCGGCGAGCTACTCGGTTTCATGTATAAAAAATTTACGGGGCCTTACATCTTCCCCCCCCTTAAGATCATTCGTCCTCGAATGAGGTTTTAGAAAATGAGTTGGTTTTGAAAGAAATGATATGCAAACTATCAAAATTTTAACTAACTCTTATATTTTAGAAAAATTTTGCCAGTGTTTCCTTTGTATTATGGACATATCCACCTGTCAGAGGGCCCCCGAAACACATTACCAAACAACAATATACAAATACAACACTTTCCACAACTTGTATATACTTTCTTGCCTCAACAAATGCACATATTCTATCACATCGCTACAATTACCCATAAACTAGTCACTTCAATGAGTTCTTACCTTAGTTAATCATCTTAATACACCATGTACACACAAACAAACCATTACCAATCTATACCTACTATTAGTTGTTTATTTAACACGTGAATCTTTTATAAGGCTTTCATTCATCAAGAAAGGTTCAAGTGACCCAAGGTAACAACACATTTATCTCATAAAAAAAAAGAGGGAGACTTTACTAATACTAAGAGGGAAACAACTTGGACAAGATGACAGTTACTAGGAGTAGACGGGTCACCTAATTTCTTCTAGGCTCGATCAAACAAATGGGGGTACTTTTCCTTCATCTCTTTTTCCGCTTCCCATGTGGCCTCCTCAACTTGTTGACTTCGCCATAATACTTTAACAGAGGCAACTTCCTTATTTCTCAACTTACGGATTTGCTTATCAAGAATGGCAACTGGAACTTCTTCATATGACAAATCTTCATTAACCTCTATAGCCTCGACTGGCATGATGGTGGATGGATCTCAGAACATGGACACATGGAATACCGGGTGCACTGATGACATCTCAGGAGGCAACTCTAGCCTATAAGCAACTTGACCAATCCTTTGAACGATCCGATATGGCCCGACATACCTAGGACTCAATTTCCCTTTCTTTTCGAATCGCATGACTCCCTTCATAGGAGATACCCTCAAGAACACCCAATCATCGACTTGAAACTCCAAATCCCTTCGGTGAATGTCTGCATATGATTTTTGATGACTCTGTGCTGCTTTCATTCTCTCCTGAATAACCTTGACCTTTTCCATAGCTTCGTACTCCATATCTGGCCCTAGAAATTCCGCTTCACCTACTTCAAACCACCCGATTGGCGACCTACATCTTCTCCCGTACAATGCCTCAAACGAGGCCATCTGAATGCTAGCATGATAGATGTTATTGTAAGCAAATTCTATCAGTGGCAAGTGTTCACCCCAATTACCTTTAAAATCTAAGATACAAGCCCGCAACATATCTTCAAGCGTCTGAATGATCTGCTCGGCATGACCGTCGGTCTGCGGATGGAAAGCTGTGCTGAGATTCACCTGAGTTCCCAAACCTTACTGAAACGTCTTGCAAAAGTTAGCTGTGAACTGAGCCCCGCGATACGAGATAATAGAAAGTGGAGTGCCATGAAGCCTTGCTATCTCCTTGATGTACAACCTTACATATTGCTCCGCAGTATCAGTGGACCTGACTGGCAGGAAGTGGGCCGATTTGGTGAGTCGATCCACTATCACCCATATTGAGTCGAACTTACGCTGAGTGCGAGGTAGCCCCACCACGAAATCCATATTGATCATCTCCTATTTCCACCTTGGTATTTCTATAAGCTGAGTTAATCCACCGGGTTGTTGATGCTCGGCCTTCACTTGCTGGCAGTTCGGGCATCTAGCTACAAATCTTGCCACATCCCTTTTCATACCGTTCCACCAATAAATCTCCTTGAGATCATGATACATTTTCGTGGAACCTGGGTGCACCGAATACCTGGAAATATGAGCCTCTGCCATCACTCTTTCCCGAAGCTCGTCCACATCCGGAACACATAGTCTACCTTGGCACCGCAATACACCATCCTCATTGCTGAGTACAAATGCTGAGGTCTTGTTATTTATAACTGCTTCCATCACCCAAACCAATGCTGGATCCATGAACTGTTTTTCCTTGATTTCCGCAACCAATGATGATTTTGCTCCATTACGCACCAAAACATTCCCCTCGTCTGACGCCGAGATACGAACCCCCAAACTGGCTAGTTGGTAAACCTCTCTAGCTAGGGGTCTCTGATCCACACCCAAATGCGCCAAACAACCCATGGATTTTTGACTAAGAGCATCGGCTACCACATTTGCCTTCCCTGGATGGTACAATATGTTCATATCATAGTCTTTGAGCAATTGTAACCACCGCCGCTGTCTCAGGTTCAGCTCCTTCTTCTTGAATAAATACTAGAGGCTCTTGTGATCTGAAAACACATCTACATGAACCCCATAAAGATAGTGTCGCCATATTTTCAAGGCAAACACAAAAGCTGCAAGCTCCAAATCATGCGTCGGATAATTCTTCTTATGGTTCTTGAGTTGCATGGACGCATAAGCTATGACCTTTCCACGCTGCATCAATACACATCCCAAACCGACTCTGCAGGCATCACAATAAACCACAAATCCCTCTGTGCCTTCTGGCAAGGCCAATACTGGTGTCGAGGTCAATCTTGACTTCAATTCTTGGAAACTTTTCTCACATGCTTCGGACCACTGGAACTTAACTGCCTTCTGCGTCAGTTTTGTCAATGGGGAAGCGAGGGTCGAGAATCCCTCTACAAACCTCCGATAGTACCCTGCCAAACCCAAGAAGCTACGAATCTCTATTGGGGTCGTGGGTCTAGGCCAATCTTTCACTGCCACAATTTTCTGAGGATCCACCTGAATTCCCTTACTGGAAATAACATGCCCAAGAAAGGCTACGGACTCCAACCAAAACTCACACTTTGATAACTTGGCATACAATTGATGCTGAAGAATGGTTTGCAATGCTGCTCTGAGGTGAACGACATGATCTTCCCTGCTCCAAGATTATATGAGGATGTCGTCAATGAATACAATCACAAAAAAATCTAAGAATGGCTTGAAAACCGGATTCATAAGGTCCATGAAAGCTGCTGGGGCATTGGTTAGCCCAAAAGACATGACCAAAAACTCGAAGTGACCATAACGAGTTCTGAAGGCGGTCTTCCTGCTCCCTGATTTTCAACTGGTGGTACCCAGACCGTAAATCAAACTTTGAGAAGAACTTCGCTCCCTGCAATTGGTCAAACAGATCATCCACTCGAGGCAAAGGATATTTATTCTTGATGGTGACTTTGTTGAGCTGCCGATAATCAATACACATTCGAAGTGACCCATCCTTCTTTTTGACAAAAAGAACCGGAGCACCTCACGGCGACACACTCGGTCGTATGAACCCTTTCTCTAATAAATCCCCCAGCTGCTCCTTTAACTCCTGTAACTCTGCCGGTGCCATCCTATATGGTGGAGTGGATATTGGCTGAGTAACTGGTAATCATCGATCCCCAAATCAATCTCCCTATTCGGCGAAATGCCTGGAAGCTCATCCGAAAACACTTCAGGAAATTCATTCACAATTGGCACGGACTCGAGGGTAGGCACCTCTGAGGTGGTGTCCGTTACCCGAACCAAGTGATAGATACACCCCTTCTTAATCATCTTTGAGGCCTTAAGGTAGGAAATAAACCTACCCCTTGGCACTACACCATTTCCTCTCCATTCAATAACTGGCTCGTTAGGGAACTCGAGCCTCATAACTCTCGTCCGACAATCAAGCTTGGCAAAGCATGAATAGAGCCAATCCATCCCCATAATTACATCAAAATCTACCATCCCAAGCTCAATAAGATCGGCTGTGGTATCACGACCACCCACCGTAACAACACAATTTCTATAGACTCGTGAGGCTGTAATAGAATCACCAATAGGAGTCGACACAGAGAACGGCTCATGAAGCTGTTCGGGTTCTATCCCAAAAGTTGAAGCAATGAATGGAGTAACATAAGACAAGGAGGACCCTGGATCAATAAGGGCATAGCAATCAATAGTTTGAACAGACAGGATACCTGTAACAACATCTGGAGAAGCCTCGGCATTCTGGCGGCCACTCAATGCATAGAATCAGCTAGGTCCACCCCTACCATGAGCTTCACCCTTAGCTGCACCACGCCCTGCTGATGCTGGAGTACGCGCTGATGATGTAGCAGCCGAAGAACCGGATGACTGAGAAGATCCCCTACCTATACCCTGACGGGGTGCACGGCAATCCCGCTGAATGTGACCTCTCACCCCGCACCCGAAGCACACCGGGATGTCAAGGTAGCAAGTCTCTCTATGAAATCTCCCACACTTGGGGCATGTAGGTCTCCCCTGGTGCTGGGATCTCACCCCAGGACGACCAGACTGACGAGACCTCCTGCTATCTGAACCGGGTCTCGAGTAACTGCCCTGCTGATGACTGTGTAGATGACGGTGCACTCCCGGAAGACTGAGCATATGACTGGGATGGCCCTGATGACCCTCTCCCTGGAAGTGATCTCCCTGAATGACCCATTGACCGGGCCCTGCTGCTACTTTCTCTTTCTGCACGAATCTTTAATTTCCTGGCCTCTGTGGCCTGAGCAAACCCCAAGATCCTCCCATAGTTCATATCTGAGTGCAAAGCTGCCGTGGCAGCCTCATTCACGACCAAAGGGCTAAGGCCCTAAACAAACTGTCGAACCCGGGCATCCATGGTCGACACTAAGTGAGGAGCGTACTTGGACAACCTTACGAACTCCATGTGATACTCCCAAATACTCATACTGCCCTGTTTGAGGACTTCGAACTCAGTGGCATGGGCTGCCATTGTCTCAGCCGGCAAGAAGTGGGCCATGAATGCATCCACGAACTTATCCCATCTGGCCGGAGGGCTCCCTTCCTCACGGGAATCCTCCCACATTTCGAACCATGAACGTGCCGCTCCCTTTAGCCTATAAGAGGCCAACTCTACCCCTTCTATATCTGTAGCCTTCATTACTCTGAGGGTCTTGTATATCTCATCAAGGAATTCCTGTGGGTCAGCCTCTGGATCGGTGCCTGAGAATTCTGGAGGAGCCAACCGCAAGAACTGGTGGACTCTGGAGCCGGAGGAATCTCCCCGTCCGCTGGAGGATGCAGGGGCATCATGGGATCTCTCGGCCTGGGTGGCCACTAGCTGTGTTAACATATGAATGGCTCCCCTGAGATCCTCATTAGATATACCTGAACCCGAAGCGAGAACTATATCTGAGTCAGGAACAATGGCAGGAGGAATGGTGGCATCCTCTGCCGCAGCTGGAATAGGGACACTTGGGTTTTGAACAGATGGGCCAGGCAAATTCGGGACTGGTGGGTCATTCTCTCCCACGACATCGGGTACATGATTAGCAGCCGCACTCGGGCCGGCGTTGGCCCCAAGGCCGAGTCTAGCCTTCTTCTTAGGCGCCATATTCTTAAAATTTGGGAACAAGGTGCGAATTAGACACAAATATTTCCACATTGCACTTTACCACACGATATAGATTAACAAAGAAATAGGTAAATTCCTAAATGCCCGTGTAGCCCCCAACTTATCTGATGTGGTCGACAACATACTGATAAGAAGGGCACTACTAGACACGTCTCCGAGGCATCCTAGGACACTTTAAAAACATTAGGCTTTTATACCAAGTTTGTCAAGCCCCAATTCGAGCGACATGACCGGCGCCTAACCGGGTAACTCCAGTCAAGCGGACCTGGGTGCCTTTCATTCCCACTTGTTACCCCTGTGTTGATTGTTTCTCATTAACCAAATATCTTACTAACCTTGAATGATTTCATAATAAACAAATAAAACCATACGAGTGATTCATTAACAAGTTTGCAGTTTTTACAACGCCCAACATAACATAATATATACATAAGACTGGAGTCCCACAGTTTACATGTCTACAGAGCCTCTGGGATACAAAAAAAAGGGAATACAATACTTGCTGGTAACAAGGCTCCGGCTATACCTTGCAAAAACCAAAATGAAATCTAAACAAGAGTGGCATGAGTCACACAGGGCCCCGAGGAAGAAAGAGGCTCACCAAAACGGGCAGTGGAAGGTGAAGAATACTACTGCCGATGCGCTGAAGTGCCTGCTACTGAACCACCTACAATCATAACACGAATGTTGCGTCCCCGGCAAAAGGGACGTCAGAACACTTAAATTGTACTGGTATGTATGGACAAACTTTGTCCCAAGTAAATTCAAGCCGTTAAACAAGGATCCCGATGACAAGACAGACAATAGATTACATCAAGAAATCAATTAAGCTAACTATCCATGTTTCCCACCTTTTACTCATTTCAGATAAGCTTCAACACAAGCACGTTTAAGGTCAACAAATAGAACAACAACCAATCAACCACATAAATTGCAAGTAGTCAAACATAGGGGCAATTAGTGCCCCCCAGGTTGCAAACTCTCCTGCTATCTCCTTTCACAATTTCATATTAATGATATTGTATCAATTTCATTTGCGATTTCGATCGCTTTCCATCCTTATTACCTCGTCCACCCTTATTACCTCGGCCACCCTTATCACCTCAACCCACACCTTATTTCTTCATGTTGCGGCGCGCAACCCGATCCCACCGTACAGTTTTCAAACACAACAATCACAAACAGCAGATAAGGTACTACACACAATTACAACAAGTTCAAATAAGCAACTTACACATTGGTTCATGTTCTCAATTACTTCTCATGCCAATATCACAATCAAGTTACAAGTGTTCCAAAATCGAGAATGTTCATACTGTTATGTTCAATAACATGCCACACCTCAAGTGTTTCGTTTCTTTTCCACAAGGTACCATATATGCCATCATAGCAATTGTTCACAATTCTTTATCAAATTAAACTCTCATTTATCTTTCGGCTCATATATCATATTACATCACTCATAGTTCAACAACAACTTTGAATATCCAACAACAACATCAAGAATTTCACATAATTTTTCAAATTAACATGAACTCAACAATCTCACACATATAGGCAATTTCACAAGAATCAAATTTAGCCATACATACCTGGTATCGAGTTTCCTTCTGCTAACTTCCTACTTTATGCTTACCCAATCTACCCTATCTTTGCCGACCTCGTTTTGTAGACTCTTACGCCTATTCACTTCCTCTTTGCTAAAAATCAAGTTCAATTAACCATGCATGAGTGCAAAATTCCATCTTCAAAAGCTTTTATATGCAACCCTCTTCTTACCCATTTTAAAATTGAAAATTAGAGGAAAAATAGTTAGGGTTTTTACCTTGTAAAGATTGGGGAAGTTGAATCTTGGCCCTAGAATCCTTTGGACTTAATGGTTGGAACAATCTTTGAAGATGAAGAACTTCTCTCTCTAAAACCCCTCTCTTCTCTCTCTAATTTTGGTAAGATGATATGATAAAATGAAGGAGAAAGGCGTTATTTTAAAGAAGAGGTCGGGTTGAAATTTATAAAATTCCTGGCCGGGTCAATTCTGCGGTCGCATCTGCGATCGCAGAGTCAACATGCGGTCCGCATAGTGACCGCGGAATTGCCCCAAAATTTACACAAGTTCTGCTAAGGAATGCGACCAAAATGCTGTCCGCATTCTTGATCTGCGGTCGTATAGTGCACCGCAGATTTGAAAATCAAAAACCATCGAGAATTTATGCGGTAGATCTGCGGTCCGTAGATCCGTTATGCGATCGCATATCGACCGCATTCTCAACACCAAATTTTTCAAACCTACTGTTAAGCTCTGCGGCAGGAATGCGGTCCGCATAGCAGATCTGCGGTCGCACTCCTGACCGCATAATTGACACTTTTCTGGGAAAATTGACTCTTTACATTTTTGAAAGTTAAATCACTACCAAGGGTTCGAACCGCGGCGAGCTAACCTCGCCGCAAAGAATACTATGCATTCCTAACATATTATTCGGACCATGGCACCACAACATAAAAATTTTACGAGGCCTTACAGGTCCAGACAGAAGACCATCCACAAGCTATCGTACCTGAGTGTCCATACCATAAACTTATCGAGAGATGTACCTGAGAGTAAGGGGTCCCTCCTCAAGTGGAGTGATGGCTGTGGAAGTACTGGAGGCATCTGTAGGAGCTTCATGAATCTCCATTTCTGTGAACCGGCCAAAGCTGGGAGATGCTACATCAATTCGTCTCTTCTTTGTTGGGGCTCCTACTCTTGACCTTATTAAGGGATGGATGAGCTTTTCTGGTTGCTTTTCCTTTTCTGTAGGCTTAGGTTGTACCCCAGCCTCATAGCATAGATGGGTGATCAATGATGGAAAGAATAAGCTCTTGGTTCGCTCTGCCACCACATCTGCTATCTCATCAACAATGAGTTTCCCCACATTTACCTGCATACCCTCTAGAAGTGCACAAATCACCCTTGCCTTCTTAGGTGTTACCTTTGTTTCATTTTTTGAAGGCATGACGCGAGCACAGATTATGGAGAGCCAAGTCTTGGCCTCCGCAGTGAATTATGAAGACTCGATCCTGGTATGATTATTTATCCATTTTGGCACCTGTCCGCCGTGCAAGTGAGTGACGAACCATTGGCTACCCAACTCTTTAGCTTTCTCGTGGTACAACCGATTATCGACATTGGCAAGATTGTAGTGGGCATTGATCCGCTCTGGACTGAAATGGACTTCACAACCTCTGACAGTGGCCACCAACTCATTGTTGAAATCTGTTTCTACAGCATTTGCTTAAAATTCTCGAACAACCTCATAGTTGGCTGGACTGGGCTCTTCGGCGAAGCATATCCAGCCACTAGTAAGCAATCTGCCATGGAATTCAGGCCATCGCTCCTCCAGGTCAACCAATTGTATGCCTCTTTCCCTTATCATGCTTTTGGAGAGTTGTTTGTCATAGCATTCATATCACACGCATGAGGAGAATGTGGCATCATCATAATACTCCTCTGCGGCCAGTTGTTCGGCATATTGTTGCACATTCTCATTAGTTGCCGAATCCATTTTCTAGCTCAAAATACCCAAACACAAATTTTTCATGTCAAACGAACATATGGAGACTTTCAGCGTTGCATTTAGAGGTAATTAGGCCAAAGAAACAGGTTAGAAAGCTTTCAGGGCAGAATGCGCGAAGCTACTGGTTTGTGTACTGGGCAGTTATGAATCGCGATCGCAGATATTGTCACGCGATCGCGGAGAAGAAAATTAGTGCAACCCACGCGACCGCAGACAATGTCACTCGATTGCGGAGAATAAAATGATAGAAACCAACGCGATCGTAAAGGCATTCACGCGATCGCGATGAATAATTTTTTGAAAAGTCAGATTTAGACCTACGCATTCGAAGAAATGGACATCGCGATCGCGATAGTCTTCTTCCTCGCCTAGAACCAGTATCTTTGGGGCATTTCTTTGAACAATTGTGTTGCTTAATTATTGACAGTCATTTTACACCACCACAACATATATTTTTGCCCCAAAATTTTGCATAAGAAAAACTCCCTTTCTCTCAACCAATCACTCATAGCAAACAAGCATAACAAGAGACCCAACAACGGATTCTCACACCATAAACAATTTTTAAGCCCTAAGTTTTGAAAATAGGGCAGCCCACACCCTAACTTACCATTAAAAATGCACCTGAACCAAGCTTTAGGGGTGGGAGAGTGACATACCTGAGAGATAATGCAAGATTTATGTGATGGAATTCAATCCAATTTGATTTCTTAGTGTGTTTTTTTGGAGGAAAATGGGAGCAGGGGTATGTTCTTTTGTTTTAATGAGAATGGGCAAGTTTTTTTTTGCATTCCAGTGCATTTCAAGTCTGAGACTGCAGCAGTGCTACGCGATCGAGTGGCTAACATCGCTATCATAGTGCACAAAATTTACCAGTCATGTGATTGCGTTCGTGTATCTGCGATCGCGTAAATTTGACAAAAAGCTTAATCAACGCGATCGTGTGAGATGAATCGCAATCGCAATTCACTGCATTTTCTGGCAGATTTCTTCAGCTACTAGTTTGTGTCTGCCCGATACCCCGACCTACTCAAATCAACTCCAAAAGTTCTCAAACTTGGCAGATTAGTCAAAAATAATATTCTAAGCTATTGTAAAAAAAGAAAATTTGAAAAACAATGAAAAATTTTGAAAAACGATGGGTTACCTCCCACCAAGCGCCGCATTTAATGCCGTGGCACGATGCAAACAACGTTACCACTTTTCTCACCACTTTGATGATATAAACTGTGCCCCTAGCTTGGAATCAAGCTTGTGACCACGAGCGAATGGGGGTGGTAAGTTGATGACCGATCCAATGCTTAGATTCTTCATTTCGCACTTCTTGGCTCTCAAGTGAGGAATGTCATTTTGCTTTCTTGTTTACTCAAAATTGTAAAATGTATGGCATGAATGTTTCTTCCTCGCAATCCTCTATTGACTCATGTAGTTCAACTCTCGTATCACCACATAATTCCAACATTGAAAAATGCCAAGAATGTGATTTCAAACCTTCACATTGCAATTGTTCTTTGACCTTGACATCCTCATTTTGCCCCGAACTAGAGTCAATCTCAACCACATTTGCATTTATATCGATTGACTCTAAATCCATATTTTTCTTGGCATCATTAACAATATTTTGGTCAAATATTTGAAATTCCTCTTTCTGCTCCATAAGCTGGCCAGTATCCACAAAAATTGGTTGTAGGGCATCAGACACCTCAACCTTATTCTCTATTGAGCATGCAAGTCATGGATATCTGAGACAAATTGGTATATGTCTTTTTGTATCTTAGTTCTTGCTTCTATTAGTTGTTCTATCATATTTGAAAGACCATCATGTAAAAAGTCATGAAATTTTATCAATTGAGATTTTTCCTCTAGCGAAGATTGGCTCACTATATCTACTTCTTGTAAGTTATCTTCTGGTGACAAATCGCGCTCTTTAGTCACTTCCTCCGCTTCGGCTTTCATTCTCATTATTGTTGCACTTAATTCTTTGTATAGCCTGTCAAATTTCATCTTGTTGCTCAACTGTTTGCCTTATCATGTCCATAATATGAGCTATACTTTCCATATTATCCACTTTCTTGGTCCTATAATTTTCATCAAAACAAGTAGATTCATCATAGTAGGGGCTTGGGGAAGGGAAAGACAAATATGCACAATAATCCTAATGACCATTTTGGCCACCACACTTATCACAAATACTCCACTCATGGGTTTGAAATTATGCGCACAATCCACCCCTGGGAGAATTTAAACAATTTTCCCACGAGTGTGGTGATCCACAATAAGGATAAGGATCAAAGTATGAACAACTACCATCTAACCAATTGTTATTGTATGATTCCATTTTTTAAAATAAGAAAATAAACAAGAAAAATTAATTACACAAATTTTCACAAGTTTGGATCAAAGCACTTTCACTTACTTCTCAAACAACCTAAGTTACGCCAAATTGTTCCCCGGCAATGGCACCATTTTTTGGTGACGTCCTAATCGACTGCAAAAACCAATAGATACGGTCACAGCAATATAATTTACCCAACTATGATTCGGGGTCAAATCCCACAGAGAACAATGTGTAGGCGATTAGGTATGTAAGAAAATTATCGCTAGTTATGGAAAGCCAAACACTAAGAATGGTGGTTGAAAAAGAATTTATACCTAAATGCAAAAATGTAAACTAAACGTAGAAAGCAAGTAAAACGATCAATGGCTACAAGTATGGTTGCTTTGGGAATTACACTGAAGTGGTCATGGACTTTCTAGTAATCATGATTCTTTTCATACTTATAATTTATTTATTGAACTACCCGGGTTGTTCATTATAAGGTTAATAATATACATAAGAATCTTTCGAGTTCTTATGAATCTATCCAAGTTAATTCAATACCTATATGTCTATGGTATTAATATTAACAAGAATGCATTTACAACTCTTATTCTTCAACCAAACAAGGCAATTAAGTATATGTCTATCTTAATTGCAAATACTTCACCCGATGCACGAGATTCAAATCATGTTCTATTTGATTTTATATGCAATCAAGAAATTCCTCTGTCAAGTTTAATTCAAGGTTCGTAATAATATTTAACTGTTGGCTGAGCAGTAAAATAATTACGATCAAAATTAAATAAACAACCCATAATAATAAATTCAATATATTCAATCTAAGCTTCAAATAACAAGATCATCTATTTAATACATAAGCACAACAAGATATTTAATCCACACTTTAAACATGAATATCACAAGATTCAAGTGTTTGAAACAAATACTACACAATTAAATATTCAATACAAAGCAAGGATACGAAGAAATAAACATAAATGGGTAAGAAAATCTTAACCACAAGCTTCAATCTTAAAGACCCAAGTGTGTGTGCAGAGCCCTAGCTTCCAAAATGTTCTCTCTAGTTCTAAGAACTGAAAATAAGCCAAAGATGTCTTAAAAATCTGCTGGGACGAGTATAAAACTGATTTGGGGTGAAAAATATATGAAATGTCGAAATTGACCAGAACTGACCTAGATACAATGCATCGCGATCGCATATCTTGGCATGCAATCGCATGGCGTTGCAGTCTAAGCCTACACGATCGCGTGAACATGACTGTAATCCCATAGAGTTGAAGTTGATGTCTCTGCGATCGTGTAGCTTTAAGTGTTTGTCTTGTGCGATCACGTGCTAGCATCTGCGATTGCGTAGTGTTGCCGCCTTATTTTCTGCGATCGCGTGCTAGTGTCCACGATCACGTAGTGTTACTGCCTGGTCTTCTGCAATCACGTGAATCATCCCGTGATCGCGTAGAGTATTCGCCCAGTAGTCATTTTCACTTCAATTCCAGTCAAAACACTTCAAAGCATCATTTACCTAAAAATCTCACATTAACCAATATAAACAACCTTATTGTATACATAAAAGCTAAGGAAAAGAGGCTAGAATGAGTGGTAAAATCACCACTCATCACCGACCAGTGATCAGCGGATGTTGCTTTTAGGACTCCGTCGGCACCTTATGAGAAATCAAAGTTTTTGGGTTCCGGGGTGAGTATGGTCGCAAGTCCGGAACATAAAGGAATTGATGAAAGGGCACCACTAGGAGTGGAGCCTACGGCTTAATTTGACTCAACATGGGGAAACTTACCAGGTCCAGACATAGTAAGGATTGACAGACTGAGAGCTCTTTCTTGATACAATGGGTGGTGGTGCATGGCCATTCTTAGTTAGTGGAGCGATTTGTCTGGTTAATTCCATTAACGAACGAGACCTCGGCCTGCTAACTAGCTATGCGGAGGTATCCCTTCGCGGCCAGCTTATTAGAGGGACTACGACTTTTTAGGCCGCGGAAGTTTGAGGCAATAACAGGTCTGTCATGCCCTTAGATGTTCTGGGCCGCACACGCGCTATACTGATGTATTCAACAAGTTTATAGCCTTTGCTGACCGGCCCGGGTAATCTTTGAAATTTCATCGTGATGGGGATAGATCATTTCAATTTTTGGTCTTCAACAAGGAATTCCTAGTAAGCGCGAGTCATCAGCTCGCGTTGACTACGTCCGTGCCCTTTGTACACACTGTCGGTCGCTCTTACCAATTAAATGACCCGGTGAAATGTTTGGATCGCGGTGACATGGGTGGTTCGCATCTTGTGACATCATGAGAACTCCATTGAACCTTTTCATTTAGAGGAGGGAGAAGTTGAAACAAAGTTTCCGTAGGTAAACCTGCGGAAGGATCATTTTCCAAATCTGCAAAGAAGAACGACCCACAGACCTGTTTAAACACTGGGGTGTAACGCAGTCGGGGTGCTTCGGCCTCCGTCTGCAAGGCTCCCTCCTATCCCCGACATGTGCGCTTGCGTGTGTGTTGGGTGATTAACGAACCCCGATGTGGAAAGCGTCAAGGATTACTAAGTTGAAAGCCTGCCTCTCGCGCCCCATTCGCGGCGTGTGCGGGAGGACTTGTGCTTCTATTGAAACACAAATGACTCTTGGCAACAGATACTTTGGCTCTCGCATCAATGAAGAACATAGTGAAATGCGATTCTTGGTTTGAATTGCAAAATCCCGTGAACCATCGAGTCTTTGAACGCAACTTGTGCCCGAAGCAATCAGGCCGAGGGCACGTCTGCCTGGGCATCACACATTGCGGTGCCCCACAGATCGCGTCTTTCTCATGGTCATGGCAGTGTCGTGTGGAGGAAACTGGCCTACCATGCACCTCGAGCGTGCGGTTGGCCTAAATGCAAATCCACGGTGACGGACGTCACGACAAGTGGTGGTTGAAACTCAACTCTAGTAATGTCGTGGCTCCAACCCGTCGCACATTTAGGATCCTTGACCCTTATCGCGCGTAGGCGCTTCGACCGCAACCCCAGGCCAGGCGGGACTACCTACAGAGTTTAAGCATATCAATAAGCAAAGAAAAATAAACTTACAGGGATTTCCCTAGTAACGGCGTGCGAACCGCGAACATCCCAGCCTTAGAATCGGGCGGCTCCTCCGTTCGAATTGTAGTCTAGAGAAGCATCCTCATCAGCGGACCGGGCCCAAGTCCTGTGGAAGGGGCGCCAGAGAGGGTGAGACCCCCGTTGTGCCAGGACCCTGTTGCACTATGAGGCGTTATCTACGAGTCGGGTTATTTGGGAATGCAGCCCAAATCGGGCGGTAAATTCCGTCCAAGGCTAAATATGGGAGAGAGACCGATAACGAACAAGTATTGCGAGGGAAAGATGAAACGGACTTTAAAAAGACAGTCAAAAAGTGCTTGAAATTGTCGGGAGGGAAGCGAATGGGAGTCGGCGGTACGCTCTGGTCAAATGTGGAATGGTATTGAGCCAGTCCGCCGATCGACTCAGGGTGTGGACCAGCGTGAATTGGGGGGAGGAGGGGGGGCTGCGTCCAAAGCCTAGGCTTTTGATATGCTCGTGGAACGTCGTCTCCTTTATTGTGGTAGGCAGCGCATGCCTCTGGCATTTTTCGTCATCTACGCGCTCAGGATGCTGGCTTGTGGGATCCCCATTTTACCCGTCTTGAAATACAGACCAAGGAGTCTGACATGTGTGCGAGTAATGCGCGAGTAAACCCATAAGGCGTAAGGAAGCTGATTGGTGGGATCCCCCTGAAGGGTGCACCACCGATCGACTTGATCTTCTGTGAAGGTTTCGAGAGTGGGTATACCTGTCGGGACCCGAAAGATGGTGAACTATGCCTGAGCGGGGTGAAGCCAGAGGAAAATCTGGTGGAGGCCTGCAGCGATACTAACGTGGAAATCGTTAGTCTAACTTGTGTATAGGGACGAAAGACTAATCTAACACTCTAGTAGCTAGTTCCCTACGATGTTTCCCTCAAGATAGCGGGAGCTCGCGCGCGAGTTCAATCAGGTAAATCCAATTATTAGAGGCATCGGGGGCGTAACGCCCTCGACCTATATTCAAACTTTAAATAGGTAGCATGGCGCAGCTGCTTTGTTCAGCCACGGCACAGAATAAATTGCTCCAAGTGGTCCATTTTTGGTAAGAATAATTTGGCGATTCAGGTTGAACCGGAAGCCGCGTTACGGTGCCAAGATGCGCGCTAACCTAGATGCCACAAAGGGTTTTGGTCGATTAAGACAGCAGGACGGTGGTCATGGAAGTCGAAATCCTATAAGGAGTGTGTAACACCTCACCTGCCGATCAAGTAGCACCGAAAATGGATGGTGCTTAAACGTGCAACCTACACCCGGCTGTCGGGGCAAGTACTAGGCCCCGTTGAGTAAGAGGGCACGACGGTTGCTGCAAAACCTTGTGTGTGAGCCTGGGCGGAGTGGCCGTCGGTGCAGATCTTGGCGGTAGTAGCAAATATTCAAATGAGAACTTTGAAGGCCGAAGAGAAAAAGGTTCCATGTGAACAGCACTTGCACATGGTTAAGTCGATCCTAAGTGTCGGGGGAAACCCAACAGATAGCATGTTTTGCGCGTACTCCGAAAGGGAATCGGGTTAATATTCCTGAACCAGCACATGGCGGTTGACGGCAACGTTAGGAAGTTCGGAGACGTTAGTAGTGGCCTCTGGAAGAGTCATCTTTTGTGTTTAACAGCCTACCCACTCTGGAAAAAACTCAGTCGGAGGTAGGGTCCAGCGGCTGGAAGAGCACCGTAAGTCGCATGGTATCCGGTGCGCTCCCGGCGGCCCTTGAAAATTTGGAGGACCGAGTGTCGTCAACGCCCGGTCATACTCATAACCGCATCAGGTCTCTAATGTAAACAACCTCTGGTCGATGGAACAATGTAGTCAAGGGAAATAGGCAAAATGGATCCGTAACTTCAGGAAAAGGATTGGCATGGGGGTCCCAGTCCCGAACCCGTCGGCTGTCGGCATACTGCTCGAGCTGCTTCCGCGGTGAGAGCGGGTCGTCGTGTGTTGGTTGGGGGACGGACTACAAACGGTTCCTTCGGGGGCCTTCCCCGAGCGTCGAACAACCAACTCAGAACTGGTACGGACAAGGGGAATCCGAGTGTTTAATTAAAACAAAGCATTGCGATGGTCCTTACGGATGTTTAAGCAATGTGATTTCTGCCCAGTGCTCTGAATGTCAAAGTGAAGAAATTTAACCAAGCGCGGGTAAATGGCGGGATTAACTATGACTCTCTTAAAGTAGCCAAATGCCTCGTCATCTAATTAGTGACACATATGAAGGGATTAACGAGATTCCCACTGTCCTTGTCTACTATCCAACAAAACCACAGCCAAAGGAACGGGCTTGGCAGAATCAGCGGGGAAAGAAGACCCTATTGAGCTTAACTCTAGTCTGAATTTGTGAAATGACTTGAGAGATGTAGTATAAGTGGGAGCCAAAAGGCGAAAGTGAAATACCACTACTTTTAACATTATTTTACTTATTCTATGAATCGGAAGTGGGGAACTACCCCTCTTTCTGGACCCAAGGCTTCCTTGCAGGCTGATCCGAGCGGAAGACATTGTCAGGTGGTGAGTTTGGCTGGGGCGGCACATCTGTTAAAAGATAATGCATGCCTCCTAAGATGAGCTCAACGAGAACAGAAATCTCGTGTGGAACAAAAGGGTAAAAGCTCGTTTGATTCTGATTTCCAATACGAATACGAACCGTGAAAGTGTGGCCTAACAATCCTTTAGACCTTCGAAATTCGAAGCTAGATGTGTCAGAAAAGTTACCACATGGATAACTGGCTTGTGGCAGCCAAGCGATCATAGCGATGTTGCTTTATGATCCTTCGATGTTGGCTCTTCCTATCATTGTGAAACAGAATTCACCAAGTGTTGGATTGTTCACCCATCAATAGGGATCGTCCGCTGGGTTTAGACTATCGTGAGACAGGTTAGTTTTACCATACTGATAAAAGTGTCGCAATAGTAATTCAACCTAGTACGATAGGAACCGTCGATTCGTACTTTTTACTATTTTTCCATGTATTTTTCATTTTATAATAAAAATAAAAATAAGAAAAATACTTTTTTGTGTAAAAAGTATCATTTACATATTTAAATTGTAACTCAACTTCCAAATAAGAACAAAGCGACATGAACCAAATACTCCCAAACTCAACCACTCATCTCATTCTCCATTAATACCACCAAAACCTCATGACAATACAACTCTAAAATCTATACTCATGAATACAGCTATGCAATAGATTCACCAACTGAAATGATTGATACTACAAAGCTTCATAAATCATGCCTTGAAACTCTCACTATTAATATTCTTAACCATATAGAGCTTAATTCCTCTTCTTCATTGATGGACTCCCCTGATTATATTGAAGAAATAGAAGCACCTACTAATTCCTCTATTTTTATCCCATTAACAACATAGGAAAACATCGACTCTATAAACCTTGGGAACATGCTGTGATTATCAAGGTATATGGGCGCAAGGTGGAACATCAATTGCTTAGGCAAAAGGTGTATGCTATGTGGCAACCCACTGAATATCTCCTATTAATTGACTTAGGCTCAGACATTTTCCTACTTAAATTTCAGAAAGAGGAAAATAAATTACGTGCTTTGCAAGAAGGACATTTTATTTGTTCAACAATGGGAGCCTAGATTTAACGCTTCATCTACTCAAATTACTTCTTCTGCTATATGGATGCGATTACCCGAATTACCTACTGAGTTTTATGATTATCATTTATTAAAGAAGTTGGCTCAGAAGGTTGGAAAATTCTTATCTGTGGATATTTGTACTTCTAATACTACAAAAGGTCAATACGCTCGATTATGTGTTGAAGTTCAATTAAATCAAACGTTAAAGTCTCATCTGTATATTGGTGAACATAAACAAGCTATTCTCTATGAATGTTTGAATTTAATGTGTATTACATATGGTTGTATGTGGTTTAAAAATGGTTAATTCTAACTGTACTTCAACTAATGGAGAAGCAGTAGATACACATAATTCCAGGAAGTTAGTTCAATTTCCTTCCAAAGTTCCAACTGCAAAGCAAGCACGTGCCATGCAAACTACTAAGGAGGTAAGTATTGGGAAGTGTAAGTCTTTGGCTAATGCTAATCCTAATCATCTACCATTTACCCAATTATCTTTACATAATGCAGGTTTACCATCTAAAAATAGCTCTACTATTAATGACAAAATAAATGTAGTTGTAACTAATAATAAGTTTAATTTATTAATGGAAAATAGTAATCATTTCAATGTCTTAAATAACCCTAATAATAGTCATAGACAAGACAATACTCCTAGTCAAAATTCAACTAGCAATCAAGCACCTATTAATGGGGTCCATTTAAAATTTTTTTACCCCACCACTACTTCTATCTCTCAACATGCAAAGAGCCACAACACACACTCACACATGCAAGACAAAGCTCTTCACACACCTTTGCATGACAAAACCCTCTTCCCTCATGTTAATTCTCCCTTACTCGACCAACATTCCCCTAAAATACCTACACTTCCTTCTTCATTCATTAATGGCAACACTCCAACCCTAGCTAATGATCACATGCAAATAGGGCATCCAAATCACTCAACCTCCATTTCTAGGTCAAAACAAAAACCCTCATATCAATCTTTTCAACCGGCCAAAATACCCACTAACATATCTACTAATTGAGAAATTCCTATTATTAATAATCCATCCCCTTATCTCTTATTACAAACTCTCAACTTCAACATGTTCCCATTCAACTTCCTAGTCACCTGAGGATCTCACGCAACACTCCAAGACAAACCTCCCATCAACTTCACAAAAATCCCACTTTATTCTCTCATCCACCCCCCATCTAACAATGGAAAAAAATTCAATACTGTACACGGCTCACACTCCACATGCACCAAGGTACCTAGCATCTTGGCTAGAAGCTGGACTACACAACCATGCTCTAACATTCACCATGCAAGTGAACCGACAACATGTGACCATTCTGATAAATCATCCGAGGGACTTAGCTCAAATAGTGGCAGAGGGAATGACACTGGGAACGGAGATGTTTGCACGTTACCATTGGTCAATGATGCAAGCTCCAAATATAGCACCATTTCAACCCCTTCCCCCACAATCTCCAGTCTAGGAACAGGCGCCTCTTCACCCCAATGTCATAAGAATGCCATTTTATCCTCCACCAACTCCCAATGTCCCTTGGATTCAACTCTATTGGGAGAATCAACCTCACACACCATTATTAAGGCCAAGCACACGACATGTCCACACACTACCACCTCCTCCATCCTCACTGGACAATCACAGTCAACAAGAACAAAGAGAGCAGGAGTAGAACTTACAGGCAGAGTTAGATGCAACAATCACCTACAACACAGAGAAAACACCTATTTAT
Organism: Nicotiana noctiflora; assembly: GCA_032618575.1. NCBI lineage: Eukaryota > Viridiplantae > Streptophyta > Magnoliopsida > Solanales > Solanaceae > Nicotiana > Nicotiana noctiflora. The sequence continues at coordinate 295,446 of JASVEL010012851.1, forward strand.
GCATGCATGAATGGAGTAAAGATCTTCGTGCAGAAGGAGGAGTTCGAAAGAAAAAATTTCATAAGGTGTCCTCAAAACCTAGTGTCAACCTCATTCAGAATCAGGCCAACAACCAATCGGACAGTAGGAAAATACGCCATGTTATTTTTTCCGACACTGACCTTACGTATCATAAAAGTATCTTTGATAATGATAAGAGGCCTTGGTTGATAGGTGGGGATTTTAATGAAATCGTTGATGCAAATGATAAATTTTGGGGTCTACCTATTAATAATAAATGTGCTAATACACTTCTCTATTGTTTTAATTATTGTTTGCTCACGGACTTAGGATATAAGGGTAGTTGTTATACTTGGACAAATGGTAGACACAACAATGCCAATATTCTTGAAAGAATAGATCATGTGTTATCTAACTACTCTTGGCTTGCTAATTATTCTGATGCTTTAGTTACACACTTAACAAGAACTCATTCGGATCATTGTCCTATTAAAATAGAGTTATATAATACCGTATTACCTAAAACAAAGATTATTAGATTTGAATCTATTTTGATAACCCATCCTACTTTGGAGAATGTTATAACACAAGTTTGGAGTTAAAATAATACATTAGTCCCTGCATTACTAATGTTCAAAGACTCTGTTCAGCTTTGGAATCAAAGAACTATTGGTAATATATTTGAACGTAAGAGGATAATTTTGGCTAGACTAGCTGGTATCCAAGCCTCAATTCATTTACCTACTAGTATTTTCCTCCAAAAATTATAATCTAAACTTATTCTTGAATTTAATTTTATAGTAAAATTACAAGAATATTTTTGGAAATTAAAATCTAGAATAAATTTGTTAAATGATGTAGATGCTAGTACAATTTTGTTTTTATTTAACCACTTTGAATAGACGACGTACTAATCGTTTAACTGCCATTCAAGACTTAGGTGGAAATTGGATTACTGATCTTCTTGTGTGACTTTGTTGTGCAAAACCTCTACTGAATGAACTTCACTCTATCCAATGCATCCTGAATTTACTCAGTCCTTATCAATCTATCATCACCGGGCTCAAACCATCCCACGGGAGATCTACACCGTCTGCCATACAACGCCTCATACGGGGCCATCTGAATACACGACTGATAACTGTTGTTGTAGGCAAACTCTGCAAGTGGTAAGAACTCATCCTATGAACCTCCAAAATCAATCACATATGCACGCAACATATCCTTCAGGATCTGAATAGTGCGTTTAGACTGTCCGTCTATCTGAGGATGAAATGCGGTGCTCAACTCCATCCGCGTACCCAGCTCCCGCTGAAATGCTCTCCAGACCTAAGAAGTGAACAGAGTGCCTCTATCAAATATGATAGACACTGGGACCCTATGCAACCTGAAAATCTTTCGAATAAAGATCACCGCTAACCTATCCGATCAGTAAGTAGTACATACTGGAATGAATTGTTCAGATTTAGTCAGCCCATCAATAATCACCCGCACCTAATCAAACATCCTCGAATTCCGAGGAAGCCCAATCACAAAATCAATGGTAATTCTCTCCCATTTCCACTCGGGAATAACTATACACTGAAGAACAGCGCCCGGTCTCTGATGCTCGTACTTGACCTGCTGGCAATTGAGGCATCTGGCTACATGCCTAATAATATCCACCTTCATCTTTCTCTACCAGTAATGTTGTCTCAAGTCCTGGTACATCTTCGCGGCACCCGGATGAATAGAGTACCACGAGCTATGAGCCTCCTCTAACATCAACTCTCGAAGGCCATCTACATTGGGCACACAGATACGGCTCTACATCCTCAGAACACCATCACTATCAATAGTCACATCTATAGCATCATTGTGCAAAATAAATGTGGATCATCATACTGATGCTCTCTGATGCGATCATATAAAGAAGACCGAGAAACAACACAAGCCAATACTCGGCTCGGCTCAGAAACATTCAACCTCGCTGGCCGATTGGCCAGAGCCTGAACATCATATGCAAATGGCCTCTCCCCAACTGGAATATAAGCTAAGTTGTCCATACTGACCGCTTTTCGGCTCAAAGCATCGGCCACAACGTTGGCCTTCCCCGGATGATACAATATAGTGATGACATAGTCCTTAAGCAACTCCATCCACATTCGCTTTCTCAAATAAGGTCCTTCTGTTTGAAGAGATGCTGGAGACCGCAAAGATCGGTATACACATCACAAGAGGCATCGTACTGGTAATGTCTCTAAATCTTCAGAGCGTGAACTATGGTTGCTAGCTCCAAATAATGTACAAGGTAGTTCTTCTCATGGGGCTTCAACTAGAGAGAAGCATAAGCAATGACCCTACCCTCCTGCATCAATACACAACCAATGCCAACTCTCGAGGCATCACAATACACAGTATAAGGATCTGAAGTTGACGGCAGTATCAAGATTGGTGTTGTGGTCAATGATATCTTGAGCTTCTGAGAGCTCTCCTCACATTCCTCAGACCAGACGAAAGAAGCACCCTTCGGTGTCAATCTAGTCAAGGGTGAAGCAATAGAATAGAATCCTTGAATAAATCAGCGATAATACCCTACCAATCCCAGGAAACTACGAATCTCAGTAGCTGAGGTCGGTCTGGGCCAACTCTACACCGCCTCGATCTTCTTCGAATCCACCTGAATACCAGTACTGGACACCACGTGTCCTAAGAATGCCACAGATTCGAGCCAGAACTCACACTTGGAGAACTTGGCGTACAACTTCTCCTCCCGCAAACCTCTATAATACAATTCTAAGATGCTGGGCATGCTCCTCCTGGGTATGGGAGTACACCAGGATATCATCTATGAACACAATCACGAAAGAGTCCAAATATGGCAGGAATACACAATTCATCAGATGCATGAACGTGGCTGGGGCATTGTAATCCCAAAAGACATCACAAGAAACTCACAGTGCCCATACCTCATCCTCAATGCTGTCTTCATAATATCAGACTCTCTAATCTTCAGCTGGTGGTAGCCTGAATGAAGATCAATCTTCGAGAATACCCTAGCTCCTTGGAGCTGATCAAATAAATCATCAATGCGAGGCAGAGGATACTCGTTCTTCACTGTTACCCTATTCAGCTACCTATAGTCAATACACATCCTCATTGAGCCATCTTTCTTCTTAATAAGCAAGACCGGTGCACACCACGGTTACACACTCGGCTAAATGAACCCCTTGTCTAGGAGTTCATAGAGCTGCTCTTTCAATTCTTTCAGCTCAAGTGGTGCCATACGATATGGAGGAATAAAAATAGGCTGAGTTCCTGGCACCAAATCGATCCCAAAATCAGTTTCCCTGTCCGGTGGCATGCCCAGCAAGTCTGAGAGCAATACATCAGGAAAGACCCGCACAATGGGAACATAATCATTACTGGGAGTCTCAGCTCCGACCTACCGCACAAATGCTAAATAAGAAAGACATCCTTTCCCAACCATTCATTGGACCTTCAGGAAAGATATTACCCTGCTGGGTACATAACCAGTCGTGCCTCGCCACTCGATCCTCTGAATGCTCGGTAGAGCCAAAGTGACTGTCTTGGCATGGCAGTCCAGAATAGCATAACACGGAGATAGCCAACCCATGCCCAATATAACATCAAAATCAATCATGCTCAGAAGCAATAGGTCTACTCGGGTCTCCAGACCCCCAATATTGACTAGACAGGACCGATATACATGGTCCACAATAATGGTATCACCCACAGAGGTAGATACATGCACGGGCAATGCGAGACACCCTCGGGTCGTGCCCAAATTAGGAGCAAAATATGTGGATACATAAGAATAAGTGGAACCAGGATCGAACAAAATTGAGGCATCTCTATGGCATACTGATATAATACCTGTAATGATAGCATCAAAAGCAACTGTGTCAGATCAGCCCTGAAAAGCATAACATCTAGCCTGACTGCCTGATCAGCTTGACCCTCACCTCTAGCTGGTGGAGTGGGTGCTGAAGTGGAATGACCAGATGATGAGGGCTGCCCCTTCTGCTGATAGTCTGGGAAGAAAGTAGGGACACTCTCAACGAATGTGCCCAAACTCTCTACACTCGAAGCAACTCCCAGGTGCTGGTGGTTTGGACTGATGAGGACCTCTAGCACCAGAGTGTCCAGTTGATGAACTAGGTCGTGAAGAGCCCTGGACAAATTGGTCTTGTGAAGAACTCTGTGCTGGAATAGCACTAAGAGATGGATGGCTCTGGTGCAAACCCTGATGCCCACGGCCAGAAAACGACCCACGATGATCTGACCGGGCCGGCTGTGATGACCTAAAAGAGGAACCTCGGCTATGCTGACCCTGGCCTCTAGTGTGAGTGCGACTAGAACTAGCTGATCCTCGAGGCCTTTTGGCCTCCCTCTGCTGTCACTCCCTGTGATGATCTGTCTCTATATCGCGAGCGATATCCACAGTATCCCCAAAAGAGTGACTCAGAACCCTCCCTCGGGTCATCAGAATACGGATATCATAAATAAAGCCATCAACAAAACTTCCAATCCTCTCTTGGTCAGTAGGAACCAACCACAGTGCATATCTGGATAACTCTGTGAATCTGATCTCATACTCCGACACTGACATGTCTCCCTAGCGAAGCCGCTCAAACTATCTACGCGTCTCCTCTCTCTGGGATCAAGGTACCCACTTCTCCAAGAACATAGTGGAGAACTCTCTCCATGATAATGGTGCTGCCTCTGCCGGTCTACGTCGCTCAAAAGCCTCCCACCAAGCGAATGTTGGTCCCTAGAACTAGAAGGTAGTAAAGGTGACACCACTGGACTCCAAGATCCTTGTCGTACGGAGCATCTGACGACACTTTTCCAAAAACCCTTGGGCGTCCTTGGTCGGAGCACCACTGAAAATAGGAGGAGATAATCTACTGAACCTCTCAAGATGACACTGCTCGACGTCGGTCATAACTGGGACCCTGTCCCCCTGAACCTGAACAGCTGGTTGTACTGGGACCATGGTGAGCTGGAGCTGCTCCCGGTGTCTGTAAACCCTGCATCACCTACTCAAGTATGTGAGCAGCGGGGGTCTGACTGCCTCCCCCTACCTGAGAAGTAGCCGTTGTAGTGGTGGTTGAGACTACCTGGGTTAGACCGATGCAAACTGACAGAATCTGGACCAAGGTCTCATGCAGACCCGGAATAATAATGGGCACTACTAGTACCTGCACAGGTACTGCTCGAACCGCTGCAACTGGAGACTGTGGGTCAACTGGCACTGCCTCAGCTGCCCTACCCCTAGCACGACCACGGCCGCGTCCACGGCCTTTAGCAGGTGGCAATGTTGGTCGTCCACCTTGTCCGGAAGCTCGAGTTCTTGCCATCTGCGAGAGAATAGAATATCAAAGTTCAGTTTTCGATCAACAAAATTGCATGACAAGAATTTCAAGAATTGAAGCTTTCATAAAAGGTTTGCAGCCTCCCGAGGATAAGTACAGGCGTCCCCGTACCAATCCACGAGATTCTATAAACCGGCTCATGCCTCACGAGATCTATTAACCGAGGCTCTGACACTAACTTGTCATGACCCGAACCCCGATCTTGATGGCGCCCAACATATTCCTAGGAAAGCCCGACCATGTTATCTAATTTACCAGCCAGTCATTAGTTAATACTGATCAATTAACATTAACAGCTTGTTTTCATATCAAACAGTATGTTTGAAAACATAATCATACAAAATGGTCACGACCCAAAAACTGGAGGACCATGACTAGCACCCGACCATACTTGCCGAGCACCAACGTACATTTTATCTAACCTTCTTTATTATCTTTTAGGTTGACGAGACCAATATAAATGGTAGACATGGATCATGAACAACCAACAATAAAATATGATTGCATGAACCTACATAACATGGGATGACAAGACAATCAAGAAACTATATACATATGGTACAAGCTACCACGCTAAAATGAGAAACTATACAACAAAAACCAGCCGACAAGGCATACCAAACTATACATGAGTCGACACTTGTCTATGAGCCTCTAAAGGAACATAAGTGCTGCAACATAGCCGGAACAGGGGCTCCGACATACCCATAATGTCTATAACAAAAATGCATACCAAGACCAAGGCAAGTCGGAGAAGGGATCTCGCCAATCACCGCTGAATTGGACAACCTACTGTGATGGGGGAGCTGCACCTGCCTGTCTATCAGGACCTGCAGCACGACATGCAGCGTCCACAAATAAAAGGACGTCAGTACGAATAAAGTACTGAGTATGTAAGGCAGAGAACCATAAATATGAACAGCAATGTAAGCAGGGATAGAGAATATACAACCTGTAACATCTGAGTACCTCTGAGGGCTACTGACATGAAATGCATGATACATATGTATAAATACATAATCTTCAAAACATACGCCTCTGTGGGCATCATCATCATCATATCGTACCCGGCCGTAATAGGCTTGGTAAAAACATACCCGGCCATTATAAGGCTCGGTAGAATCGTACCCGGCCATGTGGAGCTCGGTAAAACCCAACTGATCAGTGGTTGCACAATAGGTGCCGTACCCGGCCGACTATAGCGCGGCTCGGTAGAGTAAAATAGATACATATATATAATGCATGTTCGACTCCTGGAAACACCTTGTAGACCTTTCGGAGTGACGTAAGGTCGGTATCCTATGTACAACTTATTAGGACTAACTCTTCACTATGAACCTTATAGGAATCAGGAAGTACCAACAAGATTGATAACATAAGAATAAGAGAAGCAACATGTGACGACCCGGCCCGTCGTCACGGGAATTACCACCCCGTTATGTTGAAATTGTATGTTTTATTCTTTTATATCAGTGTTAAAGTCTATCGGGTGAGTTAGGAGTGATTTGGATTGGAAATGAGGCATATAGCCTTTGTGAAGGAAACTTCAATAAGGAAAGTCAACCTGGAGTTGATTATTTGGTTAGAGGGCTCGGAATCGGATTCTGATGATTCGGTTAGTTCCGAGAGGTGATTTGTGACTTAGGGGAGCGATCGGGATTGAATTTGGAGGCCCGGTGTAGAAATAGGCTTGAATTGGCTAAGGTTGAATTTTGGCGAAATCCGAACGGTAGGTGAGATTTTGATCCGGGAGTCGGAATGGAATTCCGACAGTTGATGTAGCTCCGTTAGGTGATTTTGGATGTGCCTGCAAAAATTTCAGGTCATTCGGACGTCGTTTGGTCGGGTTTTTGATTGATTGTGTAAATCGGAATGTTTTAAGGAATTTAGGCTTGAATCTGTGTGTAATTGGTGATTTTAATGTTTAGGATGGTGTTTTTATGATTGGAACAAGTTCGTATCGTGTTTTGGGGTATGTTGGTGGTTTTCGTTGGGGTCCCGGGGGCCTCGGGGTGTTTTCGGATGGTTAAACGGAAGAAAATCATGGAAATTGCAGGTTGAAGTGTTCTGGTTCTGTCATTTTTGCCCATGTAGAAATGTGGGCACGGAGGCGAGTCCGCAGGAGCGGACTGAGGAGCGCAGGAGCGCTTGGCATCGCAGAAGCGGAATCCTTTCCGCTGAAGCGGCATCGCTGGTGCGAGTCAGTGATCGCAGAAGCAGACTAGATGGAAAATGGGAAGGTCCGAAGAAGCGGATTCTTGACCGCCTGGGCAAGTCCGCAGGAGCAGACTCTTGTGCGCAGAAGCGGGAGTTTTCGCAGAAGCGGAGGTTCAATCGCGGAAGCGGACACGCATAAGCGGTCCTTTTCTCGCAGAAGCGATATTGGCCGGCTAGGCCTGGAACCGCTGAAGCGACCCTCTAGTCGCGGATACGGACTCATAGGAGCGGAATTTTATCCGCAGAAGCGAAAATCGCAGTGAGTTAAGTGTATCAGAAGTTAGAAAATTTCAGAAATATTTCACATATTTGGGTCTCGGCATTAGAGGCGATTTGGGCGATTTTGAAGAGAAATTCAAGGGAAATCATCAGATTCTACGCGTGCGGAGCTTGATTCTCGTGGCAAGGGCATTGCGGAGTAGTCGTCACGCCGTATTGAGGTCGAGTAATAGATGTGGGTGATGACCAGCGGGTTCGAAACCCCGGTATACCACTTTGTGACGCTGTATAGCGGCGAGACACGTACTCTCTTGTGAGTGCGGGGTCGATTGTGATTGGGGACTATGACTTAGTCCGACTTGTTGATATTGTATTATGATATTAGGCTATTCTTGAGCCGTCGAACCTCCTTCTCGGATGGTTGCATATTATACTGTGATATTGGCTACTCTTGAGCCGAGGAACCCCCTCCTTGGGCGGTTGAGTATACTTATGGGCCATGAACCAGTTATTGGATCCCGCGAGGATCGTTATCATTGTCATATCATATTGACATGCTAGTTTACTACTAGACCGCAGCTATTTCTGTTATCATGTTATTTCCAAATCTCTGGAACTTGATATTTCTGTTTTCAACTGAAAAATGATAAAAGATGTTTACAAACTACTTTTGAGCCTTCGAGGCTGTGATTGCATATTAGCTGACTAGTAGTGGATCGGGCTGTGCGCCGCAGCAGTACATATGTCGGATCGGACTGCACGCCGCAGTGATATTGTGCTTGGGCTGTAGGAGCCCCTCCGGAGTCTGAACGCCCACAGTGAGCACGGGTACCCAAATTGGATCGGGCTACGCGCCGTAGCGGTCATATCATGCATTGCATTACATTTAGCTACATCTGATAGCTGTTATACTGTTTTGCTGGTACTTGTTGGTACAGGTACAGTTGATATTGGTTCCGTGATAGGGTATTTGATTACAACTTTACATAGTGCTTTATTACGAATTTCTTATCTGCGTTGTCTTACCCTTGTTTATTACCACTGAGTCTGACAGTACTCATTTTACTCCCTGCACCTTGTGTGCAGATCCAGGTACCTCTCAGCAGTGATCCAGTAGCTGTGCGAGGCGACGTTTGTGGATATTCGAGGTAGGTGCAGAGTCCGCAGGACCCGATATTCCTTCTTACTGTCTTGATTTTGTATTGTCTTTTCTTTCCGCACTTGGTATCTTGTAAACCTTTATACACTCATGTTTAGTAGAGGCTCATGACTCTTGACCCTTGGTCTATGGGAGTTGAGGTATTATGGGACTTGGTTCCCGTTTTCGTTATATGTATCGCTATTGTTTCGTGATTTGATATGCTTAAATGGGCTAAAGAGAGCTTCTAGCTCCGTTATTGTTATTGATTGGTCGGGCTGGCTTAGTAATGTGCTGGGCGCCATCACGACCGGATTTGGGGTCGTGACAAGTTGGTATCAGAGCCTAGGTTTACTAGGCCTCGTGAGTCTTGAGCCGGTTAGTAGAGTCTTGTGGATCGGTACGGGGACGCTTGTACTTATCCTCGGGAGGCTGCGAACCTTTAGGAAAACTTCACTTTTCTTGAACTCTGTCGTGCGATCTTGTTGTTCTGAGAACTAAACTTCTATATTCTATTCTCTCGCAGATGGCGAGAATGCGAGTATCAGGACGAGGTGGACGACCTCCATTGTCACCTGTTAGAGGCCGCGGGCGTGGTCGTGCTAGAGGTAGAGGTAGGGCGGCTGAGGCAGTGCCAGCTGACCCGCTTGTTGTACCAGTTCAGGAGCAGCCCCCAGTGGTTGATGCTCCAGCAGCCCCATTTCAGGGCCAGACTATATCTATTGCTATTCCTGGTCTTCAGGAGACTCTTGCTCAGATATTATCAGTGTGTTCCGGTTTGGCTCAGGTAGTTTCAGCTACCGCTACTGTAGCGACATCTCAGTCAGAGGGTGGTCAGTAGACCCCTGCAGCTCGCACACCTGACCCGGTTGTTCAGGGACTTCAGACGCCAGAGGCTGTCCCCGCTCAGGTGGTTGCACCGGTTACTCCTCCAGCTGCACCAGCTCCAGCTCCAGAGCATATGGTTCAGGTTATGCCCGACAACGAGCAGCGTCGTCTTGAGAGATTTGGTAGACTTCAGCCACCCCATTTCAGTGGCGTTGAGGGCGAGGATGCCCAGGGTTTCTTGGACAAGTGTCAGAGGATGTTGCGGACGGCTGGTATTCTTGAGTCCAACGGAGTTTCATTTACTACTTTTCAGTTCACTGGTCCCGCATTTGATTGGTGGGAAGAGTTTGAGAGGCGTAGGCCTGCAGGAGCAGCACCTGTCACATGGCAGCAGTTCTATACTCTCTTTCTAGAGAAATATGTACTTCAGTCTTGTCGCGAGGAGCTACGTCGCCGGTTCGAGTGGTTGGTTCGGGGCGACATGTCTGTGACCCAGTATGAGCTCAGATTCACACAGTTGGCTAGGCATGCCACATGGATGATCCCCAATGATAGGGAGAGGATCGGGAGGTTCATTGATGGCCTCAACTACTCTATCCGCATTCTTATGACCAGAGAGAGAGTTTTGTCATCATCATTTGAGGAGGTTGTTGATATGGCATGCTCCATTGAGGCGGATCGTCGCCGAGAGAGAGAGGAGCGGGAGGCCAAGAGGCCTCGTGGTTCGGGCGGTTTCAGTGGTGCTCCATCTAGAGGGCATTCCCAGCAGAGCAGAGGTCGCTCCTCTAGACCTCCTTATTCAGGCCGCCCAGAGCAGAGCGGAGGTTCTTATGGTCGTGGTCGACAGGGGTTTCAGCAGGGTCAGTCATCGCTTAGTGCCCTTCCAGCCCAGGGTGCAGCACCTACTTCATCAGCCCAGGGTTCTTCTGCGGTGAGGGGTTCCCTTCAGTCCCCTTCTCCAGCACCAGGTGCATGTTATGAGTGTGGCGAGTTTGGCCACATGAGGAGACATTGCCCTCGACTACGTAGGGGCAGGACTCAGCAGAGGGATCAGCCCTCCTCTTCAGCACCATCTCAGTCTAGTAGAGGTGGAGGTCGGTCTTCTCGTGGACGCCCCAGGGGCGAGGAGAGATCTGGTGGAGGCCAGGCACGGTTCTATGCACTTCCTGACAGGCGTGATGCAGTTGCCTCCGATGCAGTGATTACAGGTATCATTTCTGTCTGTCACAGAGATGCCTCTGTTCTATTTGATCCAGGGTCCATATATTCTTACGTGTCCTCTTATTTTGCACATCACTTGGGTGCGACTCGTAGTAGTCTTGATTTACCTGTTCATGTATCCACCCCCGTGGGTGATACGATTGTTGTGGATCATGTCTATAGATCCTGTGTTATATCTATTGGGGGTCTGGAGACCCATGCAGATTTGTTATTGTTGTGAATGGTGGACTTTGATGTTATATTGGGTATGGACTGGTTGTCTCCGTACCATGCTATATTGGACTGTCATGCTAAGACAGTTACGTTGGCCATTCCTGGTATTTCTCAGATTGAGTGGCGAGGTTCGACCGATTTCGTCCCTATCCGTGTTATTTCGTTCCTAAAAGCTCAGAAGATGGTTGAAAAAGGGTGTTTATCGTACTTAGCTTTTGTGAGAGATGTGGGAGCTGAGTCTCCTAGCATTGATTCTGTACCTGTTGTGAGGGACTTTCCAGATGTATTTCCCTCCGACCTGCCGGGCATGCTGCCGGACAGGGATAATTATTTTGGCATTGACTTGGTGCCGGGCACTCAGCCCATATCCGTTCCTCCTTATCGGATGGCACCAGCTGAGTTGAAAGAACTGAAAGAGCAACTTCAAGAGCTTCTGGATAAGGGTTTCATCCACCCTAGTGTGTCTCCGTGGGGTGCGCCGGTATTATTTGTTAAAAAGAAAGATGGTTCCATGCGAATGTGTATTGATTATAGGCAATTGAACAAAGTGACAGTGAAGAACAAGTACCCTCTACCGCGCATAGATGATTTGTTTGATCGGTTACAGGGTGCGAGGGTGTTTTCTAAGATCGATCTTCGTTCAGGCTATCATCAGCTGAAGATCAGGGACTCGGATATTATGAAGACTGCATTCAAGACCCGATATGGTCATTATGAGTTTCTTGTGATGTCGTTTGGGCTGACCAACGCCCCAGCAGCATTTATGCATCTGATGAACAGCGTGTTCAGGCCTTATTTGGATTCATTTGTGATTGTGTTTATTGATGACATTCTAGTCTACTCCCGTAGTTAGGAGGAGCATGCTCAGCATTTGAGTATTGTGTTGCAGAGATTAAGGGAGGAGAAGCTATATGCTAAATTCTCCAAGTGCGAGTTTTGGCTCGAGTCCGTGGCATTTCTGGGACATGTGGTGTCTCGTGATGGTATTTAGGTTGATCAGAAAAAGATAGAGGCGGTGCAGAGTTGGCCTAGACCGACCTCAGCTACAGATATTAGGAGTTTTCTTGGTTTGGCGGGATATTATCTCTGGTTTGTTCAGGGATTTTCATCCATTGCTTCTTCATTGACTAAATTGACCCAGAAGGGTGCACTATTCGTGTGGTCGGATGAGTGCGAGGAGAGCTTTCAGAAGCTCAAGACAGCTTTGACCACAGCTCCAGTGTTAGTATTGCCATCAGCTTCAGGTTCATATACCGTTTATCGTGATGCCTCGAGAGTGGGGATAGGTTGTGTGTTGATGCAGGAAGGTAAGGTGATTGCTTATGCTTCTCGGCAGTTGAAGCCAAATGAGAAGAACTATCCTGTTCATGATTTGGAGCTAGCCGCCTTTGTTCATGCATTGAAGATTTGGAGACACTATTTGTACGGTGTGTCCTGTGAGGTGTATACCGACCATCGTAGTCTCCAACACTTGTTCAAACAGAAAGACCTTAATTTGAGACAACGGAGATGGCTTGAGTTGCTGAAGGATTATGACATTACTATATTATATCATCCGGGGAAGGCCAATGTGGTGGCCGATGCTTTGAGCCGGAAGGCGGTCAGTATGGGGAGCTTGGCATATATTCCAGCTGAGGAGAGGCCATTTGCTTATGATGTTCAGGTGCTAGCCAATCGGCTAGTGAGGTTAGATATTTCGGAGCCCGGCAGGGTATTGGCTTGTGTTGTATCTCGGTCATCTCTATATGATCGTATTCGTGAGCGCCAGTATGATGATCCACATTTGGCTGTCCTGAGGGACAGAGTTCAGCATGATGATGCTAGAGATGTCACCATTGATAGTGACGGCGTATTGAGGATGCGGGGCCGGATATGCGTGCCCAATGTTGATGGCCTTCGTGAGTTGATTCTGGAGGAGGCCCATAGCTCGCGGTATTCTATCCATCCAGGAGCCGCGAAGATGTATCAAGATTTGAAACAGCACTATTGGTGGAGAAAGATGAAAATGGACATTGTCAGACATGCAGCACGGTGCCTCAACTGTCAGCAGGTTAAGTACGAGCATCAGAGGCCCGGTGGTGTATTTCAGCGCATTGTTATTCATGAGTGGAAATGGGAGAGGATCACTATGGACTTTGTTATTGGACTCCCTCGGACGGCGAGGAAGTTTGATTCTATATGGGTGATTGTGGATAGACTGACCAAGTCAGCTCACTTCATTCCAGTTAGTACTACCTACTCATCGGAGCGGTTGGCAGCGATCTTTATTCGAGAGATTGTTCGGTTGCATGGAGTCCCGGTGTCTATCATATCCGATAGGGGTACTCAGTTCACTTCTCAGTTTTGGAGAGCATTTCAGCGAGAGATGGGTACACGGGTTGAGTTGAGTACAGCATTTCACCCCCAGACAGACGGACAGTCTGAGCGTACTATTCGGATCTTGGAGGATATGTTGCGAGCTTGTGTGATTGATTTTGGTGGTTCGTGGGATGAGTTCCTACCACTTGCCGAGTTTGCCTACAACAACAGTTATCAGTCGAGTATTCAGATGGCCCCGTATGAGGCATTGTATGGCAGGCGGTGTAGATCCCCCGTGGGATGGTTTGAGCCTGGTGAGGTTAGATTGATAGGGACTGAGTTAGTCCAGGATGCTCTGGATAGAGCAAAGTTGATCCAGGAGAGGCTTCGTACGGCACAGTCTCGTCAGAAGAGTTATGCGGACCGTAGAGTTCGAGAGTTGTCTTTCATGGTTGGTGACAGAGTATTGTTGAAGATTTCACCTATGAAGGGTGTCATGAGGTTTGGGAAGAAAGGAAAGTTGAGTCCCGGGTACATTGGTCCTTATGAGATACTTAGGAGAGTTGGAGAGGTGGCATATGAGTTGGCCTTGCCGCCCAGCTTATCCAGCGTTCATCCAGTATTCCATGTGTCTATGCTCCGGAAGTACATTGGAGATCCGTCTCATGTATTAGATTTCAGTACCATTCAGCTTGATGGTGATCTATCCTATGATGTGGAGCCTATCGCCATTTTGGGACGTCGGGTGAGAAAATTGAGGTCTAAGGAGATTGCATCAGTTAAGGTTCAGTGGAGAGGTCGACCCGTGGAGGAGGCCACTTGGGAGATCGAACGGGAGATGCGGAGCAGATATCCTCACTTGTTTGAGACTTCAGGTATGTTTCTTGACACGCTCGAGGACGAGCGTTTGCTTAAGAGGGGAAGAATGTGACGACCCGGCCCGTCGTCACGGGAATTACCACCCCGTTATGTTGAAATTGTATGTTTTATGCTTTTATATCAGTGTTAAAGTCTATCGGGTGAGTTAGGAGTGATTTGGATTGGAAACGAGGCATATAGCCTTTGTGAAGGAAACTTGAATAAGGAAAGTCAACCCGGAGTTGACTATTTGGTTAGAGGGCTCGGAATCGGATTCTGAAGATTCGGTTAGTTCCGGGAGGTGATTTGTGACTTAGGGGAGTGATCGTGATTGAATTTGGAGGCCCGGTGTAGAAATAGGCTTGAATTGGCTAAGGTTGAATTTTGGCGAAATCCGAACGGTAGGTGAGATTTTGATCCGGGAGTCGGAATGGAATTCCGATAGTTGCAGTAGCTCCGTTAGGTGATTTTAGATGTGCGTGCAAAAATTTCAGGTCATTCGGAAGTCGTTTGGTCGTGTTTTTGATTGATTGTGTAAATCGGAATGTTTTAAGGAATTTGGCTTGAATTCGTGTGTAATTGGTGATTTTAATGTTTAGGATGGTGTTTTTATGATTGGAACAAGTTCGTATCGTGTTTTGGGGTATGTTCGTGGTTTTCGTTGGGGTCCCGGGGGCCTCAGGGTGTTTTCGGATGGTTAAACGGAAGAAAATCATGGAAATTGCAGGTTGAAGAGTTCTGGTTCTGTCATTTTCGCCCCTGCGGAAATGTGGGCACGGAGGCGAGTCCGCAGAAGCGGACTGAGGAGCGCAGGAGCGCTTGGCATCGCAGAAGCGGAACATTTTCCGCTGAAGCGGCATCGCTGGTGCGAGCCAGTGATCGCAGAAGCGGACGAGAAGAAAATGGGAAGGTCCGCAGAAGCGGATTCTTGACCGCCTGGGCGAGTCCGCAGGAGCGGACTCTTGTGCGCAGAAGCGGAGGTTCAATCGCGGAAGCGGACGCGCATAAGCGGTCCTTTTCTCGCAGAAGCGGAATTGGCCGGCTAGGCCCGGAACCGCTGAAGCGACCCTCTGGTCGCGGATACGGACTCGTAGGAGCGGAATTTTATCCGCAGAAGCGAAAATCGCAGTGAGTTAAGTGTATCAGAAGTTAGAAAATTTCAGAAACATTTCACACATTTGGGTCTCGGCATTAGAGGCGATTTGGGCGATTTTGAAGAAAAATTCAAGGGAAATCATCAGATTCTACGCGTACGGAGCTTGATTCTCGTGGCAAGGGCATTGCGGAGTAGTCGTCGCGCCGTATTGAGGTGAGTAATAGATGTGGGTGATGACCAGCAGGTTCGAAACCCCGGTATACCACTTTGTGACGCTGTATAGCGGCGAGACACGTACTCTCTTGTGAGTGCGGGGTCGATTGTGATTGGGGACTATGACTTAGTCCGACTTGCTGATACTGTGTTATGATATTAGGCTATTCTTGAGCCGTCGAACCTCCTTCTCGGATGGTTGCATATTATACTGTGATATTGGCCACTCTTGAGCCGTTGAACCCCCTTCTTGGGCGGTTGAGTATACATGTGGGCCGTGAGCCAGTCACTGGATCCCGCGAGGATCGTTATCATTGTCATATCATATTGACATGCTAGTTTACTACTAGTCCGCAGCTATTTCTGTTATCATGTTATTTCCAAATCTCGGGAACTTGATATTTGTGTTTTCAACTGAAAAATGATAAAAGATGTTTTCAAACTACTTTTGAGCCTGCGAGGATGTGATTGCATATTAGTTGACTAGTAGTGGATCGGGCTGCGCGCCGCAGTAGTACATATGTCGGATCGGACTGCACGCCGCAGTGATATTGTGCTTGGGCTGTATGAGTCCCTCCGGAGTCTAAACCCCCACAGTGAGCACGGGTACCCAAATTGGATCGGGCTACGCGCCGTAGCAGCCATATCATGCATTGCATTGCATTTAGCTACATCTGCTAGCAATTATACTGTTTTGCGGGTACTTGTTGGTACAGGTACAGATGATATTGGTTCTGTGACAGGGTATTTGATTACAGCTTTACATAGTGCTTTATTGCGGATTTCTTATCTGCGCTGTCTTACCCTTGTTTATTACCACTGAGTCTGGCAGTACTCATTTTACTCCTGCACCTTGTGTGCAGATCCAGGTACCTCTCAGCAGTGATCCAGTAGCTGTGCGAGGCGACGTTTGTGGATATTCGAGGTAGCTGCAGAGTCCGCAGGACCTGATATTTCTTCTTACTGTCTTGATTTTATATTGACTTTACTTTCCGCACTTGGTATCTTGTCAACCTTTATACACTCATGTTCAGTAGAGGCTCATGACTCTTGACCCTTGGTCTATGGGAGTTGAGGTATTATGGGACTTGGTTCCCGTTTTCGTTATATGTATCGTTATTGTTTCGTGATTTGATATGCTTAAATGGGCTAAAGAGAGCTTCTAGCTCCGTTATTGTTATTGATCGGTCAGGCTGGCTTAACAATGTGCTGGGCGCCATCACGACCAGATTTGGGGTCGTGACACAACATCAACATCAATCGTTCCATAAGAGGGGAAACAATGTAAGTACTGCTTAGCTTCTAAGAATAGAGTATCTTGGAAGCTCGTTCATTACATTATGTTAATCGGAGTCGTGCAAAAGAAGGAAAGGGACAGCCACACATACCTTGTATATACTGCCACAACCTCAAGCTATGCAAACGTCACGACTCCTTAGTCTACAATAGGAGAAATGACACTATCGTTAACGTTTAAGCGTCGCAACTTTTATGTACCAATCACAACCTATTTTGTGATGAAACGGACAGCACCTCCCCTATATATATGACTTCACACCATTCAAAACAATCACCAAACAGCCCAAACAACATCAATAATAAACATATTGAGCCTCCCAAAACAGTCCACACACAACCTAATCACATCATACATATGACGGCCACTATAGTCGTACCAAATGATCCAAAAATATTACGAAGAACTAGCAGACCACAAACCAACATATATATGGTGTTTCTCCACACCCTGCCTCCTCCAAAACTCCACAAAACAGTAATAAAAACGCAGCCCAACAGCAACACAAAACAGTCCACAAAACAGTCCGCTACAAGTGAATAACTTGAACTCACGGCTTCCGATCACCGTCCCGTGAGTTCTTACATGTATATAACGAATTACCATGAATTTACAGCAGAATAAATGTATGAAATATAGCAGTAAACTCACCTTTGTTGTTGGATAACTCAGCCTTTAACTTGGTTCTTCAAACTCTAGTGTTTACCCCCAATTTGAACTTGAAAGAGAGGGAAAATCAATTAGGGTTTGTGGAAAATTTTTGGGATGAAGTTTGCAGGGTTTAGGTCTGGTTATTTGTGAAATATAAAGAGGGATATATTGCAGAAGATAAGCCTTTTAATGGGCTCCTTTTCTGACCCGAAATGCCCTCTTTTGGGCCGACATTTAACCAAGTAGCTGACTCACCTACTTGCACCTAGCAGCTTATGCAGTCTCACGAAAATGTCTATATCTCTCTATTCCAATGTCGTATTGCTAAACCGTTTAATGCGTTGGAAACTAGACTCATAGATCTTCAATTTGGTGGGTATATCACCCGTAATTCCAAGTATATTGGGAGAAAGACTTAATAACATTTGACCTAAAGTTTAGGTAAAACTATGAACCTAAGTTGCAACAACTTTTGTCGACTTTTGTTTCATAACTCGTTTGACTTCAAGAATTATGATCCGGATATTATATGATTCAAATACCTTAATCATGACCTCCTAAGTATACTAAGCATCTATAGGTTTACCCAAAAGTATGAGTTACAGCATTCTTGATTCGTTTAACTTCTAATACTTGTTAATCACCCTTATGCACCCTTGTATCACTTAAGATTAATCGGATTAACTTCTTATCATCTCAAGGATAATTCCTTCTTGGATTTGTGTTATCTAACTTATGGCATGAACTAACGTGTGTGGATATGTGTTGTAACACCCTCCCCCCCTTAGGAACATTCGTCCTCGAATGTAAGGGTTTATGGGGAGTCCAAATCGTCGTGGATTCTAGCGGAAATTTTTGGTCAATTTTCCCCTATAAAATGGTCACTAGCAAAATTTGCAAGCAGTGAAGCTCAAAGTATGACCACACAAGGCTACACAAAGCATTATGGACATGGACATTATTTACATATCACCACTTTGTATTAAGGAAGAGAGTTCTCAAGTTATTGCTTACCTCATAAAGCCATTTCACCTTTATAATGTATCTTGCGTTCCACCAACATCCTTGTTATCATCATTCCGGAATAGGTAAGGGTATTTAGACTTCATCTCTTCTTCCGCTTCCCATGTCATTTCTTTCATATTCTTGTTCCTCCACAATACTTTGACGGAAGCTACATCTTTTGTTCTCAGCTTGCGGACTTGTCGATCTAATATGGCCACTGGCACTTCTTCATATGATAGATCCTTTATAACTTGAACATCTTTGATAGGGACAACTCGAGAAGGGTCTCCAATACATTTCCTCAACATAGATACATGGAATACCGGGTGGACAAATTCTAATTCGGATGGCAATTCTAACTCATAAGCAACTTGTCCAATTCGTTGAAGAATTTTATACGGACCGATATACCTTGGACTCAGCTTACCTTTCTTCCCAAAACGCATAACACCCTTCATTGGTGAAATCCTCAGGAAAACCCAATCACCAACCTCAAATTCTAGATCACGACGTCGGACATCGGAATAAGACTTTTGCCTGCTTTGTGCCGTCCTCAATCGTTCTTGTATCACTTTCACCTTCTCAATGGCTTGGTGAATCAAATCTGGCCCATATAATTCTGTTTTACCGACTTCGAACCATCCAACTGGTGATCTACATCTCCTCCCATATAGTGCCTCATATGGGGCCATTTTAATACTGGAATGGTAGCTATTATTGTAGGCAAATTCTATGAGTGGAAGATGGTCATCCCAATTTCCCTTAAAATCTAGAACACATGCTCGTAGCATATCTTCCAATGTCCGAATGGTACGTTCAGCCTGTCCGTCAGTCTGCGGATGAAATGCAGTGCTGAGATTCACCTGTGTGCCTAAACCTTTCTGAAAAGACCTCCAAAAGTTAGCCGTAAATTGATCTCCTCGATCTGATATAATAGATACCGGCACACCATGAAGCCTAACAATCTCCTTGATATACAACTTCGCATAATCTTCAGCCGAGTAGGTTGTCTTAACTGGCAGAAAATGAGCACATTTTGTAAATCAATCAACTATCACCCAGATAGTGTCAAACTTATGATAAGATCAAGGTAATCCAATAACAAATTCCATATTAATCACCTCCCATTTCCAGGTCGGAATTTCTATATTCTGAAGCAATCCACCGGGTTTCTGATGTTCTATCTTTACTTGTTGACAATTGGGACACTAGGCTACAAATTCTGCAATAGACTTTTTCATGTTATCCCACCAATACTGCTCCTTGACATCATGATACATCTTTGTTGAGCCGGGATGGATGGAATATCGGGATTGATGAATTTCATTCATAATCTTTTCTCGCAATCCTGCTACATTCGGCACATATAATCGGCCCTGGTATCTCAGTGCCCCATCTCCTCCGATCTCAAAAGCCGTAATTTTACACTGCTGAATGTTCTCTCCCAAACGTAGTAAGATAGGATCTTCATATTGCCGGGCTTTTACCTCGGCTACCAAAGATGATTCTGATGTATTCTGTACAGTAACACTTCCGTCATCAGAGTCTAACAATCCGATTCTCATATTGGCTAGCTGATGAAGCTCTTTAGTCAACCCCCATCTACCTGCATCAATATGTACTAAGCTTCCCATTGACTTACGGCTGAGAGCATCTGCCACAACATTGGCTTTACCGGGATGATACAATATCTCGACGTCGTAGTCCTTTAGTAATTCAAGCCACCTACGCTGCCTCAAATTCAACTCTTTCTGCTTGAAGATGTATTGTAGACTCTTGTGATCTGTGTAGATGTCAACATGGACGCCGTATAAGTAGTGCCGCCATATCTTCAAAGCATATATTACTGCAGCCAATTCCAAATCATGGGTTGGATAATTCTTTTCATGCTTCTTCAATTGTCTTGATGCATATGAAATCACCTTCCCATGCTGCATCAACACGCACCCCAAACCTATACCCGAGGCATCATAATATACCACATATCCTTCTGTTCCTTCAGGGAGAGTGAGCACCGATGCGGATGTCAATCGATCCTTCAGCTCCTGAAAACTACGTTCACAAGTGTTAGACCACTGGAACTTGGTAGCTTTCTGTGTTAACTTAGTCAATGGTGCTGATATAGAGGAAAACCCTTCTACAAATCGTCTATAATATCCTGCTAGCCCCAGGAAGCTACGAACTTCTGATGGTGTTGTAGGTCTCGGCCAATTCTTTACTGCATCAATCTTCTGAGTGTCGACACTAATACCCTCGTCAGATATCACATGGCCAAGGAAAGCTACTGAGTTCAGCCAGAATTCACATTTGGCGAGCTTAGCATATAACTTACGATCCTGAAGCATCCGTAATACTATCCGCAAGTGGCTCGCATGTTCCTCCTCCGAATGAGAATACACCAGAATGTCATCAATGAATACAATCACGAACACATCAAGATAGGGCCTGAATACAGTATTCATGAGATCCATAAAAGTTGCTGGGGCATTTGTTAGCCCAAACGACATCACCAAGAACTCAAAGTGCCCATATCTTGTCCGAAAGGCCGTCTTTGGAATATCCTTCTCCTTAACCCTCACTTGATGATATCCTGAACGTAAGTCAATCTTGGAGAAATACTTGGCACCCTGGAGTTGGTCAAACAGGTCGTCAATTCTTGGAAGTGGATACTTGTTCTTTATAGTAAACTTATTCAACTGCCGATAATCGATACACATCCGTAATGACCCATCTTTCTTCCGCACGAATAGGACTAGTGCACCCCAAGGTGAAGTGCTAGGTCTAATGAAGCCCTTATCCAGCAAGTCCTTTAACTGCGCCTTCAACTCTCGCAGCTCTGCCGGGGCCATTCTATATGGAGGGATAGAGATCGGTTGATTGTCAGGCAACACATCAATGCTAAACTCAATCTCCCTTTCTGGAGGAAGGCCTGGGAGTTCATTTGGGAAAACATCTGGAAATTCATTGACCACGGGGATAGATTGTAGAGTAGGCAACTTCGCCTCTGCATCCCTAATGCGAACAAGATGATAAATGTAACCTTTTGAGATCATTTTCCTTGCCTTAAGATAGGAAATAAACCTACCTTTCGATGTAGCAATGTTCCCCTTCCATTCAATGATGGGTTCACCAGGAAATTGAAACTTAACCATCTTCATACGACAGTCAACATTTGCATAGCATGAGGCCAACCAGTCCATTCCCAGTATCACATCAAAATCAACCATTTCTAATTCAATTAAATCTGCCGAGGTTTGACGACTAAAAATCATCACAGTGCAACCTCTATATACCCTTCTAGCAATCACATAATCTCCTATTGGAGTAGATACCACAAGGGGTTTACTTATCAATTCAGGTTCAATGCCAAACTTATTAGCCACAAAGGGTGTAACATATGATAATGTAGATCCCGGATCAATCAACGCATATACATCATAAGAAAACACAGATAATATACCTGTAACAACATCTGGAGATGACTCGAGATCCTGTCGACCTACTAGAGCATATGTTCGATTTTGAGCACCACTCGAACTCGGTCCTGCACCTCTACCTCTACCACGACATGTCGACTGCTGAAAACCCCGTGCTGGAGGTCGAACTGATGAGGAAGAACCAGACACAGATCTAGTCGGTTGAGCCATACCATCACCTCCCCTGTTAGGACAATCCCTCATCATATGGCCAGGCTGTCCGCAAGAATAACACGCATCGGAACCTCGACGGCACAGTCCAAAGTGGGCCTTGCCGCACTGATCACAACATGGTGTTGGGGGTTTTGTCTGACTAGTATCCCTGTGATGTTGCGATCCAGATGCCTGCGAACTCTGACCTGGACCAGAATAGGATCGATCATATCGAGGCCTCTGAAACTGTGAAGGAGCACTAGCTACAGATGGCGCCGAATTCCTCGAAGACTGGGGCCTGGCGCTGCCTCTTAAGTCATCAGAATACCTTGCAAATCTCGCCCTCTTATGCTGGCCCCTATCATGCTCCCTATCTGCTCTCTGCTGGCGCTTACGATCCTCTAAGGTCTGGGCATAAGCTTGAATACGGGAAATATCCATGCCTTCTACCAAGGAGGCTGTCATACACTCATTAATCGGATGGGGTCCCAACCCGTTCACGAACAAATGCACCCTATCACTCATCTCGGCCACCATATGGGGAGCATACCTTGCTAAAGAATCAAACTGCATGCTATACTCTCGCACACTTAAATTACCTTGTCTAAGGGTCAAGAACTTATCAGCTCTAGCTCGTCGTATCTCAACTGGCAAATAGTGACGAAGAAAGGCCTTAGAAAAATTTTTCCACACAGCTGGAGGAGCGTTCGGACCCCCTGGATCTCTCCCAACTATCATACCAAAGAACCGCTAAATCCCGTAGCCGATAAGAAGCCAACTCTACTGCCTCTGTATCACTAACATGCATAACCCGTAGTGTACGATGAACCCGGTCAATAAAAGTCTGCGGATCCTCCTTGGGGTCTGATCCGGTAAACACTGGAGGGTCTAAATTAATAAAATCACGAACTCTTGTACTAACTGGTTTATCAGCAGCACCTGTATTCTGCCTCTGAGCCTGAGCAGCTACCAAGCTAGTCAATAACTGTAAAGCACTCTGCATATCCTGGTCTGTAGTGCCAGACGGAGGATCTGGAGGTGCGGGGTGCCACCTAATATCCTCTGGAGGAGACGGAGTAGATGAGGTATGAGACGACATCTCACTCTAAGCCTCACTTTGGCCTACTCTGGCTTGGGGCACCTGACTGGTACCCTCTCCTGCAGCTGTATCAAGCCGTCTACTAATTGTTTGTTTCCTAGTCGAAGGCATTGCTGAAAGAAAACAATGTGAATATTAGAGACGAACACTTACGACTCAACTCTATGCACGATCTAGATTCAGGAAGAAGGTAACAACCCTAGATGTCATGTAGCCTCATGATTATAAATGTGGCGCGCTACACATCCATAATCAAGACTCTACTAGACATGGCTCATAGACAATCCCTAGGACAGACTTGCTCTGATACCACGTTGGTCACGACCCAAACTGGAGGACCATGACTAGCACCCGACCATACTTGCCGAGCACCAACGTACATTTTATCTAACCTTCTTTATTATCTTTTAGGCTGACGAGACCAATATAAATGGTAGACATGGATCATGAACAACCAACAATAAAATATGATTGCATGAACCTACATAACATGGGATGACAAGACAATCAAGAAACTATATACATATGGTACAAGCTACCACGCTAAAATGAGAAACTATACAACAAAAACCAGCCGACAAGGCATACCAAACTATACATGAGTCGACACTTGTCTATGAGCCTCTAAAGGAACATAAGTGCTGCAACATAGCCGGAACAGGGCCCCGACATACCCATAATGTCTATAACAAAAATGCATACCAAGACCAAGGCAAGTCCGGAGAAGGGATCTCGCCAATCACCGCTGAACTGGACAACCTACTGTGATGGGGGAGCTACACCTGCCTGTCTATCAGGACCTGCAGCACGACATGCAGCGTCCACAAATAAAAGGACGTCGGTACGAATAAAGTACTGAGTATGTAAGGCAGAGAACCATAAATATGAACAACAATGTAAGCAGGGATAGAGAATATACAACCTGTAACATCTGAGTACCTCTGAGGGCTACTGACATGAAATGTATGATACATATGTATAAATACATAATCTTTAAAACATACGCCTCTGTGGGCATCATCATCATCATATCGTACCCGGCCGTAATAGGCTCGGTAAAAACATACCCGGCCATTATAAGGCTCGGTAGAATCGTACCCGGCCACGTGGAGCTCGGTAAAACCCAACTGATCAGTGGTTGCACAATAGGTGCCGTACCCGGCCGACTATAGCGCGGCTCGGTAGAGTAAAATAGCTACTAGAGTAGGCGCCATCACAATCCCGATGTTAGGGGAAAAATCCGGGTCTTGACAGGTATCCTATGTACAACTTATTAGGACTAACTCTTCACTATGAACCTTATAGGAATCGGGAAGTACCAACAAGATTGATAACATAAGAATAAGAGAAGCAACATCAACATCAATCGTTCCATAAGAGGGGAAACAATGTAAGTACTGCTTAGCTTCTAAGAATAGAGTATCTTGGAAGCTCGTTCATTACATTATGTTAATCGGAGTCGTGCAAAAGAAGGAAAGGGACAGCCACACATACCTTGTATATACTGCCACAACCTCAAGCTATGCAAATGTCACGACTCCTTAGTCTACAATAGGAGAAATGACACTATCGTTAACGTTTAAGCGTCGCAACTTTTATGTACCAATCACAACCTATTTTGTGATGAAACGGACAGCACCTCCCCTATATATATGACTTCACACCATTCAAAACAATCACCAAACAGCCTAAACAACATCAATAATAAACATATTGAGCCTCCCAAAACAGTCCACACACAACCTAATCACATCATACATATGACGGCCACTATAGTCGTACCAAATGATCCAAAAATATTACGAAGAACTAGCAGACCACAACCCAACATATATATGGTGTTTCTCCACACCCTGCCTCCTCCAAAACTCCACAAAACAGTAATAAAAACGCAGCCCAACAGCAACACAAAACAGTCCACAAAACAGTCCGCTACAAGTGAATAACTTGAACTCACAGCTTCCGATCACCGTCCCGTGAGTTCTTACATGTATATAACGAATTACCATGAATTTACAGCAGAATAAATGTATGAAATATAGCAGTAAACTCACCTTTTTTGTTGGATAACTCAGCCTTTAACTTGGTTCTTCAAACTCTAGTGTTTACCCCCAATTTGAACTTGAAAGAGAGGGAAAATCAATTAGGGTTTGTGGATAATTTTTGGGAGGAAGTTTGTAGGGTTTAGGTCTGGTTATTTGTGAAATATAAAGAGGGATATATTGCAGAAGATAAGCCTTTTAATGGGCTCCTTTTCTGACCCGAAATTCCCTCTTTTGGGCCGACATTTAACCAAGTAGCTGACTCACCTACTTGCACCTAGCAGCTTATGCAGTCTCACGAAAATGTCTATATCTCTCTATTCCTATGTCGTATTGCTAAACCGTTTAATGTGTTGGAAACTAGACTCATAGATCTTCAATTTGGTGGGTAGATCACCCCGTAATTCCAAGTATATTGGGAGAAAGACTTAATAACATTTGACCTAAAGTTTAGGTAAAACTATGAACCTAAGTTGCAACAACTTTTGTCGACTTTTGTTTCATAACTCGTTTGACTTCAAGAATTATGATACGGATATTATATGATTCAAATACCTTAAATCAAGACCTCCTAAGTATACTAAGCATCTATAGGTTTACCCAAAAGTACGAGTTACAACATCATTGATTCGTTTAACTTCTAATACTTGTTAATCACCCTTATGCACCCTTGTATCACTTAAGATTAATCGGATTTACTTCTTATCATCTCAAGGATAATTCCTTCTTGGATTTGTGTTATCTAACTTATGGCATGAACTAACGTGTGTGGATATGTGTTGTAACAAAAATACAGCCCAACAATCGCGATGTCACAAGTCTGAGCCTCTACATATGGAAATATCCTACACAAATCAAATCTACGCAGAATAAAAGCGACAAAATGATAAAGAGGAAGAAATCATGTCCTGCGGACGCCGGCGACTACCTCGAAGTCTGCTCGGAATAACAGTAATGAAGGAGCTGCGATAGCTCAACTGCCCCCCTGAACACTTGGATCTGCACACAAATTGCAGGGGAGTGGGGTGAGTATATTTCAACTCAGTGAGTAACAATAATAAATAACAACTGAAAATAAGAACACTTGTACTATCACTAAACATTTCTTAGGGTAACCTCACAGGCAAGTCATCTCTACAGTGATAAGTCTAATTCTAGTCCACGACTGTCTCATAATGATCCCACACTGACCTAGTCCTCACTCACACTTCTGCGGCATGCAGCCCAACCAAAATATATATGTATATATATAATGCTGCAGCGTGCAGCCTGATCCAATATATATAGCGCTGCAGTGTGCAGCCCGATCCAATATATATAGCGATGCGGTGTGCAGCCCGATCCAATATACATAGCGCTACGTCGTGCAGCCCGATCCATTTGGCATCGACGATACTAATTGGGGGTGTGTACAGACTCCGGAGGGGCTCCTATAGCCCAAGAGTAATAATACTGCAGCGTGCAGTCTGATCCACATGTATATTACTGCGGTGTGCAGTCGGATCCAATATATATAGTACTGCGGCATGTAGTGCGATCAAATATATATAGCGCTACGGCGTGCAGCCCGATCCAATATATATATATATAATGTTGCGGCATGCAGCCTGATCCAATATATATGTATATATATGTATAATGATGGGTCATGTAGCCCGATCCGGTATGTATATCAATACCTCACAGCGGGTCCTCGACCCCATCTCAGTTAATATAGACTTGGCCTCTCAGGTCCACTCAGCTAGAACATGGAATCCCACCCTAGGAAGTCTCTCTCAAAGTACATAACTAGTACTGGCTCATGATATGCTATACAACTATAAGTAGGGCTGAGTGTGTGTGTCCAACATGATATAAGGGTCACTTAGCTCTACATGCTTCCCTAATACTCTACAGATTGGCACAGGGCCCCAGACACGGCTACTAGCCCAATTACATAGATATGAGCTCAATCTCATTCATTATACACAGTATAGTATTAGTCGGGAAGGACCAATTCCAAATACCCAGTCACAATACCACCACGATCGTCACATGACGCGTGTTTCATCTCAGCATAGCACTGTATAGTGCAAGTATTTCAAACCCTTAGTATATCATTTACTACCACCACTCACCTCGAAACGGTAGAAGTCCTAGCTCGCCTTGCGCTTGCCTCGAAAATCAACCTCCTCGAAATGCCAAATCTGATTAAAATCAACAAGAATACATCAAATTAGGCTAAATAGACATAACCCAATCGAAATAACTCGATTTACACCAAAACCCACGAAGTTGTCAAAATTTGACTTTTGGTACGCTTGTCGAAAAATTACAAAAGTTACATTTTCGGTATCGTTATCTCAACACAAGTCCATACATATAATGTTTATCAAAAGCGGACTCCGTTTACCCATTCAAATCGGTGATTTATCATAGCACGTGCTTATAGCAATAAACACCCATTATTCCATCCATTTTCAGTGAAATATATGAAGATTCTAAGATAAAAACATGTATTTAGACCATAAAACATACCTCCAATGTTTTCCTAGTGAAATCCACTTTAAATGCCGTCACTTTGCTCTCAAAGAACTCAAAAATGGAGGAAATATAGTCTATGTTCGTGAATGAAATGTCCTGTTAAAAACCCTTCTGCCAGGCATCTTTACTCTACTCGATCGCAGCCTTTGGCATGCGATCGCGATGAACAAATTTTAGCAGGCCTTATTGTTCCTACACGCGATCGCGTGGACTCAGTCGCGATCACGATGACCAGATAAACAATTCTACGCGATCGCGACACTTATACTGCGATCACATTGCTTTCAGATCCTAACCTTACGCGATCGCATCCAGCACCTCGTGATCGCGAAGAGCAAAAGACCCTTAGCTCTCCGATACACTACGCAATTGCATGGCCATCTTCGTGATCCTGAAGAACAAACGTCTGTTGCACCTATGACAGCAGAGTTGATCCCTTATTTGGCCAAAAATGGTCCGTTTGGACCCCCGGATTCATCCCGAGGTTCCTGGGACCCCAACGAAAACCACCAACCTACTCCAAAACATGATAGGAACTTGTTCCAATCATTAAAAACACACCCTTAAACACAGAAATCATCAAATCAAAGCGAATTCAAGCCAAGTTTCATCTAAAACTTCCGAAACAAACAAACAATCAAAAACCCTACCAAATGATGTCCAAATGACCTGAAAATTTGCAGGCATATCCATAATCACCTAACAGAGCTACTACATTTGTCAAAATTCTCTTCCGACTCATGTATCAAATCTCACCTACCGTTCGAATTTTGCCAAAATTCAACCTTAGCCAATTCAAGCCTAAAACTACACCGGACCTCCAAATTCAATTCTAATCGCTCTCCTAAGCCACAAATGATATCCCGGAGCTGACCAAATCGTCAGAATTCGATACCGAGCTCTCAAACTCACAAATCAACATCCAGTTGACTTTTCCCAACTATGCCTTCTCCTAAGATACTATTTGTCCCATTTCCAGCCAAACTCGATCTGAATTAACTCAAACTCGCCAAACACATGTATTGAAACATGCACAAGCATATAACGGGGAAAACAGGGTGATAACTCACATTATGACGGGCCGTGTCATCACATATTAAACCTGTTCTACCTCAATTAATAGATCTACCTCAGTCTAGTTTCCTGAAAAATAGATGTGCATTTGATAATGCAAATTATTTAGGAATTGTTAACTAACTTTAATAAAATGAAAGGAAAGAATGTTAATATGCTTCTTAAATTAGATCTAGAAAAAGCTTTCGATAAATTAGAATGGTTGTTTATTTATAATACTTTAAATAATCTTCATTTCCCTATTAAATTAAGCAACCTAATAATGTCTTGTATAACGACTACTTCTACTGCTGTGTTAATCAATGGTCATGCCACTGATTTTTTTAATCCTTCTAGAGGTATTAGACAAGGAGACCCTCTTTCTCCTTATGTTTTTATATTTTGTTTAGAAATGTTTTCAAGAAAAATAAATTTAGAGGTAGATTACAATATTTGGCTTCCAATTTCTATTGCGAAAAAGGGACACCAACTGTCACATCCATTTTTTGCGGATGACATAATATTATGTTTGAAAATTACTTCAAGGTCTTTTAATTCTATCCTAAGAACTATGACTCTCTTTAATAATTATTCAGGGCAGTCTATCAACTTAGATAAATCTAAGTTATTTTTTAAAAAACATTGCTCTACTAATGTTAAAATGAACATTCAGACTCTGTTTAATATAAAGGAAAGTAATTATTTTGGAAAATATCTAAGTTTCCCAATCTTTACTTCAAGGCCTTTAACCAAATATTTTCAAATTTTAATTGATAATTTCAAGTCAAAATTAGCAGGCTGGAAAACTCATTTCTTAACAAAAGCGGGAAGGAAAACTTTAATTTGTTCCACCATTAATAATCTTCCTAATCATATAATGCATTTTGTTACTTTGCCCAATTCTATTATTAAGAGTCTTAACGAATATCAACGAGACTTTTTGTGGGGATCTACTTCGCAAAAGAAAAAAATATACCTATTAAATTGAAATTGAGTTACTACTCCTTTATCCCTAGGGGGATTAGGTATCCCAAATCTTAATATAAAAAATTCTGCTTTGCTTGCTAGACTAGCATGTAGACTATTTGAAAATCCTAACCTTCTTTGGGCAAGGGTTTTACATCATACTCATTTCAAATAAAATAGAAATAATAGATTTTCTACTTCTAGAATTTGGCAAAATGTTATAAAGGGATGGAACATTTGTAATCTTGGCTATAAATGGCTACTAACAAATGGTAAGCATGTTAACTTCTGGAATGATCCTTGGTTACCCCACCGTGCTTCTATTCGTAATTCCCTTTGTGGCCCTCTACCTAGAGGTGAGATTAATAAATTAGTATCAAATTATTATTATAATTATGAATGGCATTTTCAGGATTTTCCTTTTGATATTGCCATTTCTTTAAAAAATAAATCACTAGCACTTACATGTCTATAGTCAATACAAATTACGATCATTTAATATGGGATATTACACCTACAGGTTTATTTTCAATTAAGTCTATCTACCATGAACTTCATAATGTGACTTCTAAGAATGTTGTTAATTTTTATCATAATTACACTTGGATTTGGAAACTACAAACTACACCAAAAATTTCTTTTTTTATCTAGCTATTATTTAGTGGTAGGCTACCTACAGCTACTTATTTACATAAAATAAAATTTTAAATATAGATAGTTGTAGTTTTTGTGAATTAGGTGTTGAATCAATTAGCCATATTTTTCCTGAATGTAATAATGCGATACTATTCTGGCAACATTTCCGGATTGATTTAACTCCTTTTAGTACTGAAGGAAATCTTTTCTCAATGCATCTTGGCTTTATTTTTTGAAACAAAATCATTTAGGAAATTATAATGGTATATCATTAGCTATTTTGTTACCATTTGCATTATGGCATATTTGGAGTAGAAATAATAATCTTTTTAAACATACTAATGTTTCGTTAAATACAAATTTAGTATTTCATCAAGTAGCTGAATATTATTATCTTACAAAGGCTAGAAAAACTATATCAAAAACTTTGGGTGTATACATTAAATGGTATCCACCACCACAATTTTCTTTAAGTTAAACATAGATGGCTCTACAAAATATAATCCTTCTATATGTGGTATTGGGGGTTGTTTTAGAGACTCCTCTACAAATTGGATCCTAGGTTTTTCTAGTATGGTTTAAGCTAGTTCTTGTCTACACACTGAATTACTTTCTCTTCTAACGAGACTTAAACTAGCTTTAAAATATAATTTTAATCCATTAGTTATGGAGACAGATGCAAGTATGATTATAGATTTTTTTAATACCACTACACAAATATGTGTTAATATTATTACTGATTGCAGGTTCTTACTCAAGACTGCATGATCAAAAATTTGAGATAATCTTCAGAGAACAAAACAGTGTGGCAGACTATTTAGCTAAATACAGAGCAACCCAAGTGGAGGCAAATACTGTAACTTTTTCAAGACCTCCAAGTTTTGTCATGCCTTCTTATCAGCAAGATCATACAGGGATGATGCGTAGAAGGT
Organism: Nicotiana noctiflora; assembly: GCA_032618575.1. NCBI lineage: Eukaryota > Viridiplantae > Streptophyta > Magnoliopsida > Solanales > Solanaceae > Nicotiana > Nicotiana noctiflora. Next base: position 326,958 of record JASVEL010012851.1, read on the forward strand.
TATGTAAATTAATGGATATGTTAAGTAGTAGCAATAGTAGCAGTAGCACTACTTTATATCATATATGTAATATAGTAGCTCCTAATCGAATGCAGTGTATACATCCAACATCAACCTTTATGTAATCTTTATTATCTATAATATGTTTATCTTTCTTACAAAAAAAAGTCATTTGTAAATATATTAGCTAAGTGGTACCTTGGTTTGTGCTATTTGGTGTTGTAGAACTACATTATGATTCTCTAGACAAGGCATGTCTACTCCTAAAACTTGAATTTTTTTTAAAGCATATATAAGGGGGGTAGAGGTGTTGAAAGGCACATGAGGTGCTTGCTGCTAGGCAGTCCGAGCATGCATTTGAGACGCTAGCATGGGGCGTGGGCACGTCCCCGAAGTTCACTAACCACGCCGGCAAGTACTCGTGTGGGCTGGTAGCATGCCTGGGGGTGACACCGCTCGTGGCAAACATTGGCTTTTGGAAACAAAAGGTGGACCATAATGCAAGTAGCACCTCAAAGTACCGTGCACATGGGGTGAAGCTTAGTAAGTGCCGATTGCCAATGAATGTTGCGGGCAAAATTGGGAGGCGACAACACTTGCGGCGGCTGATAGCTTTTAGCAATGGAACGGCAAAGCAACGTGTAAGTAGCACCACAAGGGGTGAAGTGCATGGGGCGAAGCTTACTAAGTTGCCGATTGCCATCGGTTGTTGCGGGTTGTGTCTAGCATCATATGAATCATGGCGGTTGATGGCTTTTGGCAATAGGAACATCAAAGCATTGTGCAAGTAGTGCTGCAAGGGGCAAAGTGTATGAGGCAAAGCTCAGTAAGTTGCCCATTGCCATCGGTTGTTGTGGGTTATGTCTGTAAACCCCCCCCCCCCCACCGCCTGTGACGGTAGATGTCTTTTGACAATGAATTGTGGAGCATCGTGCAAGTAGCCCCAGAAGGCGCCGTGCGCATGGGGCGAAGCTCAGTAGATGTCGATTGCCATCCATTTTTGCGGGAAACAACCGATGGAGACATCGCTCGTGACGGTTGATGGCTTTTAGCAATGGAACAGAAAAGCAACATACAAGTAGCAACGAAAGGGGCGCAGTGCATGGGGCGAAGCTTAATAAGTTGCCGATTGCCATCAGTTGTTGCTGGTTGTGTCTAGCATTGCTCGTTGCAGCTGATGGCTTTAGACAATAAACAGCAGAGCATTGTGCAAGTAGCGCTGCAAGGCATTGTGTGTATGGGGCGAAGCTCAGTGGATGTCGATTGCCATTGGTTGTTACGGGCAACATCGGGAGGCGAGAACGCTCGTGGCAGCTGATGGCTTTTAGCAATGGAACGGCTAAGAAGCGAAGCTTACTAAATTGCCGAATTCCATTGGTTGTTGCTGGAATTGTCTAACATCGGAAAGGTGATAACGCTCGTGGCGGCTAATGGCGTTTGGTAATGGAACGACAAAGCAACGTGCAAGTAGCACCGCAAGGGGCGAAGTGCATGGGGCGAAGCATACTAAGTTGTCGATTGCCATCGGTTATTATGGGTAGTGTCTGGCATAACATCGAGAGGCGACATTGCTCATGACGGCTGATGGATTTTAACAATGGAACGGCAAACCAACGTGCAAGTACCACCGCAAGGGGTGTAGTGCATGGGGCGAAGATTACTAAGTTACCGATTACCATCAGTTGTTGCGGGTTGTGTCTGGCATAACATCGACAGGCGACATCGCTCGTGATGGATGATGGCCTTTAGCAATAGAACGGCAAAGAACCGTGCAAGTAGCACTGCAAGGAGAAAAGTGCATGGGGCGAAGCTTACTAAGTTGCCGATTGCCATCGGTTGTTGCGGGTTATATCTGGCATCACATCACTCATTGAAGTTGATGGCTTTTGGGAATGGAACGGTAAAGCATCAGGCAAGTAGCATCGCAAGGGGCAAACAACATAGGGCAAATGTCAGTAAAATGCCCATTGCTATCGGTTGTTGTGGGTTATGTCTAAACCCCTCCCCTTTCCCAACCACTTGTGATGGGTGATGGTTTTTGACAATGAATGGTGGAGCATGGGGCAAATATTAGTAGATATCAGTTGTTGCGGGCAACAACCGATAGAGACAATGCTCGTGGCGACTGATAACTTTTAGCAATGGAACGACAAAGCAACATGAAAGTAGCGCAGCAAGGTGCAAAGTGCATGGGGTAGAGCTTACTAAGTTGTCAATTGCCATTGGTTGTTGCGCGCAACATCGGGAGGTCACAATGCTCGTGGAGGCTAATGGATTTTAGGAATGGAACGTCAAAGCAACGTGCTAGTAGCACTGCAAGGGGCAAAGTGCATGGGGCGAAGTTTACTAAGTTGCAAATTGCCATGGGTTGTTGCCGGTTGTGTCTAACATTGGGAAGCGACAACGCTCGTGGCGGCTGATGGCTTTTACAAATGGAATGGCAAAGCAACGTGCAAGTAGCATCGCAAGGGGAGAAGTGCATGGGTAGAAGCTTACTAAGTTACCGATTGCCATCAGTTATTGTTGGCTGTGTCTAATATTGGGAGGTGTCAACGCTTGTAGCGGCTGATGGCTTTTAGCAATGGAACGGCAAAGCAACGTGCAAGTAGCACCCCAAGGGGCGAAGTGCATAGGATGAAGCTTACTAGTTTGCCGACTACTATCAGTTGTTGCAGGTTGTGTCTGACATCACATCACTCATGGCGGTTGATGGCTTTTGGCAATAGAACAACAAAGCATCGTGCAAGTAGCTCCGCAAGGGAAAAAACGCATGGGGCGAAGCTCAAAAAGTTGCCCATTGATATCGATTGTTGTGGGTTATGTTTGTGAAGCACTCCCCCCCAATCGCTCGTGATAGCTGATGGCTTTTAGCAATGGAACGACAAAGCAACGTGCAAGTAGCACTGAAAGGGGTGAAGTGCAAGGGGCGATGCTTACTAAGTTGCTCATTGCCATAGGTTGTTGCTAGTTGTGTCTAGCATCGCTCGTGGCAGCTGATGGCTTTAGACGATGAATGGCTGAGCGTCGTGCAAGTAGCACCGCAAGGCGCCGTGCACCTGGGGCGAAGCTCAGTAGATGTCGATTGCCATCAATTGTTGCGAGCAACATCGGGAGGCGACAACGCTCGTGGTGGTAGATGGCTTTTAGCAATGGAATGGAAAAGCAACGTGGTAGTGGCACCTCAATGGGCGAAGTGAATGGGGCGAAGCTACTAAGTTGTCGATTGCCATCCGTTATTGCTGGTTGTGTCTAATATCAGGAGGCGACAAAGCTCGTAGCGGCTGATGGCTTTTAGTAATGGAAGGACAAAGCAACATGGAAGTAGCACCGCAAGGGGCGAAGTGCATGGGGTGAAGCTTACTAAGTTGCCGATTGCCATCGGGTGTTTCGGGTTGTGTCTGGCATAACATCTGTCACACCTCCCTTTTTTTTACTACCCCACATACTTAAAAGCGTATAAATACACTTGTAGGGTATACCCCGACGCTCAATTACCCGAAACGGATAAAATAACATAAGGGAAGGAGTTTTTCCAATTAAAGGACAATCGGTTCGGGATTTTATTAGAGAGTAATCAGAGTCGCCACTTGGGAATGGCAATGGTGTCCCAAGTCACCGGTTAATCCCGAATCCGAGGAATTTTGACTCTTAAAATGTCTGCGAAGCAGAGGTCCGGATAAGGAACTCTGTTAACCCGGGAGAAGGTGTTAGGCACTCCCGGATTCCGTGGTTTTAGCACGGTCGCTCCATTGTCGTTCTTGACTTTTGTTTGACTCAATTATAAGTTTTAACAACATAATGTGCTTTTATGTTAAATACCATTTTTTAGGAATTTACGGTATCGCGAAAACACACCTCGAGTCATACCGCAACCAGTACGCCTATGACTTTTGGTGTATTTCAGCTTTACCGAGAGTAAGATTTGGGTCACATAAATGCGCACCCGTATTTAGGAAAGTATTATTATTAAGTACGCGCCTAAAGTAACTATGCGCTTTCACTTTGCGAGGGCCATGAAATTTGCTAAATGGCACGCCTCAATTTCTAAAGAGTTAGCTAGTCTCGTAAGGGCCATAAGCTTAAGGATTTTATTTGGCATGGCTCGCCTCAATTATTTGACAAAAAAAAAGAAAGGTTCATTAGATCGAGATGACAAGGTTACGCTGAGAATGAAAGCTGAGAATATTCAGAGGCTACATCTAACAAGTGGTTATGGTCATTGTCTAATATGACACAACAATGTCTTGAGAATTCTCCAGCACCAAATGTAATATCAAAGTATCGAATATCTTTTAAATCTCTTCTATGTCATCTATCAAAATCTTATTGAGGTGGTTACTATGATAGTTCCTCCAGTTAATTTGTATCTAGTTACTGTTTTATGTGAAAGAAATAGAATGGCTTCTCCAGATCACAATTCCACATTACACTATTTTAATAATATTCCAATATCATGCTCAACTCGATTTGCAATGTCAAGAAAAAGGAAAACTCATGGAATTATAAAGGTTCGCAGAATCCCAGACCTAAAAGAACAAACTTAAACCAATTAAATACAATTATTCGAGCCCTTTAATTATGCAATTAAATCTGGGATACCAACATGGGACAAAAATCACCAATACTTGAATCAATCCATCAAAACAAAGCAAGATGAAATACGAAATACAACATAAAAGTAGCTAAATGTATCAGAATCAACTTCTTCATTCCATTCTGAAAATTGGAGATCTACATCATATTAAATTCAGGATGTGTACCTGGAAATTGACAGATGTAAAGTAAGAGATCAGCCTCGGCATAGTAATAACAGCAGCATCAGTAGCAGTTCAGTGACCAACAACAGTAATTGAAATCAACAGTGAGAAGACCCAGGAAGATTTTCAGAATTTCAACTTGTTTTGCAACCAAATCTCACTCAAATAACAGTTTCCTACTGAATCTACTATTATTTTTGGGTTTTTGAAGATAATTTGAAGATAAAAGAGAAGAAAAACAAATCTGAAATGTTAATTTCAGATCTGAAATTTAACATGTATTTTTTTTTGGGATTTTCTAGGGTTGCTATGGCTAAAAATGCTAAAGAAGACTCTAAAATCAGAGGGAACCCCCTTTATTAATGCTGAAAAATGCCTATTTATAGGCCAAAATCAAGAAATCTGAATTTCATTAAAAACCCTTCAATTTTTGACTTGTTGCACAAGTTAGTGCAATTAATCTAGTGAAAACTACACTAAGACCCATTCTAGAATACTCTACCATGTTCTATTTCCCTTGCATTACCTATTATGCCCTCATTTCCTTTTATTATTCACTAAGATACCTTTTGTTATGACCAAATTACCCTAAAAGCTCTATATTTATAACAACTATGCCAATTTCTATCCCAATTGTACCCTTTCCTTTTTAATCTTATTACAAGTATACCAACTCCCTTTTCCCAATTCACCCCTACTTCTCAAGACTTATTACATTCCTAAGTTCTGTATTTTTCTCTTATTTTAACCTATTTTCAGACTTGTATTTATCAAATAGCCACAATTAAGTGACTATTGCTCAATTAATCAATTAGCTTTTTAACTACTTTAAATCCAACTTAATTCGCTAACTAAAATCACATTTCAACTATAGCCAACCCTAGGCAATCTTACAAATATGGCCACTTATGATTAATTATCCGATTAACAAGAGTCGGGGGAACAATTGATAGATGGTGAGTCTTATTTACCAAAATAACTAATCGCAATTGAATCTATCATGTAAACTCCTTAGGTGGATACGAATCGTGTGATTTCAACTATCGACCTACTTGAATCTAAAATTGTCTAAGGGCGAATCTTATAATCGAACTAAATCACTAATTACAGCTATAACCAATACTTCCTAAGTGTTAATCAATATCGAACTCACTGAACTTAAACAAATTACCAAAACAATTCCATTAATCATCAATTAATCAAGCTGAGTCTACTGATCTTTTCAAAACTGGATCAAAATACTGTCAAAAACAGATTCACCAACATCATTAATTCCTATTATTTCAGTTAATACTATTTAACAAAGTCGACTACAATTAATCGGAAAAACTAATCTAGTTATTCAAGAATAGAAATCTAAATCTAGTATATTCCAGTCTTAAAAACAGAACAACACCATAAAATCAATCAACGCATTTAATCGACTAATCCTCGACACATTAATATTAACAAGAAACAGATTCATAGTGTATTTATTCTAAAAATTAACAGAAAATAGATGAGAAGAAACATACTTTGTTTGACAGAAATCAAAACATGCATAAGAAAAATTAAAAGAACAACTTAGCTTTTTTTCTCGGTTCTTTTCCTTATTTTTTCCGTTTTTCTGATTTTTCTTCATTTCTCCTTTTTTCTGTTTTTCTTCAATTGTTTCCTTCATGTTCTTGAATGATTGCTTGATCCCTTCTCAAACGCACCCTTTCCTTGAAGTTTTCCGCGGCTTGTTGATTTAAACTTGAGTTTCTGGCGGCTTTGGGACTCGTTTCTTGTGTCGTAGTGTATGTAGGAGTTAAAAGAAAGGAGAAGATGTGAGTTTTGAGTGATTTTGAGGCGGCGCCGCCACGGGAGGTAGCGGCGGCGCGGATTAGGGTTTGGTTTTTGAGGCGTTTGGTTGATGTTTGAAGGAAGTCACTTAGAGGATGGTGATGAGGAGGTGGAAAGGAATGTTTTAGTGTTGGTTTTGAGCGGAAAAGAGGCCGGCCGCCGCCACCCGCGGCGGAAACCTAGCGGCGACGGCAGTGGAGGCGGTAACGGCTGTGAGAGAGACATAAGAGTTTAATGTGTTTAAGGTTTAAGAGTTATGCTTTTTTTAAGGTTGTAATGAGACCACATAGGTTTTGTCTTTAATTGGTCTTTGAATTGCAAGATTAATTTGGCACCGTTAGATTAGAGAGAGTACACGGCTAGGATTTAATCAACAGATAAAGGGGGGGAAACCGAGTGAGCCATTTTGGACCTAGGCAACTTGGACCGGCTGGGCTGGGGTTTTGGGCCAGCGTAGGGACGACTGGGCTGGTGGAATTTGGCCCAGTTCTTTTATTCAATGTATTTTCTTTGTTTTTCTTTACTCTAACCTGTATCTTTTGTATTTCATTCTTTTTTTTGTATTTTGTATTTTCTTGCTTTGTAATTATTTGAAGCACTAATTAAAAACTAAACTAATTACCTCTTTTTGACAATTTTCAATTTAAAAGTTAATTAATTTTTTTTTTGATTTTTTTTTTCTTTAATTTGTTAGAAAAAGAATTAATTTCCTAAAGATGCAATTTTGTATTTTCATTTATCACATGCAAATAACATGCAAAACAACTAACACAAAATTCACACAAAAATTTAGAAAATAAGGAAAAATCATTTATTTTGAATTTTATAGGAATAACTCATGTGTAGGGTAAAAATCACGTGCTCACAGTTGCCCCTCTTTGCTCGGGGACACGAAGAGTTTCCGTGCAAAGATAAGTGAGCAACTATGAACGATTTTTACCCGTTCGAGTATTCCATTGTGAAGCATTTTGAAAAGCTTTGACCGCGCCCTGCTTCAGAGGTTGCCTACATATCCTGGGCTAAACAGGAATCGGGTCAGTGTAGTTCGGGAAGGTCTGGTAGCTGGGACTACCAAGGATTGTGATCTCACTGTTGTTGCTGTTGTTACTTCTGTCATTGCTGACTGACTCCTTATTACACCAGGGTAAAGATAAAAGGAGCTAGCCTAAGCTACAGCCTATGAATTACAAAATCCTATCTATGTCTTCCAACTTGTCTTTTTGTATTTTCTTGATCTTGTGTCTTGTATTCCTTGCAACGGCATTCTTGTTATTGCCTTCAACTTGTATCTTCGCTCCAATGGCATTCTTGTTATTGCCTTGAACATGTTCAACTTTTCACCGGCATTCCTGTTATTGCCTTGACTTGTTCAACCTCTTCAATATGAAATATTTCATCCATTCTCCAGGTGGACCCCTGCTTGTGACTAAACAACCAAAGAAAGATTTTTCTGCCCCAGTATGGTGACTGGCCACATCATGTTATTGAATGTACGAATTTTTTTCTTCTTTTCATATTTTTTCTTTTTTTTTTTCTTTCTTTTTTTTTCTTCTTTTTAAATGCAGATATGTATGAAATGCGATGCAGAAAAATATTCCCGTATTTGAAGGTGGGCACCTAAGAGAAATTAAACGTGCAATGCAGAAATGTATTCCCGTATTAGAAGGTGGGCGCCTAACAGAAATTAAACGTGCAATGCGAATGCAGAAAAGTATTCCCGTATTAGAAGGTGGGCACCTAACAGAAATTAAACGTGCAATGCGATGCAGAAAATATTCCCGTATTAGAAGGTGGGCACCTAACAGAAATTAAACGTGCAATGCAGAAATGTATTCCCGTATTAGAAGGTGGGCACCTAACAGAAATTAAACGTGCAATGCGATGCAGAAAATATTCTCGTATTAGAAGGTGGGCACCTAACAGAAATTAAACGTGCAATGCAGAAATGTATTCCCGTATTAGAAGGTGGGCGCCTAAAAGAAATTAAATTGCCATTCCATTCTTCAGGCGGGCACCCTGACTTCAACAACAAACTTTAAAAATAAATTGCCATACCATTCTTCGGGCGGGCACCCCGATTTCAACAACAAACTTTTAAGAATAAATTGCCATACCATTCTTCGGGCGGGCACCCCGATTTCGACAATGATTTAAAACTTCAACTAAAACTTAAAGTAAAATGCCACTCCATTCTTCAGGCGGGCACCCTGACTTCAACAACAAACTTTAAAAATAAATTGCCATACCATTCTTCGGGCGGGCACCCCGATTTCGACAATGATTTAAAACTTCAACTAAAACTTAAAGTAAAATGCCATTCCATTCTTCAGGCGGGCACCCTGACTTCAACAACAAACTTTAAAAATAAATTGCCATACCATTCTTCGGGCGGGCACCCCGACTTCAACAACAATTTAAAACTTCAACTAAAACTTAAAGTAAAATGCCATTCCATTCTTCGAGCGGGCACCCCGACTTCAACAACAATTTAAAACTTCAACTTGCCATACCATTCTTCGGGCGGGCACCCCAATTTCAACAACAAACTTTTAAGAATAAATTGCCATACCATTCTTCGGGCGGGCACCCCGATTTCGACAATGATTTAAAACTTCAACTAAAACTTAAAGTAAAATGCCACTCCATTCTTCAGGCGGGCACCCTGACTTCAACAACAAACTTTAAAAATAAATTGCCATACCATTCTTCGGGCGGGCACCCCGATTTCAACAATGATTCAAAACTTCCTCTTTTTGGTATTTTCTTTTACCAATTGTCTCTCATCTGTGAATTTCTCCACTTATCGTCAAACTTTCCTCTTTTTTTGGGTGTTTTTCTATTTTTCCACATTGGTCACATTCGCTTTAAAGTGAATAATGACACTTTGTTCCTGCATGAATCATGAAACAAAATTTATTAGATATAAACTGCTGGCAACTGGCATCTGCCGTCCCTGCCTCTTATTGCTTTCCTCTTTTTTGCTTTTTCTCCTGCTGTGTGAATTTTCAGCTGCCTATCTCTCGCGAACTCTGTTTTTTGTATTTTCTCACTTTCTCCATTTTTGTTTTGTTTTCTTTTCCTTTGGCCATGTTTGCCAAGCTTCCTTATTTCCTTCCCAACTCTTCCTTTATGATCCAGTGTTGTTTCAACTTTCATTATCAGGAGCTGGTAGTTAGAACTTATCTGGGTATTTGCTGGCTGATTCCGCTGACCATGCCATGTATTTAAACTCTGACCCAGTTCATTCCAATCATTATTCTGTCTCCAAATTGTTTTCAACTCAAACCGATACTATTTTTTGTTGCTTTTCTCTTTTCTGGTAGTCCTCACGATCGCCCTACGGTGCCTCGAAAGGTTTTCACCAATAAGACTCTCTCATTTATTCTCTCAACCTCACAATCGTCTCACAGTGCCGATTAAGGTTTTCACCGATGAGACTCTCTCATTTTATTTCTCTCAACCTCACAATCGCCTCACAGTGCCGGCTAAGGTTTTCACCGATGAGACTCTCTCATTTTTTTTTATTTTTTCCATTTTTCCTTTTTGTATTTCGTTTTCTGTACCACGGGTATTATCCGATACTTCGCTCCTCCTTCGTTGTACTTGTTATCATTTCAAAATTGATCAGAAGGTCTTTCTTTGGACTGTAACGTGGCTTTTGGACGGGTTAAGAAAGAAAGATATAAAGGCTCAAAATTTCAACGAGGGTTCAAAAATATTTACAACTCTCGGAATTATTAAACATAACTTCTGCCCCAGTTTCAATATGTGGGGAATTTTGGATTTTTTTACTTTGTTGTGACTGAACCTCAGAGAGGCTGCCTACGTACCCTTTCGGGATCAAGTCAGACGTAGTTCATCCAACTTCATAAGTTAGATGGATTTATTTTGACTTTTCCTGAATTTCTTTGTCTTTTTCTCTTTTTCTTTCATTCATTCATTTTTTTTTCATTTTTCATTTTTTTTTCATTTCATTTTTTCATTTTGGCAATTTCGATCTTATTGCGCTAAAGCGATTCCGAGAGAGGGATATGAAAGAATTTATTCATTTAGGCTCAAAGGGGTTATCAATGGATAAAGTGTTTGGATAGAGAATAAAACGCCTTCGTCATTTCAATTCCAAAATCACAACACAATACAGAACACATAATTGAAAAGGAATCATACATAGTATCTTTTGACTGCATCTGAATTGATAACAGTCTCTACGCACTTTCCTTCAACATCTGTTAAATACAATGCTCCATTGGACAACACCCGTGATACCACAAACGGTCCCTGCCAATTTGGCGTAAATTTGCCCTTTGCCTCTGCCCAATACAGTAAGATACGCATCGCAACCAAAATAAGCCTATGCTCATTGGAAGCTATGGGCTCTATCGAATCAATAACGTCTATGCCCCTGTTTCAAAGCAAAGAAAAATATGTTAGTTTAAATGCGGTGGTTGGTTGTGGCCTTGAACTTTGATGGCGACTGCTTTCCACCCGAGCGCCTTGCCTGCTCACCGACTATCCATTTTCACTTCTTCTTTGTTCAAAATCCAACTCGCTTTAGGTATGTATATTGTCCCTTTCTTGGCGGATACCACAACCTTTGGTGTTTCTTGACTAACTATTTCTCTTGTCAGAAGATATACCCCCTCTCTATTCAAACCCCGTACTTCCATTGGTTATATTTTCCCTGAGTTCGCACCTTGCCGACCCTTGGGTCTTGCAAGATCTTCATTGAACATGTTGCTCTTGTGGGCTTAAATCACTGGCTTCGTCATTCCCTGACCTACGACAATTGTCGTGTTGGCTAAATCCCACCTTGTGCAATTGGAGAGCTTGGTGGCAAATTTCGAAATCATTTCTGTACTTGTTATGACCTGACTGACTCGATAAGAAGGAGGGTAAAACAAAGTGTGAAGAACGAAGAGAAAGGAAAATACTATTCCTAACAAGAAACCTACAGACGAACGACCTAACGGATATTGAATACCGACTCTAGCGATCTTGACATGCACTTTTGGCCTTCTCTATATAGCAAAGTTGATGTTCAATTCTTGTTGCAAAGTTCTGCTGTGAAACCGGTCTTTTAATACTTCATTTCTTTGATCTGATCCTTAGTCGACTTGCAACGCCCGTAGGGTTTTCGCCAACAAGCCTCTCTCGTTTGATCTTTCTTTCTCTCAACTCACCGTCGCCTTACGGTGCCCGTGCGGGTTTTCACCGATAAGACTCTCTCATTTTGACATCTCTCATCTTGGAGTCTCGTGGTGGTTTGAGTTCTTCATTCTCCTTTGTTCGGACTGGAGTGTTGCCCTTGATGTGATTCACCTTTGCTCGTTTGACTTGGCATTTCTTGAAGATTGATCGGAAGGTCTTCCTTTGGACCGTAATGCAGGCTTTTGGATGGGGTTTAGAAAAAAGGGATATAAAGGCTCAAAATATTTCAATGTGGGTTAAAGATTACAACTTTCGGAATCTTATTTATTCGACAACCATAACTTCTGCCCCAGTTTCCTTCTTGGGGGATTTTTTTTTAAAATTTTCAGATTTTTCATTTATTGTGACTGAACCTCAATGAGGCTGCCTACGTACCCTTTCGGGATCAAGTCAGACGTAGTTCAGACTACGTCCGTATTCATTGTTGCATCTTGACTTCTCCCGATTTTTCTTTGCATTCTTTTTCTTTCTTTTCTTTTTCTTCTCTTTTTCTTTTCTCTCTTTTTTTTTCTTTTCTTTTATCTTCTTTTTTTTTCTTTTCTTTTCTTCTTTCTTTTTGTTTCTCCATTTGGATTTCTCCGCTCAATCCTCAATTTTTGTTGTTGATTCCGAAAGAGGGGTATGAAAGAAAATATAATATGGCTCAAAGGGGATAACAATGGACGAAGTGTTTGGGTAGCCGAATAAAATGCTTTCGTCATTCCAATCTTCAAAGCCTACTAAGTACAAACTATCTTTCGACCAAATCACATATTTGCCTTCTATTTTTTACGATTCTCAATGCCATTGGGCAACAATCTCGATACCACGGATGGTTCCTTTAGTCTTGGGGTACTTTTGCCTTTGGCTTTAAACCGATGAAGCATGATGCATTTCCAAGGCATTTCTTTATGTTATGTTTACCCCCAGTATTCACTTGATTCCGGCTTCACAGTATTCCAATATGTTTTTATTTCTTCCGAGCATCATTACATCTTCAACATTGTTTCATTGACTTTTAAAATCAGGCTTAGAATTATGTGCATGTCATGTTGCTAAAATCAGTATGAGAAGAAATGACGGGAGACAAAGAGTTGTATTAAACTGATGGGTTGAAACAACAAAACAAACAACAAAACGAACAGACTAGACTAAAATTACAAACCTAGACAGCACTAAACAAAGCAAAGTAGTAAGATAGAAGGGTTTTGACTTTCAAGACAATGTCCGGATTACAACCCTGAAATAACCCGGGTAACAGAAATGAAAACAAAATAAGCCACCAAAAATTCTACTTTGGATAAACCCCAAATAAAGCATATTTCCAATTACCAAGCACAATATCTTTAGCCACTACCTTCTGCATCAACCATACGGGTGTCGACTATATCAGGATTTTGTACGGCAATGTAGCCTGCATTGATAAACTCCTGAATTGCCTTTTTTAGCTTCCAACATTTTTCTGTGTCATGCCCCGGGGTGTCTGAGCAATATGCGCACAAAAAATCACACCTCTCTTACCGATGATTTGGCATTTTTATCTGAATTGGTTTCAACATGCCCAGTTGCTTCAACTTGTGGAACAAACTGGCATACGATTCTCCCAAAGGGGTGAGAGCCTTTTCTCGTTTTAGTAGCCTCTCATTTCTAAAGGCCTGATTTGGCCTAAAACCTGACCTGTGGGGTTTCTGGTATACTCGTGGGGAGAAGTAAGGGCCAGGAGAATTACAAGGATATCCATGGGTTCGATATAGAGGGCCTTTAGCAAAGACGACCACTGGACCGTGTCGTTGGGGAGGTTCAACTTGCGGGCTCTGTTTGGGGTCCTGATGAATAACCTCGGAGGGGTAATGTTGGGCAACATGAGCTTCGGGTGGGTGTTTATCGTCGGGAACAGTGGATGTGATTGGAGCGCATTCCTGGGGGAAAATAGATGGATACCGAGTGATGGAGCTATTGGGGTGGCTGGAAAGGCTGCGATAGGCAGGTATATTTGGCATCGGGTTCAGTGTAAGGACAGAGTCCATGAAACTAGGTGGTGGCGGAGGTAGTGATTTTCCATCCATCCACGCCCGATACATTTCATCCACGTGTTGTCTCAACATTTTGACTTCTTCAACTAACATGTGGTTCCGTTCAACCAGCTGTTGTCGGGTGCCGCTACCAACCCACTCAGCCTTGAGATTCTCTCCCATTGTCCTCTGACGTTGTATTATAGGGAAGAGTTATTTTGGAACCACAACCAACCACCTTCCTGGAAACGGACACAACAAAATAAAGCCACCATGTCAGCATTAAGGTATCCCGCTTATTGATCACCTTCTTTTTTTCTACTATTTTCTTTTCTCTTTTTTTCCTTTTTTGTGGTTTTTTCATTTTTCCCTTTTTTTTTCTTTTTGTAGTTTTCCATTTTTTTTTCTTTTTGGTTATGGATATGGTCGAATCCTATGTGGATTGCCTACGTATCATGACCCCGCATGAATCAGACCGAGCGTACTTCTTGCAAATTAATGCAAGAAATAAAAAGATATTTAATTGATTTTTTTTTCTTTCTTTTTAAGAAAAATTGTAAAAGCCGACTCCAACTACAAACTTGAAAAACTTTCACATTTTGTACCGGAGATTTCTACAAGAATAAGAATATTATTGGTGTCAATTATGACTATTTCTACAAAATTGGCCACATAATGGCTTATTTGACAAAATGACTATTTTTGCAAAATTTATTTAAGAAAGATAAACTTGAAAATTTTTTTTTTTATCCTGTGGCTCATGGGGCATCGTTCGGCATCACCATAAACCAACACAAGACTATTTTTCATAAATTGGCCATATAATGGCTTATTTAAACAAAGTGGCTCTTTTTGCAAAATTTTATTTAAGAAGATGCAAATTCAAAAAATTTATCCTGGGGCCTATGGGGCATCGTTCAGCACCGACACAAGCCAACACAAGACTGAGGAAGTTAAAATGCAAAAATGTGGCTATTTCAGCAAAACTCCGGCCATGTAATGCCTTATTTGATAAAGTGGTTATTTTTGTAAAGTTGAGTGATAACTCAAAACTTGATTTTTGCGGATACAGCCTTTCGACATTTCCGCGAGGGAATATTTCCAGGATGTGTCCAAAATTATTTCCAAACGACTCAAAGTGGCTATTCTTGCAAAAACGGCCTTCCGGCGTCCTTTTGAGGGACATTCGGCTAATTTTAAGCAAGAATAGCATCACCCGACTTATTTACAACAAAATCAAAAATTTGACATTTTTTGGTTATTTTTGCAAACGGGGTGTGAACCCGAACTTGATTTTTGCGGCTATGGCCTTGCAACATTTCCACAAGGAATATTTCAAGGTTGTGCTCGCAAATTATTAAAAATGATTCAAAGTGGCTATTTTTGCAAAAACAGCCTTCCGGCGTCCTTTCGGAACATTCGGCTATTTACAAAAACGGCATCACTTTGATTTTATTGACAAAAACACACACATTTTTTTTTGATTTTTTTTTAAAAGGGGTGGCCTTTCAACATTTCCATAAGGAATATTTCAAAGCCATTATTCAAAAAGAAAAGAGTCAAAGTGGTCATTTTTGCAAAAACAGCCTTCCGGCGTCCTTTCGGAACATTCGGCTATTTTCAAAAACAACATCACTTTGATTTTATTGAAAACTAAAATTTCGACATTTTTTTTTGATTTTTTAAAAGGGGTGGTTGGACCCGATGAGGGTTGCCTACGTATCCCACCTAACGGCGAGAATCAAACCTGCGTAGTTCGGTCAGATTAAATTGACCAATTATTTCAACAAAAATGTTCCACCTATTTTTTTCAAATATTCAAATTTTCCATAAATCATTATTTTCCTCTCTCTTTTTTTTTCAACAATTTTTCCAATCTCGGGATTTTCGCCGGTCCGCATAACGATCAAGGACAATAAAATGCAACACATAGTATGCTCGGTCTTTTCAATACCGGGTCACCTGTCCTAGACGGACCCAACCCCTGTGTTGAGTCCCCTAAGTCAAATATGATGCAAATAATCATCCTAGACCTATGTCTAAAATCTTACGGTTTCATAGATTGCTAGACCGTGTACCCGAGCGGACAACTCGAATCGAGGAGGGGGCTACGTACCGGTGACCCGCGGAGTCAATCGGCTTTGTAACTTATCCGGCCTCTATTTTCTTAATTTAAGGTGACTTTAACAGAAAGGGGAGTCTCAACCAGTAAGCACATCCCCGGGGGAGAAGAGAGAAGGGTTTTCGGCACAGTTTTATATACAGTCCACATAATATCAAAGCGATAAAGCACATAGCATGTTGTTCAAATCATATAATGAAGTCAAACAAAAACGCAAACGGCAGTTCTAAGGAGCTCGAGTTCTTAAACCTTGAAATCGAAATTCAGGGTTGGATCCCCAGCAGAGTCGCCAGAGCTGTCACACCTCCCTCTTTTTTTGACTACCCCACATACTTAAAAGCGTATAAATACACTTGTAGGGTATACCCCGACGCTCAATTACCCGAAACGGATAAAATAACGTAAGGGAAGGAGTTTTTCCAATTAAAGGACAATCGGTTCGGGATTTTATTAGAGATTAATCAGAGTCGCCACTTGGGAATGACAATGGTGTCCCAAGTCACCGGTTAATCCCGAATCCGAGGAATTTTGACTCTTATAAATGTCCGCGAAGCAGAGATCCGGATAAGGAACTCTGTTAACCCCGGGAGAAGGTGTTAGGCACTCCCGGATTCCGTGGTTTTAGCACGGTCGCTCCACTGTCGTTCTTGACTTTTGTTTGACTCAATTATAAGTTTTAACAACATAATGTGCTTTTATGTTAAATACCATTTTTTAGGAATTTACGGTATCGCGAAAACACACCTCGAGTCATACCGCAACCAGTACGCCTATGACTTTTGGTGTATTTCAGCTTTACCGAGAGTAAGATTTGGGTCACATAAATGCGCACCCGTATTTAGGAAAGTATTATTATTAAGTACGCGCCTAAAGTAACTATGCGCTTTCACTTTGCGAGGGCCATGAAATTTGCTAAATGGCACGCCTCAATTTCTAAAGAGTTAGCTAGTCTCGTAAGGGCCATAAGCTTAAGGATTTTATTTGGCATGGCTCACCTCAATTATTTGACAAAAAAAAGAAAGGTTCATTAGATCGAGATGACAAGGTTACGCTGAGAATGAAAGCTGAGAATATTCAGAGGCTACATCTAACAAGTGGTTATGGTCATTGTCTAATATGACACAACAATGTCTTGAGAAATCTCCAGCACCAAATGTAATATCAAAGTATCGAATATCTTTTAAATCTCTTCTATGTCATCTATCAAAATCTTA
This sequence comes from Nicotiana noctiflora, assembly GCA_032618575.1. Classification (NCBI taxonomy): domain Eukaryota; kingdom Viridiplantae; phylum Streptophyta; class Magnoliopsida; order Solanales; family Solanaceae; genus Nicotiana; species Nicotiana noctiflora. The sequence goes on from JASVEL010012851.1 coordinate 344,074, forward strand.
TTGAGGTGGTTACTATGATAGTTCCTCCAGTGAATTTGTATCTAGTTACTGTTTTATGTGAAAGAAATAGAATGGCTTCTCCAGATCACAATTCCACATTACACTATTTTAATAATATTCCAATATCATGCTCAACTCGATTTGCAATGTCAAGAAAAAGGAAAACTCATGGAATTATAAAGGTTCGCAGAATCCCAGACCTAAAAGAACAAACTTAAACCAATTAAATACAATTATTCGAGCCCTTTAATTATGCAATTAAATCTGGGATACCAACATGGGACAAAAATCACCAATACTTGAATCAATCCATCAAAGCAAAGCAAGATGAAATACGAAATACAACATAAAAGTAGCTAAATGTATCAGAATCAACTTCTTCATTCCATTCTCAAAATTGGAGATCTACATCATATTGAATACAGGATGTGTACCTGGAAATTGACAGATGTAAAGTAAGAGATCAGCCTCGGCATAGTAATAACAGCAGCATCAGTAGCAGTTCAGTGACCAACAACAGTAATTGAAATCAACAATGAGAAGACCCAGGAAGATTTTCAGAATTTCAACTTGTTTTGCAACCAAATCTCACTCAAATAACAGTTTCCTACTGAATCTACTATTATTTTTGGGTTTTTGAAGATAATTTGAAGATAAAAGAGAAGAAAAACAAATCTGAAATGTTAATTTCAGATCTGAAATTTAACATGTATTTTTTTTTGGGATTTTCTAGGGTTGCTATGGCTAAAAATGCTAAAGAAGACTCTAAAATCAGAGGGAACCCCCTTTATTAATGCTGAAAATGCCTATTTATAGGCCAAAATCAAGAAATCTGAATTTCATTAAAAACCCTTCAATTTTTGACTTGTTGCACAAGTTAGTGCAATTAATCTAGTGAAAACTACACTAAGACCCATTCTAGAATACTCTACCATGTTCTATTTCCCTTGCATTACCTATTATGCCCTCATTTCCTTTTATTATTCACTAAGATACCTTTTGTTATGACCAAATTACCCTAAAAGCTCTATATTTATAACAACTATGCCAATTCCTATCCCAATTGTACCCTTTCCTTTTTAATCTTATTACAAGTATACCAACTCCCTTTTCCCAATTCACCCATACTTCTCAAGACTTATTACATTCCTAAGTTCTGTATTTTTCTCTTATTTTAACCTATTTTCAGACTTGTATTTATCAAATAGCCACAATTAAGTGACTATTGCTCAATTAACCAATTAGCCTTTTAACTACTTTAAATCCAACTTAATTCGCTAACTAAAATCACATTTCAACTATAGCCAACCCTAGGCAATCTTACAAATATGGCCACTTATGATTAATTATTCGATTAACAAGACTCGGGGGAACAATTGATAGATGGTGAGTCTTATTAACCAAACTAACTAATCGCAATTGAATCTATCAAGTAAACTCCTTAGGTGGATACAAATCGTGTGATTTCAACTATCGACCTACTTGAATCTAAAATTGTCTTAGGGCGAATCTTATAATCGAACTAAATCACTAATTACAGCTATAACCAATACTTCCTAAGTGTTAATCAATATCGAACTCACTGAACTTAAACAAATTACCAAAACAATTCCATTAATCATCAATTAATCAAGCTGAGTCTACTGATCTTTTCAAAACTGGATCAAAATACTGTCAAAAATAGATTCACCAACATCATTAATTCCTATTATTTCAGTTAATACTATTTAACAAAGTCGACTACAATTAATCGGAAAAACTAATCTAGTTATTCAAGAATAGAAATCTAAATCTAGTATATTCCAGTCTTAAAAACAGAACAACACCATAAAATCAATCAACGCATTTAATCGACTAATCCTCGACACATTAATATTAACAAGAAACAGATTCATAGTGTATTTATTCTAAAAATTAACAGAAAATAGATGAGAAGAAACATACTTTGTTTGACAGAAATCAAAACATGCATAAGAAAAATTAAAAGAACAACTTAGCTTTTTTTCTCGGTTCTTTTCCTTATTTTTTCCGTTTTTCTGATTTTTCTTCATTTCTCCTTTTTTCTGTTTTTCTTCAATTGTTTCCTTCATGTTCTTGAATGATTGCTTGATCCCTTCTCAAACGCACCCTTTCCTTGAAGTTTTCCGCGGCTTGTTGATTTAAACTTGAGTTTCTGGCGGCTTTGGGACTCGTTTCTTGTGTCGTAGTGTATGTAGGAGTTAAAAGAAAGGAGAAGATGTGAGTTTTGAGTGATTTTGAGGCGGCGCCGCCACGGGAGGTAGCGGCGGCGCGGATTAGGGTTTGGTTTTTGCGGCGTTTGGTTGATGTTTGAAGGAAGTCACTTAGAGGATGGTGATGAGGAGGTGGAAAGGAATGTTTTAGTGTTGGTTTTGAGCGGAAAGGAGGCCGGCCGCCGCCACCCGCGGCGGAAACCTAGCGGCGACGGCAGTGGAGGCGGTGACGGCTGTGAGAGAGACATAAGAGTTTAATGTGTTTAAGGTTTAAGAGTTATGCTTTTTTTATGGTTGTAATGAGACCACATAGGTTTTGTCTTTAATTGGTCTTTGAATTGCAAGATTAATTTGGCACCGTTAGATTAGAGAGAGTACACGACTAGGATTTAATCAACAGATAAAGGGGGGGAAACCGGGTGAGGCATTTTGGACCTGGGCAACTTGGACCGGCTGGGCTGGGGTTTTGGGCCAGGGTAGGGACGACTGGGCTGGTGGAATTTGGCCCAGTTCTTTTATTCAATGTATTTTCTTTGTTTTTCTTTACTCTAACCTGTATCTTTTGTATTTCATTCTTTTTTTTGTATTTTGTATTTTCTCGCTTTGTAATTATTTGAAGCACTAATTAAAAACTAAACTAATTACCTCTTTTTGACAATTTTCAATTTAAAAGTTAATTAATTTTTTTTTTGATTTTTTTTTTCTTTAATTTGTTAGAAAAAGAATTAATTTCCTAAAGATGCAATTTTTTGTATACGCAAATAACATGCAAAACAACTAACACAAAATTCACACAAAATTATAAAAATAAGGAAAAATTATTTATTTTGAATTTTATAGGAATAACTCACGTGTAGGGTAAAAATCACGTGCTCACAGCTGCCCCTCTTTGCTCGGGGACACGAAGAGTTTCCGTGCAAAGGTAAGTGAGCAACTATGAACGATTTTTACCCGTTCGAGTATTCCATTGTGAAGCATTTTGAAAAAGCTTTGACCGCGCCCTGCTTCAGAGGTTGCCTACATATCCTGGGCTAAACAGGAATCAGGTCAGTGTAGTTCGGGAAGGTCTGGTAGCTGGGACTACCAAGGATTGTGATCTCACTGCTGTTGCTGTTGTTACTGCTGTCATTGCTGACTGACTCCTTATTACACCAGGGTAAAGATAAAAGGAGCTAGCCTAAGCTACAACCTATGAATTACAAAAATCCTATCTATGTCTTCCAACTTGTCTTTTTGTATTTTCTTGATCTTGTGTCTTGTATTCCTTGCAACGGCATTCTTGTTATTGCCTTCAACTTGTATGTTCGCTCCAATGGCATTCTTGTTATTGCCTTGAACATGTTCAACTTTTCACCGGCATTCCTGTTATTGTCTTGACTTGTTCAACCTCTTCAATATGAAATATTTCATCCATTCTCCAGGTGGACCCCTGCTTGTGACTAAACAACCAAAGAAAGATTTTTCTGCCCCAGTATGGTGACTGGGCACATCATGTTATTGAATGTCCGAATTTTTTTCTTCTTTTCATATTTTTTTTTTTTCTTTCTTTTTTTTTCTTCTTTTTAAATGCAGATATGTATGAAATGCGATGCAGAAAAATATTCCCGTATTTGAAGGTGGGCACCTAACAGAAATTAAACGTGCAATGCAGAAATGTATTCCCGTATTAGAAGGTGGGCGCCTAACAGAAATTAAACGTGCAATGCGAATGCAGAAAAGTATTCCCGTATTAGAAGGTGGGCGCCTAACAGAAATTAAACGTGCAATGCGATGCAGAAAAATATTCCCGTATTAGAAGGTGGGCACCTAACAGAAATTAAACGTGCAATGCAGAAATGTATTCCCGTATTAGAAGGTGGGCACCTAACAGAAATTAAACGTGCAATGCGATGCAGAAAATATTCCCGTATTAGAAGGTGGGCACCTAACAGAAATTAAACGTGCAATGCAGAAATGTATTCCCGTATTAGAAGGTGGGCGCCTAAAAGAAATTAAATTGCCATTCCATTCTTCAGGCGGGCACCCTGACTTCAACAACAAACTTTAAAAATAAATTGCCATACCATTCTTCGGGCGGGCACCCCGATTTCAACAACAAACTTTTAAGAAGAAATTGCCATACCATTCTTCGGGCGGGCACCCCGATTTCGACAATGATTTAAAACTTCAACTAAAACTTAAAGTAAAATGCCACTCCATTCTTCAGGCGGGCACCCTGACTTCAACAACAAACTTTAAAAATAAATTGCCATACCATTCTTCGGGCGGGCACCCCGATTTCGACAATGATTTAAAACTTCAACTAAAACTTAAAGTAAAATGCCATTCCATTCTTCAGGCGGGCACCCTGACTTCAACAACAAACTTTAAAAATAAATTGCCATACCATTCTTCGGGCGGGCACCCCGATTTCGACAATGATTTAAAACTTCAACTAAAACTTAAAGTAAAATGCCATTCCATTCTTCAGGCGGGCACCCTGACTTCAACAACAAACTTTAAAAATAAATTGCCATACCATTCTTCGGGCGGGCACCCCGATTTCAACAAAAAACTTAAAATAAATCGCCATACCATTCTTCGGGCGGGCAACCCGATTTCAACAATGATTTAAAACTTCAACTAAAACTTAAAGTAAAATGCCACTCCATTCTTCAGGCGGGCACCCTGACTTCAACAACAAACTTTAAAAATAAATTGCCATACCATTCTTCGGGCGGGCACCCCGATTTCGACAACAATTTAAAACTTCCTCTTTTTGGTATTTTCTTTTACCAATTGTCTCTCATCTGTGAATTTCTCCACTTATCGTCAAACTTTCCTCTTTTTTGGGTGTTTTTTTCTATTTTTCCACATTGGTCACATTCGCTTTAAAGTGAATAATGACACTTTGTTCCTGCATGAATCATGAAACAAAATTTATTAGATATAAACTGCTGGCAACTGGCATTTGCCGTCTCTGCTTCTTATTGCCTCCCTCTTTTTTTGCTTTTTCTCCTGCTGTGTGGATTTTCAGCTGCCTATCTCTTGCGAACTCTTTTTTTTTGAATTTTCTCACTTTTTCCATTTTTGTTTTGTTTTCTTTTCCTTTGGCCATGTTTGCCAAGCTTCTTTATTTCCTTCCCAACTCTTCCTTTATGATCCAGTGTTGTTTCAACTTTCATTATCAGGAGCTGGTAGTTAGAACTTATCTGGGTATTTGCTGGCTGATTCCGCTGACCATGCCATGTATTTAAACTCTGACCCGGTTCGCTCCAATCATTATTCTGTCTCCAAATTGTTTTCAACCCAAACCGATACTATTTTTTGTTGCTTTTCTCTTTTCTGGTAGTCCTCACGATCGCCCTACGGTGCCTCGAAAGGTTTTCACCAATAAGACTCTCTCATTTATTCTCTCAACCTCACAATCATCACACAGTGCCGATTAAGGTTTTCACTGATGAGACTCTCTCATTTTATTTCTCTCAACCTCACAATCGCCTCACAGTGCCGGCTAAGGTTTTCACTGATGAGACTCTCTCATTTTTTTTTATTTTTTCCATTTTTTTTCTTTTTGTATTTTGTTTTCTGTACCACGGGTATTATCCGATGCTTCGCTCCTCCTTCGTTGTATTTGTTATCATTTCAAAATTGATCAGAAGGTCTTTCTTTGGACTGTAACGTGGCTTTTGGGTGGGTTAAGAAAGAAAGGTATAAAGGCTCAAAATTTCACGAGGGTTCAAAAATATTTACAACTCTCGGAATTATTAAACATAACTTCTGCCCCAGTTTCAATATGTGGGGAATTTTGGATTTTTTTTTCTTTATTGTGACTGAACCTCAGAGAGGCTGCCTACGTACCCTTTCGGGATCAAGTCAGACGTAGTTCATCCAACTTCATAAGTTAGATGGATTTCTTTTGACTTTTCCTGAATTTCTTTGTCTTTTTCTCTTTTTCTTTCATTCATTCATTTTTTTTTCATTTTTCATTCTTTTTTTTTTCATTTCATTTTTTCATTTTGGCAATTTCGATCTTATTGCGCTAAAGCGATTCCGAGAGAGGGATATGAAAGAATTTATTCATTTAGGCTCAAAGGGGTTATCAATGGATAAAGTGTTTGGATAGAGAATAAAACGCCTTCGTCATTTCAATTCCAAAATCACAACACAATACAGAACACATAATTGAAAAGGAATCATACATAGTATCTTTTGACTGCATCTGAATTGATAGCAGTCTCTACGCACTTTCCTTCAACATCTGTTAAATACAATGCTCCATTGGACAACACCCGTGATACCACAAACGGTCCCTGCCAATTTGGCGCAAATTTGCCCTTTGCCTCTGCCCAATACAGTAAGATACGTATCGCAACCATAATGAGCCTATGCTCATTGGAAGCTATGGGCTCTATCAAATCAATAACGTCTATGCCCCTGTTTCAAAGCAAAGAAAAATATGTTAGTTTAAATGCGGTGGTTGGTTGTGGCCTTGAACTTTGATGGCGACTGCTTTCCACCCGAGCGCCTTGCCTGCTCACCGACTATCCATTTTCACTTCTTCTTTGTTCAAAATCCAACTCTCTTCAGGAGATGACAACGCTCGTGGTGGCTGATGGCTCTTAGCAATGGAATGGCAAAGCAATGAGCTAGTAGCACCGCAAGGGGCAAAGTGTATGTGGCGAAACTTACTAAGTTGCCGATTGTCATCGGTTGTTGCTAGTTGTTCCTAATGTCGGGAGGCAACAACGCTCGTGGCGGCTGATGGATTTTAGCAATGGAACAACAAAGCAACGTGCAAGTAGTAGCGCAACGGGCAAAGCGCATGGGGCGAAGCTTACTAAGTTGCCGATTGGCATCAGTTGTTATTGGTTGTGTCTAACATCTGGAGGCGACAACGCTCGTGGCAGCTGATGGCTTTTAGGAATGGAACGGTAAAGCAACATGCAAGAAGCACCACAAGGGGCAAAGTGCATTGGTCGATGATTACTAAGTTGCCGATTGCCATCAGTTGTTGCTGGTTGTGTCTAACATCGGGAGGTGACAACGCTCGTGGTGGTTGATGGATTTTAGCAAAGGAACGACAAAGAAACGTGTAAGGAGCACTACAAGAGGCGAATTGCATGGGGTGAAGCTTACTAAGTTGTTGATTGACATTGATTGTTGTGGGCAACATTGGGAGGTGACAATGCTCGTAGCAATGGAACGACAAAGCAACGTGCTAGTAGCACTGCAAGGGGCAAAGTGCATGGGGTGAAGCTCACTATGTTGCTAATTGCCATTGGTTGTTGATGGTTGTGTCTAACATAGAGAGGCAACAACGATCGTGGCGACTGATGGCTTTTAGAAATGCAACGGCAAAGCAACGTGCAAGTAGCACCACAAGCAGCGAAGTGCATAGCGCGATTGCAAGTAGCACCACAAGCAGCGAAGCTTACTAAGTTGCCGATTGCCATCAGTTTTGCTGGTTGTGTCTAACATCAGGAGGCGACAACGCTCTTGGCGGCTGATGGCTTTTAGTAATGGAACGAAAAAGAAACGCGCAAGTAGCACCCCAAGGGGTGAAGTGCGTGGATCGAAGCTTACTAAGTTGCCGATTGCCATCGGTTGTTGCTGGTTGTGTCTAACATCGTAAGGAAACAACGCTCGTGGCGACTGATGGATTTTACCAATGGAACGAAAAAGCAATGTGCTAGTAGCACCGCAAGGGGCAATGTGCATGGGGTGAAGCTTACTAAGTTGCCAATTGCCATCGGTTGTTGCTGGTTGTGTATATAATCGGGAAGTGATAATGCTCGTGGCAGATGATGGCTTTTAGAAATGGAATGGCAAAGCAACGTGCAAGTAGCACCACAATGGGTGAAGCTTACTAAGTTACCGATTGCCATCAGTTGTTACTGGTTGTGTCTAACATCTGGAGGCGACAACACTCGGGGCTGATGGCTTTTAGCAATGGAATGGAAAAGCAACGTGCAAGTAGCATCCCAAGGGGCGAAGTGCATGGGGCGAAGCTTACTATATTGCTGATTGCCATCGGTTGTTGCTGGTTGTGTCTAACATAGGGAGGCGACAACGCTCATGGCGGCTGATGGCTTTTAGAAATGGAACGGCAAAGCAACGTGCAAATAGCACCACAAGGGGCGAAGTGCATGGGGCGAAGCTTACTACGTTGCCGTTTGCCATCGGTTGTTGCTGGTTGTGTCTAACATCAAGAGGCGACAATGCTCGTGGCGGCTGATGGATTTTAGCAATGGAATGGAAAAGCAACGTGCAAGTAGCACCCCAAGGGTTGAAGTGCATGGGTCAAAGCTTACTAAGTTGCCGATAGCCATCGGTTGTTGCTGGTTGTGTCTAACATCATATGGCGACAACGCTCGTGGCAATTGATGGATTTTAGCAATGGAACAGAAAAGAAATGTGCTAGTAGCACCGCAAGGGGCAATGTGCATGGGGTGAAGCTTACTAAGTTGCCAATTGCCATCGATTCTTGCTGGTTGTGTCTAAAATCGGGAAGCGATAATGCTCTTGGCGGCTGATGGCTTTTTGAAATGGAACGGCAAAGCAACGTGCAAGTAGCACCCCAACGGGTGAAGTGCATGGGGCGAAGCTTACTAAGTTGCCGATTGCCATCAGTTTTTACTGGTTGTGTCTAACATCCGGAGGCGACAACGCTCTTGGCGTCTGATGGCTTTTAGGAATGGAACAGAAAAAGCAACGTGCAAGTAGCACCCCAAAGGGCAAAGTGCATGGGGCAAAGCTTACTAAGTTGCCGATCGCCATCGGTTGTTGCTGGTTGTGTCTAACATTGAAAGACGACAACGCTCATTGCAGCTGATGGCTTTTAGCAATGGAACGACAAAGCAATGTGGAAGTAGCACCCCAAGGGGTAAAGTGCATGGGTCGAAGCTTACTAAGTTGCCGATTGCCATCGGTTGTTGCTTGTTGTGTCTAACATCAGGAGGCGACAACGCTCTTGGCGGCTGATGGCTTTTAGTAATGGAACGAAAAAGAAACGTGCAAGTAGCACCCCAAGGGGTGAAGTGCGTGGATCGAAGCTTACTAAGTTGCCGATTGCCATCGGTTGTTGCTGGTTGTGTCTAACATCGTAAGGAAACAACGCTCGTGGCGACTGATGGATTTTACCAATGGAACGAAAAAGCAATGTGCTAGTAGCACCGCAAGGGGCAATGTGCATGGGGTGAAGCTTACTAAGTTGCCAATTGCCATCGGTTGTTGCTGGTTGTGTATATAATCGGGAAGTGATAATGCTCGTGGCAGATGATGGCTTTTAGAAATGGAATGGCAAAGCAACGTGCAAGTAGCACCACAATGGGTGAAGCTTACTAAGTTACCGATTGCCATCAGTTGTTACTGGTTGTGTCTAACATCTGGAGGCGACAACACTCGGGGCTGATGGCTTTTAGCAATGGAATGGAAAAGCAACGTGCAAGTAGCATCCCAAGGGGCGAAGTGCATGGGGCGAAGCTTACTATATTGCTGATTGCCATCGGTTGTTGCTGGTTGTGTCTAACATAGGGAGGCGACAACGCTCATGGCGGCTGATGGCTTTTAGAAATGGAACGGCAAAGCAACGTGCAAATAGCACCACAAGGGGCGAAGTGCATGGGGCGAAGCTTACTACGTTGCCGTTTGCCATCGGTTGTTGCTGGTTGTGTCTAACATCAAGAGGCGACAATGCTCGTGGCGGCTGATGGATTTTAGCAATGGAATGGAAAAGCAACGTGCAAGTAGCACCCCAAGGGTTGAAGTGCATGGGTCAAAGCTTACTAAGTTGCCGATAGCCATCGGTTGTTGCTGGTTGTGTCTAACATCATATGGCGACAACGCTCGTGGCAATTGATGGATTTTAGCAATGGAACAGAAAAGAAATGTGCTAGTAGCACCGCAAGGGGCAATGTGCATGGGGTGAAGCTTACTAAGTTGCCAATTGCCATCGATTCTTGCTGGTTGTGTCTAAAATCGGGAAGCGATAATGCTCTTGGCGGCTGATGGCTTTTTGAAATGGAACGGCAAAGCAACGTGCAAGTAGCACCCCAACGGGTGAAGTGCATGGGGCGAAGCTTACTAAGTTGCCGATTGCCATCAGTTTTTACTGGTTGTGTCTAACATCCGGAGGCGACAACGCTCTTGGCGTCTGATGGCTTTTAGGAATGGAACAGAAAAAGCAACGTGCAAGTAGCACCCCAAAGGGCAAAGTGCATGGGGCAAAGCTTACTAAGTTGCCGATCGCCATCGGTTGTTGCTGGTTGTGTCTAACATTGAAAGACGACAACGCTCATTGCGGCTGATGGCTTTTAGCAATGGAACGACAAAGCAATGTGGAAGTAGCACCCCAAGGGGTAAAGTGCATGGGTCGAAGCTTACTAAGTTGCCGATTGCCATCGGTTGTTGCTTGTTGTGTCTAACATCGTAAGGCGACAACGCTCTTCGCGGCTAATGGCTTTTAGCAATGGAACGGCAAAAGCAACGTGCAAGTAGCACCCCAAGGGGCAAAGTGTATGGGTCAAAGCTTACTAAGTTGCCGATTGCCATTGGTTGTTGCTGGTTGTGTCTAACGTTGATAGACGACAACGCTTGTTGCGGCTGATGGCTTTTAGAAATGGAACGGCAAAGCAACGTGCAAGTAGCACTGCAATGGGTGAAGTGCACGAGGCGAAGCTTACTAAGTTGCCGATTGCCATCAGTTGTTGATGGTTGTGTCTAACATCTGGAGGCGATAACGCTCTTGACGGCTGATGGCTATTAGTAATGGAACGGCAAAAGCAATATGGAAGAAGCACCCCAAGGGTCGAAGTGCATAGGTCGAAGCTTACTAAGTTTCCGATTGCCATCGGTTGTTGCTGGTTGTGTCTAACATTGAAAGACGACAACGCTCGTTGCGGCTGATGGCTTTTAGCAATGGAACGACAAAGCAATGTGCAAGTAGCACCGCAAGCGGCGAAGCGCATGGGGCGAATCTTACTAAGTTGTCGATTGCCATCGGTTTTTGCGGGCAGCATCGGGAGGTGACAATGCTCGTGGCGGATGATGGGTTTTAGCAATGGAACGACAAAGTAACGTGCTTGTAAAACTGCAAGAGGCAAGGTTCATGGGGTGAAGCTTACTAAGTTGTCGATTTCCATCAGTTGTTGCTGGTTGTGTCTAACATCAGGAGGCGACAACGCTCGTGGCGGCTGATGGCTTTTAGTAATGGAACGTATAAGCAACGTGCAAGTACCACCCCAAGGGGTAAAGTGCATGCGACAAAGCTTACTAAGTTGTCGATTGCCATCGATTGTTGTTGGTTGTGTCTAACATCAGGAGGCGACAACGCTCGTAGCGGCTGATGGATTTTAGCAATGGAACGGCAAAGCAACGTGCAAGTAGCACTACAAGGGGCAAAATGTATGGGGCAAAGCTTACTAAGTTGTTAATTGCCGTCAGTTGTTGTGTGCAATATCGGGAGGCGATAATGCTCGTGGCGGCTGATGGTTTTTAACAATGGAACGGCAAAGCAACGTGATAGTAGCACTGCAAGAGGTGAAGTACATGGGGCGAAGCTCAATAAGTTGCCAATTGCCATCGGTAGTTGCTGGATGTGTCTAACATCAGGAGGCGACAACGCTCGTGGAGGCTGATGGCTTTTAGAAATGGAACAACTAAGCAATGTTCAAGTAGCACCACAAGGGGCAAAGTGAATGGGGCAAAGCTTACTAAGTTGCCAATTGCCATCAGTTATTGCTGGTTTTGTCTAACATCAGGAGACGACAACGCTCATGGCGGCTGATGGCTTTTAGCAATGGAACGGCAAAGCAACGTTCAAGTATCACCCGAAGGGGCCAAGTGCATGGGGCGAAGCTTACTAGGTTGTCGATTGCCATCAATTGTTGCTTGTTATGTCAAACATTGCAAGATGACAACGCTTGTGGCGCCTGATGGCTTTTAGCAATGGAACGGAAAAGCAATGTGCTAGTAGCACCGAAAGGGGAAAAGTGCATGTGGAGAATCTTACTAAGTTGCCAATTACCATCAGTTGTCGCTGGTTGTGTCTAATATCGGGAGGCGACAATGCTCGTGGCGGCTGATAGCTTTTAGAAATGGAACGGCAAAGCAACATGAAAGTAGCACCACAATGGGTGAAGTACATGGGGTGAAGCTTACTATGTTACCGATTGCCATCAGTTGTTGTTGGTTGTATCTAACATCTTGAGTCAACAACTCTCGTGGCTGATGGCTTTTTGAAATGGAACGGCAAAGCAACGTCCAAGTAGCACCCCAAGGGGTGAAGTTCTTGTGGTGAAGCTTATTAAGTTTCCGATTGCCATTGGTTGTTGTTGGTTGTGTCTAACATCGGAAGGTGACAACGCTCGTGGCGGTTGATGGCTTTTAGCAATAGAACGACAATGCAATATGCAAGTAGCACCGCAAGTGGCGAAGTGCATGGGGAAAATCTTACTAAGTTGTCGATTGCCATCGGTTGTTGCACATCGGGAGGTGGCAACGCTCGTGGTGGCTGATGGCTTTTAGCGATGGAATGGCAAAGTAACGTGCTAGTAGCACCGTAAGGGGCAAAGTGCATGGGGTGAAGCTTACTAAGTTGCCTATTGCCATTGGTTGTTGCTGGTTGTATCTAATATCAGGAGGCGATAACGCTCGTAGCGGCTGATGGCTTTTAGCAATGGAACATCAAAGCAATGTGCAAGTAGCACCGCACGGGGAAAAGTGCATAGGGTGAAGCTTACGAAGTGGCTGATTGCCATCGGTTGTTGCGGGTTGTTTCTGGCATAACATCGAGAGGCGACATCACTCGTGATGGCTAATGGCATTTAACAATAGAAAGGCAAAGCAACGTGCAATTAGCATCGCAAGGAGCAAAGTGCATGGGTCGAAGATTACTAAGTTGCTGATTGCCATCGGCTATTGTGGATTGTGTCTGGCATCACATCACTCATGGTAGTTGATGGCTTTTTGCAATGGAACGGAAAGGTATCGTGCAAGTAGCGCTGCAAGGGGCAAACCTAATGGGGTGAAGCTCAGTAAGTTACCCATTGCCATCGGTTGTTGTGGGTTATGTCTGTAGCCCTTAGTTGTTTTGGGTTGTGTCTAACATCAAGAGGCGACAACGCTCGTGGCGGCTAAGGGCTTTTAGCAATGGAATGGCAAAGCAACATGCAAGTAGCAATGCATGGGGCGAAGTGTATGGGGTGAGGCTTACTATGTTGTCGATTGCCATCAATTGTTGCTGGTTGTGTCTAACATCGGGAGGCGAAAATGCTCATGGCGGCTGATGAATTTTAGCAATGGAACGGGAAAGCAATGTGCAAGTAGCACTACAAGGGACGAAACGCATGGGGCGAAGCTTACTATGTTGTCGATTGCCATCGGTTAATGTGGGCAACATCGGGAGGCGACAACGCTCATGGAGGCTGATGGTTCTTAGTAATGGAACGATAGAGCAACGTGCTAGTAGCACCAGAAGGGGCAAAGTGCATGGGGCGAAGCTCACTAAGTTGCCAATTTTCATCGGTTGTTGCTGGTTCTGTCTAACATCAGGAGGCGACAACGCTCGTGGTGGCTGATGGCTTTTACAAAATGGAATGGCAAAGCAACATGCAAGTAGCACCACAAAAGGAAAAGTACATGGGGCTAAGCTTACTAAGTTGCCGATTGCCATCAGTTTTTGGTAGTTGTGTCTAACATCAGAAGGCGAAAATGCTCGTGGCGGCTAATGGCTTTTAGCAATGGAACGACAAAGCAACGTGCAAGTAGCACACCAAGGGGCAAAGTGCATAGGGCGAAGCTTACTAAGTTGTCGATTGCCATCAGTTGTTGCAGGCAACATTGGGAGGTGACAAAGCTCGTGGCGGCTGATAGCTTTTAGCAATGGAACAACAAAGCAACATGCTAGTAGCACCGCAAGGGGCAAAGTACATGGGGCAAAGCTTACTAAGTTGCCGATTGCCATCGTAGTTGCTGGTTGCGTCTAATGTCGGGAGGCGACAACGCACGTGGTGGCTGATGGCTTTTAGGAATGGAACGGCAAAGCAACGTGCTAGTAGCACCGCAAGGGGCAAAGGGCATGGGGCAAAGCTTACTAAGTTGCCAATTGCCATCAGTTGTTGATGGTTGTGTCTAACATATGGAAGCGACAACGCTCATGGCCTCTGATGGCTTTTAGCAATGGAACGGCAAAACAACGTGCAAGTAGCACCGCAAGAGAGGAAGTGCATGGGGTGAAGCTTACTAAGTTGCCGAATTCCATCAGTTATTGCTGGTTGTGTCTAACATCGGTAGGCAACAACGCTCGTGGCGGCTAATAGATATTAGCAATGTAACGACAAAGCAACATGCAAGTAGCATTGTAAGGGGCGAAGTACATGGGGCAAAGCTTACTAAGTTGTCGATATACATCGGTTGTTGCGGGCAACATCGGGAGGCGACAATGCTCGGGGCGGCTTATGGCTTTTAGCAATGGAACGGCAAAGCAACATGCTAGTAGCACCGCAAGGGGCAAAGTGCATGGGGCGAAGCTTACTATGTTGCCAATTGCCATCGATTGTTGTTGGTTGTGTCTAACATCCGGAGGTGACAACGCTCGTGGCGGCTGATGGCTTTTAGCAATGGAACGGCAACGCAACATGCAACTAGCACCACAAGGGGTGAAGTGCATGAACCGAAGCTCACTAAGTTATTGATTACCATCGGTTTTTGCGGGCAACATCCGGAGGGGACAACGCTCGTGAGGGCTGATGACTTTTAGCAATGGAACGACAAAGCAACGTGATAGTAGCACCGCAAGGGGAAACGTGCACGTGGCGAGGCTTACTAAGTTGCTGATTGCCATCAGTTATTGCTGGTTGTGTCTACCATCGGGAGGCGACAATGTTCATGACAGCTGATGGGTTTTACCAATGGAATGGCAAAGCAACGTTCAAGTAGCACCGCAAGGGGCAAAGTGCATGGGGCGATGCTTACTAAGTATCCGATTAGCATTGGTTGTTGTGGGTTCTAATTGGCATAACATCAGGAGGCGACATTGCTCATGACGGGTGATGGCTTTTTGCAATGGAACGGCAATGCATTGTGCAAGTAGCGCCAAAAGGTGCCATGCGAGTGGGGAGAAGCTCAGTAAATTGCCGATTGCCATCAGTTGTTGCGCATTTTGTCTGGCATTTATTCAACCCCCTATTTGTGCTTTGTGGGCTTGTCTTGGCCTTGCAACGTTGGCATCGGCAACAACACATGGTTGCGCGTCGCGTGTTGGGGCTACTGTTGGCTTATATAGGCGAGGCAAGTGTACGTACAGCACAAGAGTGGTGTTCGGCTTGTGTAGATAGGTTGGATCCCTGCATGAGCAGTGACGTCTTAGCCCGCATGCCATCTCAGTCATGGCACAAGCACAAATTAGTCTTTTTCGGTCTTGGTTTTTTGTGTTGTATACCTAATGCCAAGGCATTATCAAGCACAATCGGTTGCCTTGCGCCCCTCACGTTCGATGTGCGGGGTGAACCAAAAGCTGCAGTTGTGTCCTAAGTTGTCCTTGCTTCGCCTTGTGATGGCTTGGTCCATGACTAGTATGCTCGGACTCTTGGATTTGGTAAACGCAATGGGCACGGGGTCATCATTGGCGCCTATCTACCCAAAGAATGCTCTTTATGAATGATGGTCGTGCTCGTCTTGGACTTAGCCGTGTCCTTTGGGTCAGCCATGCTCATGCGATGCCGACGTCAATAATGAATGCTACCTGGTTGATCGTGCCAATAGTCATGTGCTTGTCTCAAAGATTAAGCCATACATGTGTAAGTATGAACAAATTCAGATTGTGAAACTGCGAATGGCTCATTAAATCAGTTATAGTTTGTTTGATGGCATCTACTACTTGGATAACCGTAGTAATTCTAGAGCTAATATGTGCAACAAACCCCGACTTCTGGAATGGATGCATTTATTAGATAAAAGGTCAACGCGGGCTTTGCTCGTTGCTGTGATGATTCATGATAACTCGATGGATCGCACGGCCATTATGCCGGCGACGCATCATTCAAATTTCTACCCTATCAACTTTCGATAATAGGATAATGGCCTACCATGGTGGTGACGGGTGACACAGAATTAGGGTTTGATTCCGTAGAGGGAGCCTGAGAAACGGCTACCACATCCAAGGAAGGCAACAGGCACACAAATTACCCAATCCTGACAGGAGGAGGTAGTGACAATAAGTAACAATTCCGGGCTCTATGAGTCTGGTAATTAGAATGAGTACAATCTAAATCCCTTAACGAGGATCCATTGGAGGGCAATTCTGGTGCCATCAACCGAGATAATTCTAGCTCCAATAGTGTATATTTAAATTGTTGCAGATAAAAAGCTCTTAGTTGGACATTGGGATTAGCCAGATGGTCCGCCTTAGGTGTGTACCGATCATCTCGTCCCTTCTGCTGGTGATGCGCTCCTGGCCTTAATTGGTTGGGTCGTGCCTCTGGCGCTCTTACTTTGAAGAAATAAGAGTGCTCAAAGCAAGCCTATGCTCTGTATACATTAGAATTGGATAACATTATAGGATTTCGGTCCTATTACGTTGGCCATCGGGATCGGAGTAATGATTAACATGTACAGTCGGTGGCATTCCTATTCATAGTGAGAGGTGAAATTCTTGAATTTATGAAAGACGAAAAACTGCGAAAGCATTTGCCAAGGATGTTTTCATTAATCAAGAATGAAAGTTGGGGCTCAAAGACGATGAGATACCGTCCTAGTCTCAACCATAAATGATGCCTACCAGGGATCAGCGGATGTTGCTTTTAGGACTCCGCCGGCACCTTATGAGAAATCAAAGTTATTGGGTTCCGGGGGGAGTATGGTCGCAAGGCTGAAACATAAAGTAATTGACAGAAGGGCACCACCAGGAGTGGAGCCTGCGGCTTAATTTGACTCAACATGGTGAAACTTACCAAGTCCAGACATAGTAAAGATTGACTCACTGAGAGCTCTTTCTTGATTCTATGGATGGTGGTGCATGGCCATTCTTAGTTAGAGGAGCGATTTGTCTGGTTAATTCCATTAAAGAACGAGACCTTAGCCTGCTAACTACCTATGCAGAGGTATCCCTTTGCGGCCAGCTTCTTATAGGGACTATGGCCTTTTAGGCGACGGACGTTAGAGGCAATAACAGCTCTGTGATTCCCTAAGATGTTTTGGGCCGCACGCACGCTACATTGATGTATTCAATGAGTTTATAGCCTTGGTCGACAGGACCGGGTAATCATTGAAATTCATCGTGATGGGGATATATCATTGAAATTGTTGGTCTTGAACGAGGAATTCCTAGCACGAGTCATCAGCTCGAGTCAGCAGCTCGCGCTGACTACGTCCGTTCCCTTTGTACACAACACCCATTGCTCATACTGATTGAATGATCCGGTGAAATGTTTGGATCGTGGTGACGTGGGCAGTTCGATTCTCGTGATGTCATAAGAAGTCCATTCAACCTTATCATTTAGAGGAAGGAGAAGTCGTAACAAAGTTTCTATAGGTGAACCTGCGAAAGGATCATTGCCGAAACCTGCAAAGAAGAACGACCCGCGGACCTATTTAAACACTGGGGAGTAGCGCAGTCAGGGTGCTTTGGCCTCCGTCTGCAAGGCTCCCTCCTATCCCTGGTGCGTGCACTTGCTTGTGTATCGGGTGATTAACGAGCCCCGGCACGGAAAACGTAAAGGAATACTAAATTGAAAGCCTGCCCCTCGTGCCCTATTTGCGGCGTGCTCGGAGGGGACTTGTGCTTCTTTTTAAACAAAAACGACTCTCACCAACGGATATTTCAGCTCTCGCATCAATGAAGAACGTAGCAAAATGCAATACTTAGTGTGAATTGTAGAATCCTGTGAACCAACGAGTCTTTGAACGCAAGTTTTACCCGACGCCATCAGGCCGAGGGCACGTCTGCCTGGGTGTTACGCATTGCGTCGCCCCTGCATACCGTGCCATTCTTATGGTCACGGCGGTGTCGTGGGGATGATACTAGCATCCCGCGCACATCGAGCGTGTGGTTGGCCTAAATTCAAGTCCACGGCGACGGACGTCATGACAAGTGGTTGTTGAAACTCAACTCTCGTAATGTCGTGGGTCCAACCCGTCACACGTTTGGGCTCCTTGACCCTTATCGCGCTTAGGCACTCCGACGCAACCCCTGGTTAGGCGGGACGACCTACTAAGTT